>VXBT01014162.1:0-10493 GCA_013400235.1 Oriolus oriolus
CGCCTTGGAAAAGGCAGCAGACAGCTGATGGGAGAGTTCAGGATCGTGACACCAAACAGTCTGTACAACCAGCCTGCTGCCCACAGCTCCTGGAATCCCAGAGCCCTCTATTCCTTTCCCCATGATACAAATAACTTGGGAAGATTTCTCTTGCTAACACTGCTCTCAAGGCTTGGAGAAACAATTTCCAATATCACAGCCAGGAGTTGCTCTGCTCGCCACTCAGCCCATGGCTGAGCCCCCTCGGCCCCTGTGGCACAGTTACCTCTTTCCTCTCCACATCAGCCTGGATCTTGGCCTGTGTGACAGCGGCCTCGCGGAAGGAGGAGCTGGCCTGCTTGGCCTGCTCAATCAGAGTCTTCAGCTGCTGTGCTGTGCTGAGCAGGGAATTGACCATCTCCTCCAGGTAGAGCCAGCTCCGCTGCTCTGTCACCTCCAGCCCGTTCACCACCGACGGCGACATGGCTTTGGTGGGTGTTGTGGGGGGCACCGCCAGGGCAGGCAGAGAGGTCAATACTGGACAGAAAGAACAAAAGAGAATATGTAGACAGGGCATTTCATTTCCATAAAGTGTGGGAGGGGTGTTGGGTTTTTTCTGTGTTGTTTGGTTTATTTTTTTAAAATATGGTTTGCAAAATTTCCAGTCCAGGGAAGTTTTTGCTAAACAGATCACTCCTTCTGCAACATCAAGTGCAAGTCAGTGCAGAACAAGCCCATGGGTACTCTCAAACCCACAGGACAAGAATGCCTTCTCCTGACCTGGATGCTCTGGAAAGAGTTTAACACCTCCCAGCACTAGTGTGGAGAAGCACCACGATGCAGTGAAAGCGGCATTCCCAGGAACTCCTCCACCACTGCCAACGTTTCCCTCAGCCATGGCTGGTAAGGTTAGAGTAAGTCACTCAGTGACCCAGTACTTTACAGAAACATCCTGATGCTCCTACCCAGATGCCAGTTCTCAGGCTGCAAACCACAAAACTTAGGCACTGATCCACATCACACTCTGTGCTTCCTGAATTCTGATCTTTACATAACCCTGGCCAGACACTGGACTTAACCCCAGACAGTCACCATTATCTCCAAGTGTGTGTATTCCTAACATGCACTTCCCAAAACCATGGGTTGGGAAGCCCTTTAATAATCAGCAATTACTGTGTCACTGAACCAGCTACTTTTCACATTAGATGTGCATGTACACTGGGAGATCAGGGTACGAGGAGTTTAAACCCAGACCCAGGAACTCCACCATACACAGTGTAAGCTCAGCTTAGGTAACATTCCAGGAAGAAATGTTATCTGGCTTTACTTTTCCAAAATGCTATACTCACCATCTGCCATAAAACTCAGTCCAAGACATTCACATCTACCAAAACTGACCTCGACATTCCTCACTGAATTCTTTACTAGTAAAAAGAAGGTACTACCAGCTTCAGGGCTGTGCAGACTTCTTACCTCAAAATGCCCTTAATTAAAAGAGTAACTTTAATGAATTTGCACACAAGTGGCATGGAACTATTTGCAATTAGATATGAGTATGAGATAAACCGGTCTTTTTTATCAGTGTCTGTTTGCACAAGAGCCTTTCCCACTCTCCATTTCCAGAACAATATTTATCCCTGCATGACATTTGATAACATATCGAACAGGAATTACTTCCGATTCCTCATTTTGGCACAAGTACATCAGGCAAGAGAAAGTATTCACCAGTGAAAAAACAATCAATGTTTAATTAGTAACATCAAGATCTGACTAAGTCTTAAACACAAGAAGATCTGACTCTGGAGACCAGGAACATCCTGTGCTGGTCCAAATAAATAAATAAAGGTCATACAGAGGGGATTGAAAACTGACACCAAACCTGCCCAAAAGTACCTCCAGCATGCACCACTGGAGTCATAAAGCCACATGTGAGGATGTCTAGAAAAGCTTCTATGACATGATTTTAAAGGGGTTCGTTCTCCTCAGATAAAAAAACTAAATAAATGTTCAGCCACAGTGCCCAAAGAGGACAAAAGTCTGGAAGCAAGAACTTTAGGAAAGGCAGGGAATGCAAGATGTCTCACGATGCAGAATGACAGCGGCTGCCTCTGGCAGAACCAACAAGTCAAAGTTCTCAATAAAGAGTGACAAACTTCCCACAGAGGGGAAACCTGCTTGTCCAAATCTTAGTAACTGTAAAACTCACAAGCAAAATAGAGCAAGGTTTAATTTTCTGCCCTAATCTTTACCTTTGCTGAGAAAGATGTGAGGAAATTCCAGCACAGTGAGAGCAAACATACCAATTTTGGGATGAGACGTTGGCAGTGCAGCCTCAGGGAAAGGTGAGATCTGGCAGTTGTCCTGGTAACTGGGATAGTGAGGCTCTGGATGAGACACCCGGCAAGGCTGCTGGACGTTGGTGTCCTGAACTGCAGGAGAACAAGGGCCTTGGGAATCACTAACACACCTGGCAGGTGTTTCTTATGCTACTTTCACCCCTATTTTTTAATGTTTTATACAAGTTCCTATGCTCTGTGGTAATTCCCAAGGGCTGGAAATGCGAAACAGCGGCATGATCTCACGCAGTCAGCAAGCAAGGAAGCCTGGCTCTGGCTCCACCACGCTCTGCTTTCACGTTTAGAGCCACAGGTTCCTTGATTCTATCCCACACATCGAAATATCCACGATCATTGCAGGGCTCCCAACTCCGGTTCTCGGAGCAGGATCATTCCCCCAGGAGAGCTCACAACCCAAAGCATGACTTAAACTGAGAGAACTGAAATGTATGTCATGCATTTATATTTTGTTTGATTTATCCTGGCATTTTTCATTCAGTTTCAATCCTCAGCTAGTCTGGGGTTTTTTTGGTAGTAGTTTAGGTTAAATGAGGAGTAAAAAAACCCCCAAAATTACAGAGATGAACATAAATCCTAGGAACTCAGCAGAGGTGAACATTAGCAGCTGCCACACCTGGGCAAAGTTTCTCCTTTGGTGCAACTGCTAAGATTTCAAGCTGCTGAAATGATTTCATAGGAAGGACAGTGCCTTATACAATGTTTCCCTTGAGAAATAAATCCTTTGTGTTGCATTCAAAATGTTCTTTCCTATGGCTGTGGGCATCCAACCCTCTTTTCCTCCTCCCCATGGCTGTCTGGGAGACACCTCAGCTCTTACCAGTGGCTCCAGTGAAAACATCCCCCTGTGCTGGGCTCTCCGAGATGATGGCCGTGGCCTCCACGGTGGATGCCCGGTCGAAGGTCAGTGCCCCGGAGGTTGTGATCTGTCCAGAGGGAGTCACGGTGACTGGAAACATTAAAGCACTTTCATAATTAACACTCAGCGTGGAGGACATGCCTGTCCAGCTGTTGACATCCCTGTGCTCCACCATCCAAGCTCGGGGGACTCACAGACCACCAGCCTGGGATAACCCAGTTTGGATCACACCTGTGACCAGTGCGGTTGGAAACGGGAATAAAAGCCCCAAAGGGCTTCTGAAGGCTCTGCTGTCCTTCCAAGGCTCTGAGGGCACAAGGCCAAGGTGTTAATTTACAACCTAACCTCCCAAATCACCACCTTTTCAGTTATTTTATGAATCATAACTTAACACCTCCCATAAAGGTTCAGTGAGGCCACACACCCCATCAATTTCTGGCTGCTTTATGACAATTTTAGCAAGAGTGATTGTTGCTACTTAAATCAACATAACAACCTGTAGCTTACAGCTAATTCCATGACAGCTGGACAATTTTAGTTGTTTATCTACTCAAAGTGATAGAATGTGCTTGGCCAATGCAAGGAACAAGGCACAAAATCCTTCTGGATAATTATACCTGAGTGGCTTCAGAATGTTTAAAACTTTTTTTTAAAAGAGGATTATTTAACTGGTACCATTAATTGGTCATGGGCTGATTCTGTGGCACACAATAATAAAAATTTAGAATACTGTAGTTATAAGTTCCTGGCTAGTGAAGTATGTGGCCACCAAAACAAGAAGTTCTCTTGGTGCCAGCAAGAGAGAACGAGCAGCCTCACAGCACCTCACATAACAAACCAATACAGATTAAACCTATTTGGGGCCTAAAAAAAACAAAGTCACAAAACAACTCTGCAGAATCCTTGTGTATTTCTCCTCCTATTGTTGCTGATGATCTAATCTTACATTTTTTGCTCTTTTTTTAGATTTCTGTTGCTTCCTCCTCGACTCACTTTGTACTGTTACCGTCCAGATGATGCCAGTGTGCCAAGAGCAGGAGGACACATGGATGTGACTGGGGATGTGTGAGCTGGATCAGCTTGCAAATTAATTCCTGTTCTCACACAGATGGTTTGCCAATCAAACCAGCAAATAACAAAGTGTGTGCTGAATGTTGGAGAGGGATGTGCCCATCAAAGCATCACCTTCTGCCTCCTTCATTAACGACTTTCAGGCTGGGGGTTTCATTCCAGCTGCTTCTGGATGTTTTTTCTACATATTGCAAGGAATAGCACAAATCTTACTCGAGCTTCTAAGGGACACAAAGAAGCTCAGGGGATGGAATGGGGATTTCTGGCAGAGCAGAGAAAGGCCAGCCTTCCCAAAAACCTAATTCCAACAGGAAATTTCCCAACTTTTATTTGCGAAAAATCTACCTGAAATCCACTATGGATCCAGGCCAGGACTCCATAGTTCTCCCCGCTCTGAGAGACGGTACAGGGGGCAGTATAATCATAGACTATAACCATAGAATCCTGGAATGCTTGGGCTCGGAAAGGACCTTAAGGTCATCTCCTTCCACTGCCCTGCCATGGGCAGGGGCACCTTCCACTAAACCAGGTTGCTCCAAGCCCCATCCAGCCTGGCCTTGAACACTTCCAGGCATAGGACATAATCCAAACCTCTCTCAGCACGAAATATGAAACCTACTGTTCACTGCACAAGGATGTCATGATGCTTAAACCTGAGTTCCTGGAGGTCTAGAGCTGCACTTTTTCCTATTCAACTTGTGTCCAGATGTGGCAACATTGTGCTACTTTCTGTAAAATAGGAAGTGACACTGAGCCAATAAAACCATCCAATGAAAAGAATGTGACCAAAAAAAAGGACATTTTTCTCAATTGGGCAGTTCCAAGGGGCCACTAACAGACATAAAACACCTAGTGGGTCAACTCTCCAAAGAAAGGAAGCAATTTTTACCAGGAGAAAAGAACCTACAGGTAGTTGCAGCAGTGGCTGGAAGCAGAGTGATGTTTTTGGAGCAATTCTTCTTCACTGGAGTTGCAGGTATTTCATTTTCTTTTTTCCGCCTTTTATATGGCACAAAGAGTCGTATAGGGCCACTCTGGGCAGAACAACACCGGAAAGAAAATGAAAAGAAAAAAGGAAAAGGCATTCGCTGAGGCACCTCGTTGGAGACTTTGGGTTTACTCTCATCTTTCCAAGAACAGCAGCACAGATCCCCATGGATGATGTGTGGTTTGCAACAATGGACCAAAACACTTAAAAGTTTTCCAAACAAAAAGAACCTTGGGAAAAAAAAAGTTAAACTCAGCTCCCTCCAGCTGAAAAGGCACAAATTCAACCTCTTCCCATTATTTAAGGAGTAGAACTGGGCAGAAAATCAGCTGCTGGCCAAAGTGGTGGAAAGAAAAGAGAAAAAGAGGGAGGAGAAGAGAGGAAGAAGTTCCAGGCTAGAAAACAAGCACATCAGCCAGTTCATAGCAGAAAAGAAAGGCAAAGCACCAGGTCAAGCTAAAGTCTTCTGCTTTCAGGACTTAAAGCTCATTTTTGAAACAAACTAGCAAAAAACTAAACCCAAAATCAACTAACCAAAAACCCCAAGCAGTTTTAAGATGAAAATATTGATCCATCATAAGATTATGATGTCACTTCTTTACAGAAATATTTTTCCAACTCAAAACATTGTGAAATTTGAGTCCAAAATCACGAATAGCACTGACATCCCCAAAAGGCATTTTGCACAGATATATTAACTAGAAAAGGAGAAAAAAAAGAAGAAAAAAGCAGTATGATCCAGTTTTACTGATGCTGTTCTACAATAAGGCCAGCAGTTCCTTATCTCCTTTCTCCATGGGGCAGGGACAAAGCACTTGTCCCTGAACACTCATGTGTCAGGGCACTCAGTTCCCAGGACACTCATTATCTACTGGCCCAAGGGCTGTGGCAGCTTGACTGGTTAATTTTTCCAACAAAAATAATTAGTTCCTAAAGTAATGGATGTAAAGCCTCCCACTCACCAGTGTCATGTCGTCACAGCAAGCGGCACAAGTACATGAGGCAGCGTGGGGATTTAAAATCCCATCCTGGAACCAGAAGTGACCAGTTCAGCATGAGAGTCACCAAAATCACCCAGAGCACACCTTGATCCTGCTAAAAAATGTTGATGGCTCCGATAGTGGTACCCATTCCCTCCTGGATGCTGTACAGTAACACAGAGGCCAGTTCACCACACCAGAGCAATGGGGTGAGAGGGTCAGAGGAGAGCAAAGGAAAACCCAACCTTTTCCACACCCAAAGGCCAGGATACATGAATTTGAGGCTTGATTTCTGCCCAAACAGAAATCGACTAGTGGCAATGCCAAGTTCTCCAGGAGACTCAAATAAAGGACCCAAATAATGGATGGTGAAAGTGAAGAATATGTGTCAGGCAAAGACACTGAAGGAGATCAGGTTACTGAATTACAGTATCATGGGTGAGAGCTCAACTCCTGTGGCACAGCTCAAGGCTGGGCTTCACCCTGCAGAAACTCCTTCCATATAAGCAAGATTCCCAGTGTGCTATTTGAGACACATCGAAAACAATTCCCCTACATCACTGACTCTCAACCAAACCAAGTGCTGCTCATGGTGCCATCAGCACCTGGCTGCAGCTGCCCCTTCCCGCAGAAAGGAGGGAGCAAACGTAACCTTACGTGGATAAGGCACTGCAGGGGCCGCCCGGCATAGCGGATGCTCCTCTTCCAGTCCTTGCTGCTGGCTCGCCCCGCCATGGCTTCGAACTCCGTGGGGCTGTACCAGTTGTCCCCTTGCTTAATGCACCTGCCACGGCCTCCTGAAGTAAAGCACCAAAATACACTGTTAGTCCAGGTCAAGGATAATTTTGCCACTTCCCTAAAGAAGAAAATATGGAAATTGCTGGACAAAATAGCAGTTAATCTGTAAGAACCACCAAACGTGCCCATCGGCTGCTTCCCATTGCTCTGGGATAACTATGTCCATTTATTATCATGGCTGTGACAATGACTGGGCATGGTCAGAACTCTAACTCTGGGCCGCAAAAGGCTATAAAAATTACTCCTCCACATAAAAGAAAAGTTTTTATTGGATAAATACCACAAATTCAAGTATTTCATCAATTTGCACTTAAATTTATGATCTTTTTTGTGTTGAAGAAAACTTTGTGTCCACAAAGCAAGCACTGCACTGGGTGGCCAGGCTGGCTGGCAATTTCTGCTGCTGCTTCCCCAGCTTCCCCACAGGGATAAAAGACAAGAGGAGGAGCTCAGGAGCCCCGTGAAGAGACAAACTCTCTGTTCACATTCCAGCAGGGATTCTTCAGAGCTTTGCAGAAACACAAGTCTACTCATGAGACAAAAAAATCATTAGAGCAATCGGCCTATTACTGAGGACACTCACTGCATGGCAGCCCGGGTATTTGCAGGTTTAAGAAAAAGTTAAAAAGCCTCCGAAGAAAAAGCAAAACAAAAGGGAACAATAATATCAAGGGCTGGCTTGGAAACTCTCTTGGCTTTTTTTCTCTCATGATCAGCCCTTAAGAATAGCCTGATTAAAAGAAGAGTACGGAAGGAGCTGTGCCACTCCTCAGCACGGGTGGCAGTTACCTGAGCCGAGCCTGTTTTTGTACAGAATGCCACTGATATTCCGGCACCGCACCGGGAGCTCGTTCTCATACACAGATGGGTCCCAGTTGTACTTGGTTCCACTTTTCCCCTGGACGGCTGTCAAAGGGGTAGGAGGAGACTGTGGTCCTTGGAGAAAAGAGAAAACAAAGGTGACAGTAACCAAACGGCAGAGTGGCTGTTCCACCCCATGCTCGGCTGGGCACTATGCCAAAGGGTTGACTGGAGCAGCTGGAATCTCCCACAGTGAAGCAGCACAAAAAACTCAGCCTGAACGATCTGAGAAGGGCTGATAATTAAGCAAAGAAGACCTGAGGAAACAGGTTCTAACAGGGGATAAACGCTGAGATTATAAGATGATCCTTACACCACCTGCAAGCCATGGTGTAAGTAGCGGGCTGGAGATTCCCCCTCCCAGAGCACATCCTGTGGGGAGTTTTAGAGCACTGAAGGTTTGCTGTGCCATCTTGTGGGCAGCAAGGAAACTGCGAGGCAGCCCTCAACAAAACCTCAGCGACAGAGACACTAAGTTATCAGCCAGTGGCCTGAACGGACATGAAAATGTGTTTCAGGAGCCTTGGAAAGAACATGTGCAAAACTGGGAGACTCGGATTTTTATTATCCATGTTAAAATGATTCGTGTGCCCTTGGGGGTGGGATGGGTGTAGAAAGCCCAGTAGCAGGGCAAGTTTTTTTAAGCAGCTTCTTTGCCAGGGTTAGGACAAAGAATGAGGAAATTAAACGCATTTCTGACAGGAATTTATTTTTTTAAATAGTAAGCATTCTTGTACTCCCAAGAAATACACAAAATACTGTGTGAGGAATTGGTATCTTAAAGGTCTTTTCCAATCTGAACAACTTTATGGTTTTAAGAGGGGGCAAACCATCCTTATAATATTATGCACATATTTTTAGATTCTACAAAAGACAATTAGACAAGAACCCATCCCTCTGGGAGAGTGACCCACCACAAGCAGAATGTCTCATACCTGGTGTGAGAGGTGCCGAAGGCCCCTTGATCCCGGTGGTTTCGACAATGCTGCCATCCGTGTGCACCACTATCAGAGTGGCTTTTTCAGGATTCAAGCTGTCCCCAATTTGGAGGGCTGTTCTCCCCGACTACAGAAGAAATAAAGAGTTTAAATTGATTAAAATACTTCAACATAAATAGATTTCAGTAATCCACGAGTACCCCAAAACTCCAATCGGTACAGCAGTTATTAGGTTAATTTTTGAGTTTTCAGACAAGCAAATTCAAAGATTTCATGTTCCAGGCCATCAGTTCTGTTACAAAATGAGTACGTGGGGGTGGAAAGGTAAAAAAGTTAGGAATAAAACCCCTGTATGTCCCCCAGCTAATGGGTTTGTGGCTTAAAGCCCAGATGTTACAATGAAAACAAGTCTTTGACCTTACTACAGCTCTTCATTTACCTGAGAAACTTTGTTAAGGCCCTCAAATGAAGGGACACACTTACCAACACATGTCCGGAAATTGAAGCTGCATTTGCCACAGATGTGGTGAAAACATTGTCTGCAGAGGCCCCCACGTTGGCTACTGTCACTGTGGTGACTTCTGGAATGTAAAACAGGGTTAACTGAATGTTCTGCTGCATGCAGAGAGCCTGATGAAAAGCTGAACAAAAAAAAATTCCTTCTTCCTTCCTATTCGAAATTAATTTTATTTGTCATGGCACCTCTAAGTTGTTATGAACACAATCATTCTGATTTTTATTAATCTTTGAGTTCAACAGGCTTTAACCTCCTTGAAACCAGGGCAGTCGCTGTCAGCATGTGATGAACTAAGGGAAAAGTAAGTATTGCACCTATACTAGGGATACTCTGAGCTGTGGTGCTTTTATTTAAATAGGGATGACTGGCAAACATCAGGATAAATTGAACAACTGACTCTGCCTCTGTCATGTATTAATTCCAATGGTGCCATGACCTGTGCACTTCGTCCAGTTAAGAACTGCCCAAATTTACAGCCCAGCGTTTCTGTGGTGTTCAGCGCCTAGCCTGGCTCCAATCTCTGGGTTTTCACGTGGGGTGAGGGTGAAGGAACAACTGGTGCTCGGGTGGAGACACCCGGGCGGGCGCCGGGCTCTGGACTCTGCGGCACCGGAGCTCGGCGGTATCACCGTGCGTGACTCGGAGCACTTGGTTATTGGGACACAGGGCCGTGTGGCTCAGGTACACTGGGCGGCTCCCGCTCTTTACTGTGTGCGAAGGGGCGGAGTGTGGGATTCGGTGAGGGGGTAGGAGCGCTCCCTGAGGAAGCCCGCTGTCCCAGCCCGAGCCCCGCGGGTTGTGTGGGGGCCGGAGCCCGGGCTGAAGGAGCCCTGGGCGGGCTGAGGGAGCGCTGCCCGCCCTGACCTGCGAAGGCAGCGGCGGCGGCGGCCTCGTCGGCGCTTGGCATTGGCGGCGTTCCCATCTCGATGTGCTCGGCGTCTGCCGCCATCACCGTTACCGCCTCCTCCTCCTCCTCGGGCTCCGCCTCCCCCTCCGCTGCCTGCGGTGGCTCCTGCTGCTGCCCGGGTCCCGCGGGCAAGCCGAGCTGTCCGGCGGCCGGGTCACCGTCGCTGTGCTCCATGCGCGGGGCCGGGGGTGGCCGAGCACGCCCCGCCGCCCCCCCAGGCGCGCCTGAGGGGGGTCCTGCA
>VXBT01014162.1:10758-70176 GCA_013400235.1 Oriolus oriolus
CTCTCCGATCGCACCCGAGCTCCGCTCGCCGGCCCGAACGGAGACGCCCGAACGGGCAGCGCCCGAATCCACCCGAAAGCGACCGAACCGGGCCGAACGCTCCGATCGAGCCCGAAGGCGGGTTGGGCGGGGCGAGAGGCCGCGCGCGGGCTGCCGGGACGGCGGAGGACCGGCAAGCGGGGCGGAGCGCCAAGATGGCGGTGCCGAGCCGAGGTGAGCCGTGTCGCGATAGTGACACGACGACGACACGACAGCCCTTTCCGGGGCACCGGGGGGGTTGTATCCCACCGTGCTAGAGGTGACCTCTCGCAGGGGAACATGACTAGAGCGAGGCGGGGCCGAGGTCGAGCCCAGCCCCGTTGGCATATCGCGACAACCCCGACACTCTGAGGCAGATCCCGGTGGCGCGTGAGCTGGGGCTTGGCGCATGTGCGGGCTGAGGAGCACCTTGACCCCAGGAAAGACGCTTTCCTGAGGCCGAGAGACGCCGCATAAAATCCAGATCTTTGCTTCAAATTAGGAACTGCTGGGATTCAGAGGAGAAGAAATTCATCCTTAGTCTGGTCAAAATCATTACTTTCCAAATCTTTCACAGAGGTCAAAGTTTTTTCCCAAAAATGTACATTTCTGCCCTGGGTAGATAAAGGTGGTTTAGAAAATGGTTGCCGAATTCGTAAAAAAAAAATTTCTAATCCCATGTCTGTACAGTGAGGTGCTCTGATTGATGTTCACCATAGCTGCTGCCTTTATTAATACAGTTTTATGTTAAAAATTAAACAATTTTGTTAGAAAATGGGCCATGTTCTATCTCACATCCCCATTCTCAGTGTCACTCACTCTAAAATCAGCACCAGCCTGGATAAATAACCAAGATTTTGGTTGGGTAAAGCACTGAAATTATATATTTGGGCGGTTTAATAATCCCTCTTGACTCCAGAGTCCCTCTCCCAGGTGTGCTGTGGGGTTTCAGGGTTTATCCCTGTGAAATGTCCCGGTCGCTCTGCGGGAGGCAGCACATCCTCAGGAACAGTGCCTGCCATCCTGGCCTGGAACAGCTGCAGGAGGCTCACTGCCCTCTCCTGAGAAAGGACGAAGGAAAGAAGAGTTCAGATATAAAGGGAATTCACTCGTAGTTGCCTATGGGAATTATATGACTCCGACTATCATACAACTCGGTGTCAGTGGTGTAGCTGCAGTTTTGGATATTGAGTGAACGTGGAATCCTGGAATGGTTTGGGTTGGAAGAGACCTTGAAGCTCATCCAGTCCCACCTCCTGCCATGGGCAGGGACACCTTCCTCTATCCCAGGTTGCTCCAAGCCCCGTCCAGCCTGGCCTTGGACACTGCCAGGGACGAGGCAGCCACAGCTTCTCTGGGCAACCTGTGCCAGAGCCTCGCCACCCTCACAGGGAAGAATTTCTTCCCAATATCAAAGCCATTCTCCCTTGTCCTGTCACTCCTAAGTAACAGGATGAGTGTTGGGAGCCCCCAGTCCCTGTACAGAGAGTTGAGAGGAGAGGATCAGGTCCGGGAGACATTTCAGATCACAGATGGTGTGCCTGTTTCCACTGTGTTCCCAAACTGGACACCTTAATTAGCTGCGTGGAGTTAGGGGGAATTAATTTGGGCCTAAGTGCATAAAACTCTGAGGCGAAGAGGACATTGACTTCAGGAATCGAGAGATGAGGATGGTGGCTTGACAATGATGAGCTGTCCCTGAGGAGACAGATGAAATGGCCTTTCACAGGTTTTACTCTCCCTGGAACAGAAATCCCAACTGTGCAATTCCTCATGTGTCTGAGAGCGGCTGAGAATATTAATGAGGAACTCAAGAGGTGCTCTGGTAGGTCGGTGCCATCATGTTGCACGGGAATTTTATGTGATTTTTGCAGAAAATAATAAGAAAGAAAGTGAAATGTGTTGGTTGGATCACTGGAAATACTTGGTTTGATTTCTGTGGGCAGTCAGAACACACTGAGGTTGGACATGGAATGACTTAGTGAAGGGAACTGGTTTGGATGGATGACATTTGGAGGGATGGTATTTAGAGGAACCCAGGAGCCCTGTGTTCTCCACAAACTTTCTCACCATTTACAAGCAAATGGTCCCTTCTGGTTCCCACGTTCACCTCCTTCCTGCATAGTTAGAGGGGATGAAGTGTCATCTGCTGGGAAAGGACAGGATGAACAAGTTCTGGATCATGCCTATGCACTCCTTCAGGCTTTGAAAGAGCCTAAAGTTCCTCACTGAAAGTGGCTTTTCCCAGTAGGGATTTCCCCCAAATTATTTTAAGCTTCATCTAGTTGAAAAGGTTATTTTTGGAACCTGAACTCCATGATCTGGAAAACACTAAATGTTCTTGGGAGATGAAAAAAGAGATTCCTCCCAGCATTTAGATACCATTGTTAGAATGTTTCTGGATTTAGACTTACTTTCTTCTCTTTATTTTCTCCTTCTCCATGAAAAGGAAGAACATCAGAGATTGTATCCTTTCTGTACCACTGCTCCCTGCATGTGGGAATCCTCGAGAAGACTGCCTCAAGTGGATTCCTATCTTCTGCCCAGTAACTCTGCACAGTGCTGGGTCTGTGCTCCTGAGTTTTCCATCAGCGTCATCCACAGGAAGCACAACTGGGACCACAGTGCTTCCAAGGGAAGATGTTTTGTGCAGGTTTAGCTGGGATTTGGCCCTGATGGGCTCCTGCTCCTGCAGAAACCCCTTTAGCCCCCCTGCAGTCATGAATTGACTCATTTTCTTAGGAAAGGCTAAAAACTGGATTTATGGACTGGTGGACACACCCCTTGCATCACAGCTCACAGACAGCTGACATAGCTGACAGGGAGTAGTAAAAGCAGCTCTCAGTAGTAACTTCCTCCTCTCTTTTGGTAAGTCACCCCACCTTTACTCCTGCCAAGATCCAAGTAACCTCATAGGAGGAGACACCTTAGGCTCTGGAGATTTCCATGCTTAGAACCTATCTAGTAATTTTTTGCTCCACCTTCCTTCAACTGGAAAAACCCCAAAACCTGGTTCTGTGTTAATAAAATGAGCTGCTCTGGGAACTGGAATCCATCCACAGTGCGTGGGTTGGTTTAGAAATGGAATGGGCAGTTCCTCTAAAAGATGCCTGGGATGAAATCCCTGCTTGGAAATATTAGTAGGATTTGAAAAGGGCTGGGGGAGAGAAGGGAGTGAATTAAGGCTGTTTCTTAGGAATTTGCATTTCAAAGCTGAGCTCAGACAGGTAAGGAGCCCAGCTTTTCCATGCTGTGGGGAGGAACAAAGCCTGGCTGCTGCACAGAGCCACCTCCTCTCCAAGCACAAGTTTGATGGAGTTTGCCAACTCTCAGTCAACTTCCTTAAGGCTGACTAAGAGGTGTAGAAGTAGTCTGGGACAGTGTACACATGCATCCCCCCACTTCCTCAGGCTAACGGATGCCCCACTACGGACCAAATAAAATTCCTTAAAAAAGGAACTAAAGCCAAGCCTGAAACAGCAAGCTTTTATCCCAGCCCGTGGTGTTTGCAGCATCAAGTTCCTTCCTGAACCGTCCCCCCAGGCCAGGCATAGCTGAACCACTCAGTATAAAGAGGGAGTGTGGTATATTTAGGGGTTACTGGGAAATGGTGATTTTATGGAATAGATCCTACCTCATGAGAAATCCTTAACAACAGCTCTCAGCTGTCATCGCTTCCCTTACAGATCCTGCTTTATGTAAATGGGGTTTATTACATCTTCTACTTCTTGGCAACTCTTGCAATGATTATTTACAAAAGTAAGTCGCAGGTATTTTCTGCAGAGCAGGCTGTGCTGATGCACAGCTGGGCTTTGTCCTGCTGTGTTTTCCTGCTTTATTTACTCTGGTTTATTCTCCAGGTCAAGTTTTCAGTTACCCAGATGATTTTTTGGCTCCTGATCTTGCCGTGCTTTTCCTTATGGCCATTCTGGAAGTGCCTCGATTGTATTTGGGTAGGTCATGTTATCAATGCACCTGGAATGTAATCTGTAAACATGAATCATTTGGAAATGGAGTCTGTCAGTTGAGCAGAGATTTGGAGACCCCTACACCTTTCCTTTGACTCCTGAGGATACCTGCAAGCACCAACGCCTTCCTTTCACTAAGACAGAAGGGCAGGAAGGGCCTCCTGACCCTGTCCAGAGCTTGCTAAAACTTCTTCAAGTTCAATTTTTAAAAAACCCAAATCACTATTAAAATCTGCTCAATATTCCCAATATTCCCAATTTATGCAGAGTGAGGCTCTCGAATCAATCTGAGTGGCTTTAGGGGTGGATTTATTCTGCTGCCTTAAAGCTCTCTGTGTATTTGCTTGTAGCCTGATCCATGAATAAAGAAGTGGGTTTCAACTCTAATGTAGTTAAACACCAAAATCTAGTGATCTGAGCTTGGAAATAAGCTGCAAGGAAGAGAGAAGGACAGCTTCTCCACAATGACAGTCATTTGAAACAGGAATAGATTAGCAGGGAGTAAGACTTGAAAATGAGGATTGGACTCCAGGAGTGCACCGAGGTCACCACACTGAGTGCCGGGCTGGGGGGCTCACGGAGAGTTTGATGGTTGAAGCTGAGTGCTCAGAACGGTGCAGCTTCAGAAGTGATTCTCTGTGGTAAGAAGAGGTGCCCTGGCTGTGACTATCAACTGATGAGCTGATGGCCCTTTTATTCAGATTAACTTTGGTTCATTTTCCTGTTTTGAAATGGATTGTCTTTGGTGTTGGGTTTGTTGTTTGCTGGCAGAGCCTTGATTTAGGCTGGTATTTCAATGCATTTTGAGCTGTTTTAGGACTCAGTACGAGCAAGGTCCAGGGCCTTTTCTGAGCAGGAATATTCTCGAGTTACAGCTTGAGCTATCGTCAGAACAAATCGGACTTTTGGTTTCTGTTTCCTTTCAGGTTTCAAGGGTAACCTGACAGAAGCAGAGGCCCCGCTGGGGCTGAGCCTGGGGCTCACGGTGGGCAGCGTGGTGCTGTGTGTGTATCTGCTGCTGTGGCAGACCTATGTGCTGTGGGCAGATGTGCTCCTCAACGCAGTGCTGCTCTCGGCCTACGGGCTCGAGTCGGGGCTCAAGGTCACGGCCATCGCTGCCTTTGTCAGCTGAGCCCGGCCCCTTCCCACATGCCTGCCACACATTCCTTCTCTGAAAGAGTAGGGCCTCATTTCCACTATTGAATTCCTTTGTATATAAAAACCCTGTAAAGCTTCTCTCTGTTTAAATTAGAAGTTTTGGACACAGAGATGTCCTGCCCAGCAGATGTGTGACGCTGTCCCACCATTGGCTTATTTATGGGCAAAGGCAAGGGATGATTCAGCAAAACCCATAATGCTCTGGCATTCACCAGGGATCAGTACTAAATATCCATTCCCAACACAGGATAGGAGCCAGTGCTGCTGGCATGGTGAGAGTTTTCATGGCACAGCAGCAACGTGCAGCCCAAGTGACACAGAAATGAACCAGGCCAGGGCTCACTTGTGCCTTGTCACGCACACGTTCGTGTTTGAGGGCACAGCTGCTCTCCTGCTCTCATTTGTGTTTCCAGACCTCAGTGGTAATTTCCCTGACTTTAGTAGGGCAGAACCTGATGTATCCCAGTGGGGGAGAGTGGAACTGGGTTTTGTGCATACCTGGAAAGCCAAGCCATAAGGTTTGGCAGCCAGTTCTTACTGACACACTATGTGAGGGGATTTTTGGTTAAACAGGATGGCTTTTAAATTAACAAAACCATTCACCATTCGTTCTCCCTTCTGTGCTGTTTAAAAGTCCAACAGAGTGACGGCAGGTTTATTTCTATTTGGTGTTGAATGTGCTTATTTCTGCTATTCTGCAAAAATTTCTACATTCAAGCCTGTCTTTTAACTTCTGACTGCTGCAAGTGCAGAGTTTTTTACTGTATCGAAAATGTGTTAACGGAAAGCTTCGGGAGTTTCTGGGTTTTTGAAGAAGCCTATTTTGTATTCAGAATTTCCTATTTTTCTATTTATTTATTCATTCAAATAAATAATGGTTTAGATCTAAGGAGTGTGTGAAGTGCAGAGCATCTTGTTCAGATCTTAGGCTCCAGCTAAGTCACCCAAAGGAAGATTTGGGCAAGCTAGGATGTGTGAGAAAGCCTCTTCTCATCTTGATCCTGCTGCTGTGTGTAGCCCCTTCTCCTGCCCTGAGAAGGTCTGAGCTAATTTGCACTCACCAGGGGCTGAAAATAGTGGGGTGCAGGCCTGTGGCACCTCAGCCATGCTGCTCTTTGCTTTCTGGTGGGGGTAGAAAGGGACAAAAGACACAGAAGTTCTGTGGAAGGGCCCAGTTTCATCCCTCTGTCATTCAGTGGTTGGACTTGATCATCACAGAGGGCTTTTCCAACCTTAAGGATTCCTGTACCTAAAGGGGGCTTACAGGAAGGCTGGAGAGGGACCTTTCACAAGGGCATGTAGTGACAGGACAAGGGGGAGTGGCATCAAGCCAAAGGAGGATGGGTTTGGATGAGATATGACGAGATAATTTGTGACTCAGAGGGTGCTGAGGCCCTGGTACAGGGTGCCCAGAGAAGCTGTGGCTGCCCCATCCCTGGCAGTGTCCAAGGCCAGGTTGAATGGAGCTTGCAGCAACCTGGTCTAGTGGAAGGTGTCCCTGCCGTTGGCAGAGGGATGGAAGGAGATGAGCTTTAAAGTCCTTACCCCAATCTTTCTACTCCCAGGCCAGGTAACAGCAAGTTCTGCCCACATTACACCACCTGACAGTCACAATCAAAGTACCCACTGGCACAAATCCCCTTGGACAGGTCCTGCTAAGCCAGGGCACAGCTGGCCCCCTTTGCTGCTCCCATGGAGATGTCACAGCAGCAGAACTGGGGCTAAGGAGCACCCCGGAAACTGAATGACCAAATGTTTCTGTGCCTAATCTGCGTGAATGGAGCCCCCACCTATTTGTCCTCCCAGATTTGTTTGGTGTGATGGAATGTGCCATCACATGCTTGTTCCAAGGAGTGACCGACATACCAAGCTGTCCCTGCCCCGTTAACGATCAAAGCACACAAGCAAAACTCTTCCTGGAAGGGCACAAAAAAAAGCACAAACTTTTCGTGGTGTTTGTACCTGCCTTACACAAAGGTCTGCCCTCAGAACAACTGACAGGCTTTAAAGGGAATATTGCAAAGTGGAATTTTTACCTGAATGCAGGTGATATGGTAAACAGTGTCACATAGGTTAATGTTGATTCAGAGCCCCTGTGCTTCACCTTCCTGGGGTGATCACCACGAACAAAATAAATACAAAGTATGTATTATAAAACATGGTGAACCCTTTGCTCCCTCCCCGTCACCCAGGTGAAAAACAAGGATCAGCAGAGAATGTCAATACTTGCTGAGAGTGAGCCATGGGATAAGTATGCACATAGGATAACAAACATGACTTTTTGGGCTCATTTCAGAGCAGGGCCTGATGGCTGCACTGCTCAGAGCCCTGGCTGGCTGTTGGTGCCTGCTGGGGTCAGCTGGCACCAACGTAGACTTGCATCCTCACAAGAGCAGGGCAGCTCTGGTTTCAGTGTTCCAATTTCAGATAAAATTGTCCATGAACTCTTTTGGGGGGGTACTGCTGCTGCTGACAGCCCTGTGCTTTGTGATGAAGGATGAAGCCTGGAAGCTTCAGACAGCTCCTTCATCCCAAGTACTTCTAGGCTTTCAGTAGGAATTGTCATTATGTTGGTATCTCTGGTTCCATGGTGGTATCTCTCGATGCTGAGCTGGTACAAAGACCCAAAATGAATCAGCTTCAGAGAGTTTCCCTGACCAGGAGCTCCTTTCCAAACTGTTCCCACTGCTCGGAGAAGCAGGGCACACATAGTGAAGCCATTGATGACATTTGCCAGACATAAAATCGCTGGAGCTTTTAATTACGAGGCCCAGCCCTTCCGAAACAGGACAAGCAAGTTGGATGCAAACAGCATTAAAAATTTAGAGGAACACATATTCTGAGGAGCTGGGTTTGGGTGGTGTTTACTCGACAAGTCTTTGTTCTTGAGCCATCACAGGGGTGTCTGCCGCCAACCTGATTTAAAAGGCTGATCCTGAGAGGCAAGTCAGCCTCCTGGGATTTCCAAATTGGAGATACTGGGAGATAGGGTATTATGGATCCATGACTTTATGATGTCCCTCTGGAGTGGCCCGGTGCTCCGTGAAGGAGGGAGGCCAAGGACGTGCACTCAGTTGGTCCCACACCTGGGAGCCATGCCAGGAACCGCCACCATGCCACAGGATGATTCCCTCCTGCCAAACCATTCCATGATTCTACGGTTGCCTCTGGCCCACCCCCACTGGCACCAGCTGTCAGGTGGGACAGCAGGAAAGGTGTAATAAGCTCTGCTGTGGTTTTCTTCCCTGCCCAAAGGAAAAGTTGCTGCCTCTGCAGAGCAGTTAAGAGATTTGCTGTGGGGCACAGCAGCTCACAGTAACCCTGTCTTCATTGTGAATGTGGAGCTGGATAGGAAGCAGTGCCTTAAAACACCGTCCTGACAACTCCCTGTTTGCATCCCAGGAAAGTCAGCCCATCCCAGCAGTCCTCCTGAAATACCCCAGTGATGCATCTGAGGGAGTAGGGATCTCCCACATAAAACCTTCTGGTTGCTGAGGCTCACCAGGCTCCAGCACAGCTGACATTCCCACTGCATTTCCCTTGTGTTGGACCGACACAAGGGAAATGTCGGTCCAACTTCTCCTGCCTGGTACGGAAGGCATTCCCTAAATCCTGCTTTTCCTAGGGCTGGCTTTCTTTTCACAATGTATCCCTTGGGATCCTGGCGAGAAGGATGACAGGGCAGCTCGCGGGAGTGTCACACCGAGTATCGGTTCGTGTTCTCCCGCAGCAAGAGAGGTCGTGCTCCTGTCAAACCCGAGCTGCCAAAATCCCGACTGTCAGGCAGGGAGCTGCTCTCCCCCTGCCCGCCCGGCTCACCCAGCCGCATTCCTCCCACAGGAACTCACCGGGGCGGCTCCCCCGTGCGGCGCCTGGACCCGGGCCAGGCCCTGCGCTGGGCACAAGCCCCTCAGAGAAACCCACACCAGCGGGGAACTCAGCAAATGTCAAGCTAAGGAATTTGGGCTTCTCCCAGACCGCTGTCCTAAGGGGGAAGCTCTTCCTTGTTTCTTTCCCTAGTGTCACAGTTACAGCTGTTTCCTCCCAGGGCCAGCAACACGGGGTCTCGCTTCACATGTACATGGTAGGGGTTCAACACACAGCGTGGGCATGGGGGGGAGGCCTGCAGGCACGTGCACTTCAATAAAACATTCTTAAAAGCCTCAGTTTTGGGAGAGGAATGGCTAACCAGAAGGATCCCACCCTGCCATGGACAGGTTGGTATGACCCAGCTGATATTTTCCCTGCCAGGGACACCTTCCACTAGCCCAGGTTGTTCCAAGCCCTGTTTAACCCGGCCTTGAACAATTCCAGGGATGGGGCAGCCACAGCTTCTCTCGGCAACCTGTGCCAGAGCCTCAGCACCATCGCAGGGAAGAATTTGTTCCCAATATCCCATCTAAACCTATTGTCTTTCATGGAAGAGCTGGGGCAAAACGAGGGGCTTTATGGCCACGTAACCCCAAGGAGCACAGTGCCACAGAGGGGGTACCCCGAAGGGGACTCTGCTTTGCACCCCTGATTGCTTTGGGGAATGTGAGAGAAAGGACGCTTTGCCTTCTCCCTCCATCTCCCAGCACCTTTCCTTGCCGCAGACGTCGGGACAGAGAGCAGGCAGGAGCGATGCTGGAGGAAAACAACCCGCGAG
Source organism: Oriolus oriolus (assembly GCA_013400235.1). NCBI lineage: Eukaryota > Metazoa > Chordata > Aves > Passeriformes > Corvidae > Oriolus > Oriolus oriolus. Next base: position 20,551 of record VXBT01014162.1, read on the forward strand.
CCAGCGCGGAGGAGAGCCCTGGGCTGCACAAAAGGTGCCTTGTTCCCCCCATGAGGCGGTCGGGCAGCACGTCCCCTCTCTCACCGGCGATGGAAAACTGAGCTCCAAGCACTCCTTCACTTCCCCTCGCCACCTTCAACCTTCCCATTGGGTACAAAATGTTCTCGGGAGCAAGAAACCCGAAGTTTAACACGTCCCTCCTGGGCTCTCCGTCGCCTTGCCCGGGGAGTGGGCGAAGGCTGCAGCAGCCCCCGGCGCTCCCGGGGCCACTGGCTCCTGGTTATACAGTAACCTGTTGCTCCGGGTCCCAGCTCCACCTCTCGCTGCCTCCACATCCCTCCCCTCCTCTCTCCTCTGCCAAGAAACCTCTGTCACCTGCTCTCAGACACCCGGGGCGAGCGGCACCGGGAGGAAAGGGCAGCGAGGAACCACAGCACGGGGACCCCCAGCCCGGGCTACCGGGTGGGCTCTGCCTCCCACTCTCCTTCAGCGTTCGGGGCACCGGGCTTACAGCCCGTGCAGGGAGGACAGGGAGCTTGGCTGCTGGAGAATGGCAGCAGGATTTAACTAGGAGGGCACGGAAAACTGGGAGGGAACTCACGGGAGCTGAGCGAACTGCGGGAGACGTGAGCGGCTTCTCAGCACCGGTGAGTCCCTCTTTGCAAACCCTAAAACTTCACATCCCCCTCCCCAGCTTTTATCCACTTCAAAAGTCTGTCTGATTCTACTGTGGAGGGAGCATGGCTGGAGGGGGCTGTGGGTGGGAGAACTATCAGTGTAGTTTTCCGTTGTTTTAGTTAAAAAAGATGAGAAAACCTACTTTTCCCAGCATTGTGTTTTCTGAGTTTGTTTCCCGTCCTGGTGATTCCCCACCGGGTGAGATCCAGTAGGCGGCACTTTCTTGGCAGCAAAAGGCCCATTTGGCACAGAACGAGACATTTTTTCTGTTCCTAATGAAGTCTGGAGACGTAGTTTTGAGCAGCTGTTTGTTTGCAAACCTCCGGGTTTCCTCTTTTGGGGACACGTGTAGAATTTCTGGCCGTTCCCCGCTGGGCCCCTCAAGGAGCTGCTGCTCTTGATGGGTGAGATCTCCCGACCCCTGATCCTGGCAGGATTCACCACTCGATTTCAGCACGGAGGGAAGCTTCCATGACAGCTCTGCCTCCTGATGAGCTTTGATCCACGTTAATGAGCATTCCTGTCCCCTTTCTCTTATTTTCCTGGAAAATGCCGGTGCGAACTCCACCGAGGACAAGGCTCAGGGACAAATGATGTGACCGACATTATTTTCAAATACTGGAAATAACTGTGACACAGCACAGTGGTAAAATCCGGTGATTGCCCTGCTGTAATTAGGGCAACAGGGAGTTAACACTTGTATTGCTGGGCTGCTCCAAAAGCACGGATCAGATCCATTGGCAGTTGCTCATCCAGGAGTGCCAGACCTTGCCTGGGATGTGCCCCTAAAAAGGACTTTGAGGAAAAGAAGTGACAGCCAGAGGCTCAGCCCCCAGCTGATACATCAGGGACCCAGGCAGGGTTTCACCAGCAGATGCTGCAGGCAGCAGCACATTCCTTGCTCTATTTTGCTCTGTGATCGAGTTTTCAGTTGATTAAGAAGGAAAATTAGTCCTTCACAGACAGAAAGGGCAGGCAGCAGTGCTGAATCAAGGAGCCCTTTAAAACAGGACTGGAAAGAGGGACTTGGGATCCTCTGTGGGAAGGTGTCTGTGAGAGGCAAAGGTCATTGGTTGGCTCTGTTTAAAACAAAGGCTTGAACTGATGTTTGGGACAACACTACAGCTCAGTTCCACTGTAGTCAGGCCTGCGTTGTTCCTGCTGGTGGTTTCCACAGCTGAAGCCTTGGGAAAGCTGGCCAAGGAACTGGTGCTCTTCCAGCTGTATCCCAGCCCTCCAGGTGGTCTAGAGCAGGATCTACTCCACTGTACTCAGCAGTGCAGGGTGGGTTTGCCATATAATCACAGAGCTTAGAGGAACTGGGGGTGGTTTTGGGCACCTGAGGAAAGTTTAGCACCGGCATTGTTGAACTGGCTGTTGGTGAAGTCCCGAAAAGGGAACAGCTGTGGGTGACGCTGGAGAATGGCCGTGACATGCGCACACCGCTCGCGTGGGGCCATGGAGCAGTTTGCCAAGACAAGCTTTGAGTCCTTGGCTTTCTGCCCCTCTGCCATCACCCCCGATGTCAGGATGGGCACAGGCACCATGAGAGTCAGGCAGCCCGGATGCTGCTCAGCACCAGGAGGAAATGTCTTCTGAGCCACGGGATAGGTATCGCAGGGGCAGACAGAATGTGCCTTCAGTGCCCACCTTTGCTGACGGCAAACCACTAGCCGTCAGAGTGACAAAGCCCAGCCCTGAGCTGGAATAGCCCTGCAGATCGTTGCTCCTAGGGCTCCATCTGCCCAACTCCCATGGATGGTGTCGAGGGTAGGACTAGATGATCTCGAAGGTCTCTTCCAACCGTGATGATTCTGTGAGGAACACTGCAGAGCAGATGCTGTCTGTGGTGACGTAACAGCAGCCACCATTTTGTCAGGCTGTGACAAATTGTCATGGCTGCCTGCCTGGATTCATCGAAGGGCACGAGGAGACAGGGAGGGGTTGCACAGGAGGCACCTCATCCTGCTTGCTCTGCTCTGGTCACTCAACCAGGCTGAGGGTCCTGAGAGGAGACTCTGCTGGGGCATGGCTGCAGGGCCAAACCTGCCAGAGGTTTGTTGGCATCTGCCCCTGGATGAGATGGCCTGGAATGTGCTGGAAAACAAAATGCTTTTCAAAGGGTCACGGGATCATTCTGGAAAAGAAAGATTCAGAAGACACACTAATGTGCTGTAGGACTTGGGAGGTTTCAGTCCTTGTAGCAAAAAAGAAAGGAGTGAAACAGGGAGAACAAATGCGTTGGCTTGTGTGGGCTTGAGAAACATCCATATGAAATAAGTCCTGAGTGCGTGGGGGACTCTTGAAGTATTATTCCCAGAGGGCTGGATCCGGGGGCGCTGCTTTGGAGCACTTTCCGTCACACTCTTGGCTTTCTCCCTTCCATGCCATGGTCTCCCCGAAGTGCTGGGTCAGGGCAGGTTTGTGGTTTTGAAGAAGACTCAATGTTTTTGTCCTTGCATGGGGCTGGTCAGGGCTCACTACTCCTTTCCACAAATGCAGTCAGCAGTGCTGCCCTTCCCTCCAGGGCAGACAGGAATGCACGGCCTTTAGCCTGTGAGTTTTGTGTCACTGGCAATAAAACAATCATCCTTGGAAAATACTTGAGCCTACCCTAGTGACCCCCAAGCAGAAGTGCCGAGTAAAGTCCACAGACTTCCTGGAGTGACAGGGATGACCTCCTGCACTCTGCTAGAGCTTTACCAGCAGCGCAGTGTCTGCCTGGCATAGCAGCTCCCATGGAGCGCCAGCAGATCCAGCAGCACTTGGCTCTGCCAGCATGGCCTGCTGAATCACCTGTTTGGCCAAGGCTCAGCAGGTGCCCAGAGAAATAACCACCTGCCTGCCCAGGAGGTATTCATGTTTCCCACTCCGAGGGAAGGGAAGGGTGGTACCTCCAGAAACCCTCCCTGCTCATCCAACTGCATTGTAGGAGAGTCCTTGCACAACCAGAAATGGTGCCAGGCACTGTACAACACCTGAGAGAGGCTGGAGATGAGACCCAAGGAGGCCCAGAAGGCCTGAGAGCACAGTTTGGCTCTCCACCTGCTGACAAGACCACTGTCAGGAGTGGAGCAGAGCAGAAGGATTTTCATGGAGTGGGGAGGCTGTGAATAGCATCTCTGTCTGCTTGCAGTGGGTTTGAAACGTCAAGCTCAGGGAAAAAAATGCTGTCACCCATCCCTAAAATATTTAGGTGTCGAGAGGGAAAGGAAGGGGATCCAGGGAGAGCTGCTCCCACATGGACATGGCCACCTCTGCACATAGGTGAGGATTTGTTTTTTCCCAAGGCAGTGAGAGTTTTCCTTTCTCCTGGGCTGGTGATAGTACCGCCTCCAAAATTGAAATGCACGATGCCAGCGGGGTAACCAAAAAAGTCCTGGCATTTTACTTCCTGGTAATCCAGATAAATTAGGAAGAATTGCAATTAAGAAGGGAGGGAAGGGTGTGTAGCTGACCTGGACCGGTTTGGAGATATTTCCCATTCACCTGAACTGCAATTCCCCAGGAGAGCCCAGCCCTTGTTCCCTTCTCTGAGTGCTCCCAAGGGCATTACTGCAACGTGCTTACTGCCACTGAGGATCTGCTGAGGAACAGAACAAAAGCTTCCAACCTCCGGGAAGAAGTGAAGAGTCACAGGCTCTGCCTGCTCAGCTGCCCTAGGACAGCAACTGAAGTGCCCAGACAAGCTGCTGGGGCCTGATTTGGTTGGAAGCACCAAGCGAGGCCTGGAGGTGCCTGTTCCTGCAGGCACAGTGGGATCAGGGGACCCTCACAAGGCAAGAGGCTGATGGCAGAGGCTGGGCTGCTCCAGCCCATCTGGCACAGAGCTAGACCCTGCTTGGGATGCTCCGTGCCCTTACATCCATCCCTGCCTTCAGGGGAGGGTCCAAATCAACCCCTCTCACCAGCATCTCCCACAAAGGTTCTCCTTGTCCTGCTGAGACGGGGAAACACATCTCACATGTGAGAAATCCTCATCTCCAGTGCCAGGGGCACATTCCCCCCTCCAGTCCACACTTGCAGTTTCACCTGTAGAGGCATTAGCCCACCTATTCACCTCTCCATTCCTACTCCCTGGACACTGCTGCAGCTTCTAGCAGCAATTTCAGCTGGAATGGAGGAGCTGAGCACCCTCGGGGTGACGGGATAGGATTTTGCAACAGCCTTGGCTGTCGTGATGGGCAGGTGTGGCACAAATGAGCCCTCACGGCTCACAGGCCTCCAACCCAGCCTTGTCCCAGGTGAAGGCAGATCTTTCCACGGCTGGTGGAACAGGAACACTCCACATTTGTGGGCTGGGGTCTTTCAGCACTGCCTTGGAATGGGACAGCAAATTCTTTTCTATTTTCGGTTTCTGTTTGGGGCACTGATCCCCAGAAGTTTTTCATAATTTGAATTTTAGTCCTTCCTGCTTACTTTTTCGTTTTTCCTTCCTCTGTCTTATCAGTCTCAACCTGTCCAGATTTATATCCTACAAAGGTAAAGTGCAGCCCATCCAAATGGCAATAAACCAAAGTTCAGGCACCACAGCTGATTCAGAAAGTGAAATAGTGCTGCTGGTGGGATGGCGATTAGGATCAGGCTGAGTCAACACCACCCTCCCCCAGACTGCTTACACCTAACTTCCCTCTCACTCAAGATGGACAGAAGTGGGAACCATGTGGGAGCTGAGAATCTCTTCATGCCTTACAGGTGTTGGCTGCCAGAACTAGAGCTGACATCTAAAATCATGGACAGCCCCAGATTCCCTCACCAGCAATTACAAAGTGAATCCCAAACCTGACCCACCTCACTGCTGTGGACATGCCAGTGGCTTGTCCTAGTCTGTCACTCGTTCCTCATTGCCACCATCAGGACTCCCTTGGGTCACTCCTTGTCCCACCGCTGCTGCCAGCCAGAACTGTGACTTGTGGACATAGACTCCTCCAAGTCCTCCAAACTCCTCCATGCCCTTTTCACAAAGGCATGGAGTGATGGGACAAGGAGGAATGGCCTTAAGCTGAAGGAGGGTGGCTTTACATTAAATATTAGGAAGAAATTCTTCCCTGTGAGGGTGCTGAGGCCCTGGCACAGGTTGCCCAGAGAAGCTGTGGCTTCCCTATCCTTGGAAGTGTTCAAGGCCAGGCTGGATGGGACTTGGAGCAACCTGGGCCAGTGGAAAGCAGGGACAAGGCAGGTCCCTGTTCACGACAGGGGAATTGAACTTTTTTCCAACCCAAACCAATCCATTTATGACATTATGGTAAGTCAGGTTTGAGGCCTTCAGTGGTGACTGTATGGAGGGAAAACATGACTTCACTGTCCGTGCTGAGATAAACACGGAGGTGTCCATTTGCCTGAGCCTGAGATAATAATTTCATCAGTAAATTCACTTCATAAAAACACCAGAGAGAGGAGAAGAGAGAAAGGTAATTGCACCCACAATATCCCTTAATAAATCATAGGCTGGAGCCTACTCTCATTCCTGACACTGCTGCCTCTTAATTATAGCTGTGTTCAGCTGAGGAGACAGAGGAGGGAGAGCCAGGCTCTATGCAGAAGGGAGCACTAATTAAAACCTCTTTTCTCTGGGAAGATATTAATGTCTTCCTCTGGGGCAGAAGTGAATGGCCTTGTCTGTGGCTATTCCCGCGGGTTAACCTGTAACTCTGACTTTCACACAGCCAGGCAGTCAGTCCTGTTTTCGGTACCTGGTGCTCCCAGCATTGCTTCTGGGCTGAGATACAGGACTTTCAAAAGTCTTTGAAAAAGGAGGAGGACTAACATGTACCCAGGCAGCCTGTGCAGGTGTGGAGGTAAGGCTAGGTAGTAGGGGTGGCTCCTCAGTCCAGGTACACTGACCACAAAAGGGACTGTCCCTTGATACGTGACACAAGCAGGATTTCGGTGATGGAGAGGGTATCCCAGACTGCACCCAAACAAATCCTCTGGAGTTACATGGACTGTAACAGCCTTGTACCACCAGGCACCTGCACACCAGCATCTCTGCCTGATCTCCTGATGGGTTTGGGACCTGGTCACACAGGCAGGCACATTCCTGATTCACCTCTTTTTCCAGCTCAGGAGAACAGAAACTCTGACAAACTGTGGGACGGGAGTGGTATATCTGAGCCATGGAAATGACAGTTTAACCCACTGAAGTCAAAGGGCTGATTCTATGATTCTGTCTATTTATTCCATGTTTCCCTGATTCCCAAAGAGAGTAAGTCAGCAATCTCCAGCTGCCCCTGCAGAGTTTCCATAGCAGGGAACCCAACTGGTGAAGGAAGGCTCTAGTCCAGCATCCAGGTACATGCTCACTCCAACCTGGCATTCAAGCCAGGGTCAAAACACAAGGAAAATATTGTGTTGGATTTTCCCCCCTCTTTTTTGCAATAGAAGGGGCAGGGCAGGAGTGTGAAAGTGGCATGAAAGGCTCTCAGGGATAACTCCAAGACTGTCAGGTTTGCTGTGAGTTGCTGCTGCTTGGAAAATAAGTTGATAAAGTTTTAGCAGCTAAAAAAAAGCCAGAAAAGCTGCACCTCTGTCAGAGAAGGTGCTGCACAGAGCAAGGCAGGAGCAGGTTCAACAGGATAAATTGAGAGCAAATGTACCAGAGTGGTGCTCATAGCTGGTCTCTGCCAGAACGAGCAGGTAACACCCAAGGTGTGGCTGGGCCGAGCAATCTCTTGACAAGGAAGCACCTCTTGCCACTGCTGCATCTGCTCCGAACTTAAAAACAAAGCAGGGACAGCCCCTATATCTGTGACTTCAGCCATGAAACTTCCAGTGCTCCTCAGCTTGGGAGAGGGACACTGAGGTGCTTCTCTCCTTGATATCTGTGATACAGCCCATGGCACAGAGACAGGGAATGAGGGAACAGGTGCTTCCTGCTGACAGAGCTGGGGGGCATCCTGTGAAACCAGCAGCTGGCGAGTGCAGCAGGAACAAGAGGAGGTGGCTGAGAACACCGTGCAGAGCCGAGCACGGAGCATTCTGCCTCAGGCCATGCAGGATGTCCAAAGTTTACACAGCTTGGCCAAAAGTTGGAGAAATTCAGGGATGGAAAAGGGTACCAGCAGCTCTTCATTCCCAGTGCTGGAGGCTGGGAAAATTTGCAGAGAGGCTTCCTGTGCTCCTGTCCTGTTCCTGGCCTCTCCTCCACGTATCCATGAGTGTTGCAGCCATGTGTGCCCCAACCTGCCACCAAGCAGAACTGAGGGCAGGTGATGGGAGAGGTGATGGACCACCCCACATCCAGGCAGCTGTCCCTGGCTCCTCTGAGCCAAGGTGAGGATGGAAGGGAGGAGAGGAGCTCTGGCCTCGGTGACTGCTCAGTGGAAGGAAATGTTGTACAGGTTTAGTCACAGCCCAGGAAGGGAGGCCTGAAACCAGCCAAGCAGCCAAAGCCCTGCCACAGCCACGTGCAAACTAGACCAGACAGGTCCCAGAACATCTGCTCCATACCTGGCACGAGCCTCAAGACACTCCTGCTCCCTACTCCCTGCCTGCCAACACCTGGTGAGCAAACAGTCAGAGGTGAGAAGGACAGTGTGAAGCAGGAGAAGGTTGTGGGGGAGATGCAAGCTGCCACCATCCTCAGCAGTCCCTGGTATTTTCCCAGAGCTGTCTCTGACATGATCCGCCCTTGCCAGGTGCCTGTGGCTGCCAGGATGCTGCTCACAGAGGCCATGCTCCAATCCAGCACCACGTGGGTGACGGGCATGCAGGTCCTTCTCTCGGAATCCTGTCCCAACAACTCAAGCTAAAGGAGCACTTGGGTAGCTCATGATATCCCTGAGCATCCATGAGCTCAGCAGTAGGCCCCCGGGGCAGGATTCAGGAACACCTGGCTGGGGAGCACCAGGAACAGCCCTTTGTCCTTCCCAAACCACAGGTATTCCTGTGCTCTCAGGGCTGCCTGCCCCTTCCTTCAGAACGACCTTCCCAGAATATGCCAGGTTCTCCAGTGTGCATGTTTAGGCACAACTCTGCTTCTGCCAACTTTGCTCTGCTCCAGAGGGGACCCATAAACCTGTGGCTCATTTAAGGATCAGACCCTAACGAAAGTCAGACCAGCAAGGAGAGTTTCAGTGGTTTTAAACCCCAGGTCATGGTAAGCATCACCTGGCTCCCCTTTGGCTGCAGGAGCATCCACATGGCCTGTGTTGGACCCACTGCGTGCCAACAGCCCTGATCCTTCCACACACACCTTGCCCACCTGGCATAAAAGGGCTTTCTTGCTCCCTTCCCCCTCTCCTGTGAGGATTGGAGGGTAGGGCCAGAAGAGACCTCATGAGGTCTCCAGTCCAACCTGAAGCAGGGTCAGCTCTGAAATTAGAACAGGCTGCACAGTTCACTCCTGCTGTTCTTGAAAATCTCCAAGAACGAGACGGCACAACCTTTCTGGGCAAAACTGTTCCACAGTGCCGTGGTTCCCACAGCAGAAACCCTCTCCTTCATGTGCCCTGCACAGCTTTAGCCTTTTGGGACTGGAAATCTCTGCACCAAAGACTCTGTGGGCACACGGGAGTGGCCAGAGAAGCCATTCCTCTTTAAGGCGCTGCAGGAAACTCTTCTCTCCCCTTCCCAGCCCTGGAATCAGTCTGGTTCCTCCTAGGCCAGCTCAGACTCCCATCCCAGCCTCTGCAGGGACCAATTGTGCTTTTTCCTCCTCGCCCTTGCAAGAGATTAATTTTTTTTGTGGCAAGATTGTTAAAACATTTCTGCACCGCAAGATTAGAAACTGCCATTTGAATTATTTTGATAAACCCAGCCTCACACATCCTTCTATTCTATACAAAACAAAGGGCAAAGGGAATGGGGTTTGTTTTGGTTTTGGAATGATCTCTCCTGGGACTGTTCTGGATACTGGGTAACTGGATGTTCAGGCTGCAAAACCCTCCTGTGGTCTCATCCACAGCTTCACTGAAAGCCCAAACACTGGAAATCAACCAAGAGATTTCCTGTGACTGTTCATCTAGTCTTCTGACCCCAGAAACAGAGCAGGGCATCCTTCAGCTGGGTGTGAGAGTTGGGTTGAGTATTTTGAAGCAGAACATGTTTTGTACCGGCAGTGAATATTATGGTTCCTATAGGGACTCTGAAAATCCAAAAATCTCAGCATTTTGCAAGTAAAACAAATCAGTGACAGACAGCAAAAGCCCCTTTGGATGAGCTCCCATTTCTGCCTTTCAGAGGTGACTGGTGAGGGATAAATCACCATTTTTCCATTTAAAATTTTATCTACCATGATAATATATATGAAAATACCAACCACAGAAGGACAAAGCTACATTAGACTACTACTAAAAAAGCTCAAGTGATGTCGTCAGACCAAAAGCTGACCTAAGCCCTGCCACATCTCTGGGAGCCACCACTGAGCTGGTTAAACTGGTGTCAGGCTGTTTTCCTGCAGTGACACTCAGAGCCAAGTTCCCCTGTGCCAAGTTTTAGCTCAAATGAATTGTTACAAATGGCCAAAAATACCCAGACAGGATATGAGTAGGAAGCACAAAATAGGATGGGAAGAGATGGCAATGGATGTTGTCATGATTAGCTTAAAAAGGCTGGAAAAGCCTTAAATATCAACTGAGATTTTTAAAGAGATGAATCTCCTGCCTTAAATCTTCTGCCCCATTCTCCTGGCAAAAAGCCTGGGGTGAGCAGGAAATGAAAATTACTGATGCTTCCAAAGCCCCAAGTCCCTACTGCTGTGGGCAGAGATTCGGAACAGGAGCAGAGTGGAATAGCTCCTCACTGGTATAGGCAGAGGGAGATGGGTTGCGGCCCTCTCCCTTTCTTTGGGGAAATATAGGATGCTATGACCTTCCTACACAGGCAGAAAAGGATTTTTAGTTCAGATTGACCAATTACTTGGTGCAGATTTACCAATCCTCATCTAACCCCAGAGACTTTGAGCTGACATTGCTGGAGACAAACTGAAGCTAAATGTGGCCCCAAAGTGGCTCTCAGCCTAATAACAGCTTTTCTCTGATGGAGAAAAAGCTCTTGGCACACCAACTGCCCTGCTACATGCCTGAACTTCTGCCAGGGAAGTGAATCAGCATTTCAGGGAGTGACCAAAAATGCCCTTCCTTTAGGAGGTGGTGGAAAGGTCCCTTGCATCTCAGCAGCTCTGTCTTGTTCATGAACCAGTCAGCACGGGGAGTGCACTGACAAACAAGACTCCCTCTGCCCCTCCCGAGGGGATGAGGGACCAGCCACATCCCCCAGCTTTGCCTGATGCATCTCAGCCCGGTTTGGGCTGGCAGTAGCCAAGCAAGGATGGTCAGGTGTATCATGCTCTGCCTGGGGCTAAAGGTTAGGAATTACTGTGGAAAATGTATTTGCCTGCCAAATGCATCTGTTAGGTTTTACAGCTGTCCTGTCAGAGGTAAGGAAGCAGGAATGCTGAGGCTGGCTCGTAGGGATTGCACAGGATTGGTGTGAGGAGGGCACCATGTACTTACATGTTATAGCAATCATTTAATGGGAAATTAAGACACTTGAATGATTAGCTCAAACAGCAAAGCCAACCTGTCCCCTACCTGTACACCCACACCCGGTGAGAAATGACTGATCCTCACCAGACAAACTAAGACCACTCAAGGGATATCGGCGTGGTACCTGTTGGACCAGGTAGCTTTGAAGCTTCTGGAAGAAGCAGGTTTGCTGTGAGTGCTTTGCATAAACACAGTACCACCTTCCAGCCCTGAGCTTTGTTCCTTGAAATCCCACCATGACAAACATCACTCTGCTGCGCTTCTCTCTGTCAGAGCTGTGACATTACTGCGGGAAGCAGCAGGGACACAACAGGAGCCCTCACAACTCCATCCCAGATTTAGCCCATCCTCACAGAATTTGGGATGGTTTGGGTTGGAAGGGACCTTAAAGACCATCCAGCTCCACCCCCTGGCATGGGCAGGGACACCTTCCACTATCCCAGGCTGCTCCAAGCCCCGCCCAGCATGGCCTTGGACACTTCCAGGGATGGGCAGTCCACAACCACCATCTGTGCCAGCCTTTCACTGAGTCTCCCAGCTGTTCCACAAATGCCTTCGAGCTTGGAAAAGCCATCAGAGAAATATTCCAGCTCTGCAGGAGGCGCACATGAGGAACAGCTGGGGGAGCTGGTGCCTGCAGCCAGAAACACGAGCACACAGCCGGTTTCAGGATTTTGGTGTTTTGCCTGAACACAGAGGCAATTCAATGCCCTCCTCCAGTCTGGGCTCGGCCGTTATCCGTCCTGCTCTGGAATATGACACACACAGGCAGAGTCACTCCCTATTTTTACTGGCCTGATCTCCAAGTCCTGATTTTTACACAGCGCAAAGAAAAAGCTTCCCTTTCATCAACAGTGTGAAATCCTTCCCATATTTAAAAATGACAGCTTTAAACCCCTTGCTGCTGGTGGTCCAATGCCCAGAGTACAGCACCAGGCTGGGAAAAGGGGATGATTCTGGGGGTTTGTGGGGTGAATGAGGATGCAGGGCAGAGAAACCTTCAGCATGACAACCATCAGTGCTTTCTTCAGCAAACTTTTTGGATACCAGGCATGCTACAGCCACAGGTCCTGGCAGCACTGGAGCCATCCAGCCATTCCCTTGCGTCCTGCCCAGATAGTCCCACGGCCACCTCCAGCCTCCCACAGCCACCTTGGGTCCCACCTCCCAGAAGCTGGGTGGTGCTAGGGACACGATTAGCTCACAGAAGGTGTGGGCAAAAAACAAAAACAGGACAGAGGGAAAAAGCTACAAAATTCCTCACAACACTCCTCTCTTCCCAGGAAGCCAAGGGAACACGTCATGCTGGTTTTTCTTCCTGGGGAGTACAAGTGACTCACATGACACTTTCTCCCAGCTGAGTAGTTTTGAACAGGGGTCTTTTAATTTAAACCATATAATGAGCTTTTATGTAAGGACTGCTTATCCATCTCCCTCCATCTTTCCAAAAGCATCCATTAATATTTAACACGCTGTTTCTGGGCCTGGCTCTCCAGCTTTCTAAACTACAGCCCAAGCATGGATAATGCTCACCTTGGAACCCCTGGCAAGACACACAGCAAGCCTAAACCTGCTCCCTGTTTTCCTTCCACCCAGCTTCTGCAAGATTCCTCCAACAGAGAGGAAAAGTATAAATCCAGGAGCTGTGACTCGGCACCAGGATTCTGCAAACAAGTCTTTCCAAGGGGTAGTGGAGCCAGCTTCCAGTTTTTCCCAAGATCTTGGAGACTGTGGCTATTTGTGCATTTTCTCTGGGTATTTATAGAGCAGGGTGCTGTCTAGACTTGCTTTTGGTTGTAGTTCTGGGAGGAAGGTTTTACTTTCTGGCAGGAATATAAAAGCTCCTCATTTTTGGTTCAGATCTTTCCTTTCCCACTCCAACCTGTGGGCACCAAGGGCCTCCAGTGCTGCTGGACTACAGACTGGGACCTAAATTAAGGTCTGTTTGCGGATCACCATGGACACATTCTCTCTCTAGGTAGTTCATGAATCTCCCATCAGGAAACTGTAAACATTGGCACTTTTGCTCTATAGTGCCAGTTTGTGTTTCTGAGTTCCCAAGGCTCCATTTCAGCCCCTTGGAGACCAGCAGTAAATCCAGATGGGATTCAAAGGCAGGTCAGGGTCCACCAAAGCTGGTACGGCCGTGGCTGTAGGTCTGAGATGCCTCAGTCCAAAACAGCTGCTGCCACTTCTGCCGTGCAGCCTGAAGAACTCCTGGTTCCTCTCTGCCCAGACCTCTTGGGCTGGGTTGTATTTATCCAGGTGCTTGTCTTCTGGAGAATCTCCACAATGTGAACAATTCGATGTGCAGAGCAGGGAGTGTTTCCTCCAGACACTTGGCAGGTTGTACCTGGGGACTGCCTCTGCTGGAACATGACACGTGCCATGCACAGCCTGGAGCTCCACACACACACTCCTCTCTTCCATAGGCTTATGTCTTTCCAAAGGGATCCTGATCCCAAGTGGCTCCGCCCCTGTAAAGATAACTTGAAAGGGTGGAAGAAGGAAAAAACCAGAGCACTCTCCACTTTCCCAAACCTGGGGTGTTGTAAAAGCATCTCAAACAACACAGATAACAATGGGGACTCCTATGGCCACCAGGCTCTCCAGGCAGTGTCATCTGGATGTGTTCCCCTTTCCAAAGCAGGAATCATCACCATTAAAACAGAGTGCTGAAGTTCTGACTTGGTCCTGTTGAACAGCCAAGGCCTGAATTTGCAAAAACAGGGTTTGGAAATTTAGGATGGGACAAGATCCTGGCTTGCTTCTTCACGGAGAGACAACAGCCTGTTCCTCTGTTTGGCTGTCAGCCTCTCTGCTCTGGATTTGCATTTCCTGATGCTTTCTGACTAATCCAAAGATTTTTTTTTTAAATGAGTGCATGTTCCTGGCAGAGACCCTGAGTTTCTCCTGGTGAGCCCTGAAGCCATCTTTATGGCCAGGTTCAGAAAAGCAACTAAAAGCAGGAGAAGGGTGGTTCCAGGAGGCTGGACCAGGAGACCAGAGACCCATGTGAAGTTCTCAAGTCAACCACAGGCTCCTGGGGTCCCTCTCCACCTCTCCAAACACCAGTTTGTGTGAATTTAGGACTCTTGATGCCTCATGAGAAGCCCTGAGCACACATATCCCAGTGCCTCACGAATGCCCAAAAGCTGTTTTGTTCATGGATTGATGTGAGATTGTGGCCTTCCCTACCTGCCAGCTCCTTCCATACCATCAGAGAGGGTAGGATGGATTGTGGGAGCTGGTGGGATACTCCCAGGGGCTGGGGGAGCTGTCTGGAGCAGGAACAGTGCAGGACACACTCACCATGGTGCCTGTGCTCACTTTGCTCTCCTGTGAGTCCAAACAGCCCAAGCTTTGCAGCACAGCCAAAGAGCTTTCAAACAGCTTTCTCCAGTGTGACATTCCCATAGGAAAACACCCAGCAGCCCTAACAGATGGCACTTTGTGGGCCTGGGAAGTCTAAGAGATAATATCGTGTGGTGGCCAGCTCATGTTTCTCCCTGACGCTTTATGTTACTCCCCAAGGCTGCTGCCAATCCAGCATTTCTGCCTGGCCCATCCCCCTGGCACCGGATACATGCACAGACAGCAGGGTTACATTGGACCCCTCACCCCAGGCAGTGAGGAAACACTTCCATCCCAGGGATCTCATCAGTGCCCAAGCCCCTTCACCTCTTGGTGCAGAGATTCCCTTCACCATGGCTGATGGGGAATTCGGAAGCCCTGCTGCCCCAGGCAGATTTCGGTGGGATGACTGATGGAAACACAGACAAGGTCTGTTAGAACTGGGTTAGAACAAGCTTGGAAAAACTTGCTATTACTCCTAGGCCACTCAGCTTAAGGTTTTTGGGGGTTTCGCCATATTCTTCTACTGTTTCAGCAAAAAGTGTTCTGTTTTGACCAGCATAAGTTCCTGCTGCTACAAGCACATCCTAATATCCTCTCATACCAACGAACCCAGTCACAGTCTTAAAGGTCTTAGACCCACGAAGAGAAAAAACCACAAACACCAGATGCTGCTGTTATTAACAGTGATGACAATAATAATAGCCCTAAAAACCCCACTAGTATTTCACATTTGCAAGCTGTCCAATCTTTACCCAAATCCAGAATTTTTCATGTCCTTTCCATGCCCTATAAGAAGTCTGACCACAGCAGATAAGGGAGAACTATACCTAATAAAAATAAAGTACAACAATAGCAGAGATCAGCCCAGAGAGGAGAAAGAGATATTACTCTTTCCCTTCACAAAGCACTTTTCCACCCTGGGAGAAGAGGGATCTATGTCACAGCTCCCTCTTCAAAGAGACTCAGAGAAAGCCAAAACAATGCATGGCCAGCTTCCATTTGCTATAAAAGTACAGAAATGTGGCGCAGACAATGCCAGGCTCCTGTCACGGCTCTGTGTGTCTTTGGGAGGATATTTGACCTCTAAGGATAAGACTGGCCGGAAAGTCAGGGAGTGGGACTTCCTGTGCTTTAAAGTACAACATGTCTTCACCCACCTTGATGGCCTTCAGCACTGATTTGTGCTGGCCTTCCTAAGTCCCGTTGGGACCTCCTGGCCTCAGCCAGATCAAGGTGCCAGGCTTTAGCCATGCAGTTTAGCTTCCCTGTAGTTGCTCCAGCAGCAGCGGACAGAATTTGAGCCTGGTGTAGCTCCTGGAGTCCCTATCCCATTCCACACCATACACACGTGCAAGGCTTAGCTGCCTTGCTCAGTGACCCATGCAGAGACAGTGCCCTGCACCAGCAAAAGGGCAGGTGGTGGTCTTGAAATTGGCTTTGAATAGGCTGAGTCAAAGGCGACACCTGCACAGCCACACACTGTGTGGTGACATTTGTGTCTTGCCTCCCTCCCCACGCTCATCCCGCTGGGGAAGGAGGAGGCTGCAGCCACACCTGCTGGGAGATAAGAGGGAGATCAGAACCCTCTAATCAGGGCAGGGAGAAGACAACATCTGGCTGAGGATGCAGACTGTGGGAGCTCTTAAGGATGTTCCTAAGGGGAGAGAGAACCTAGGGAAGGCCAGCCCACAGCTTCACCTCTCACGTCTTTGGCTCTGTCCACATTCCAGGTGAAGCGCTCTTAGCCCTCCTTCACCTTTCACAAGCCCAGTTGTCTCTTGATTTAGCAGATTCATGAGAAAGTCTCCAACCCCTTAGAAATGTGCCCTTCCCCCTTACAGTCTTCCAGTTCGGATTCAATTAATATCAGGCAATTAATGCTGAATTAAAAGCTTTGGCATGAGGCTCCATCCTGATTTCACTTGGCCAGCACCACACCATGCCCTCACTGTGACCAACACAAGGCCAAGTACAGCCACGGCAGCAGGGAGAGCCGAGCAAAGGGCAAATAGGAAAATAGCAGGAATAAATAAAGGAAAGGGAGCCCAGTGTGATAAGGACCTGCTGACTTGGCAGGTGTATGCACTGTTTCCAGTTTAACAGCCTCTTTGGGACACAGGCACCCTGGAAGAGAGGACAGGTTACCTTATTCTTTGGGGACCTCAGCTGATCCCATCAGTATTTTATTAACCACCATGAGATGAAGAATTCAGGGTTGGTCCTGCTTCACCCACGAAGCCAGACTCCTCTGCCACTGCCATGGAGTCTGCACCTCTGTCAGCCACCTTGGGTTGCACCAGATGGGCTCCTCAGAGAACAGATCCCAGAGGTTTATTTTTTGGACACAGCTTGGGAAGGACAAATAAAAACCAGGATGACCTTAGCTGGATCCCTGGTTCCTCCTGGTGTTTCACAGCTGGGGCTGGGACCAGGTCTGAGCTTCACAGGCCAAACTTGGTGACACATTCCTGCTGGAATAACCTGGGGCAGTAAGAGAAAGGGAGCCAGAAATATGACACTAATATGCAGTAACACTCCCAGCTATCACCAGCTGTGGCACTCAAATGATTGGGTGGTACAGGGTAAACAGAGCAGAGTGGGGTTTTTAAGAGCCCAAGTTCTCTTTTCCAGTATCTTATGCTAATGCACAAAGAGATCCAGGAGATAGAACAGTTTGAGGACTGTAAAAGGAAACCAGCAGACAGCTATTACCAGAGGAAAAATTCACAGGTACCCAAGCTTGGGCACAGACATGGGTTTTATTACACTCAGAGGGGTTGGCAGACCACCAAGTTTCTATTCTGATGTGGATATGAATTTATACCTCTTATAGGTGTGCATAAGGATTTCAATATCGACCACAAGAGAGACAAAAAAGGGGGAAATTAACATATTAGCTACTAAAATGCACTTGAGAGTCCTTTCTAGCAGTGTCTCCGTGCTGAGTGTGTTACTGTGACAGAAAACAGGCTGAAAGTTGTAAGGCTGAGCCCAAAATGTGCTTGGGTTCTCCATGCAGTCTGTGTACAGCCAAGTACTTCACCTGCATCCCCATAAATGCATCCCTCTGACATCCCACTGACAGTTCCGATAAGATCAGTGAGAAAACTGTCTCTGCCCTCACCTCAGGGTGAAACACATGGAGCAAAATACCACAAGTGTTCCAATACGAGGAATAAAAACGGATACGTAAGGAACCTAGGGCAGCTCTGCTGATAATACAACAAACCCTGCAGCAGATAATCAGCCTCCAGAGGGGAAATCCCAGGTGTCAGGGATGACTCCAAAGTATTCCCTGGGGATTGAACACACTTTAGCCTAGATTCAGTGAAGACAAACTTCTTCTCCACGGCCTGCCCATCGCTGTCATGGCAGCCCTTGGCACATGCCAAGCGCACTCAGTGGTTCCCCCGAAGGAAATCCCAGGAATTTCTTCCTTTAGGCCAGGAATGAGTATTTTAAAGCCAAACCTTTGAATTCTGACAACCTTATCATGAGGTGAACAGGGTCTGACCCAGGCACAGAAGTGCCCCTGAACTTTCCAAAAGAGACTTAAAAAAACTTTAGGACTTCGCCTTGGCTTCCCTTCAGCTCAGGCATGGAGCAGAGATGAAGAGCTTGGATACCAAAACAAATAATTCCCTGAGATCTTATTATACCTTGTTTTCTGGTTTTGTTTCTTTTCCCTTGCAGTTCTGCTGTCACAGCAGTGAGCAGTGCCTGGATCTCTCTCACATCTTCTCCCACATTCTAGTTCTCATTGGTAAGAGGAGGAAAAAAATCTCTGCTGATCCTGTCTACCTTTCACTAACCACTCAGACACCACAGTACATTTTCCTTCATCCTTGTGCTGCCAGAGGAGCAGCATTCAGTTAACTCATTTTTCTTTGTGGGCAATCCCCTCATAAAGATACTTTAACAGATGGTGTAGAGCTTAAAATTACTATATAACAAAAGCTAATGGCACTCTATGCATGAAAAATTACTTGGGACACACAGCCATGAGCACAGGGATCCGGGACCAGACCATGAAGGCAAAGGCCACCTCAGTCCCTGTTTAACTCTAGGCAGGACAGTGCTGCTGGAAAAAGAAGTGCTGAAAAGCCACAAAGTTGGGGTGTACCTGGAATGGAAGGGCAAGAGGGAGAGGTGGAAGTAGGTTTTGAAAAAGCATCCTGGGATGTGTCACCTTCAGCCCAGGTCAGAGCAGTGAGAGGTGACTGAGAGCAGGGAGGAAACACCCTTGTGCTCACCTGAGTGCTCCATCTGCTTGGAGACCCCAGCTCGGAGGCAGGGAGGGCAGGATGCACATGGATAAATCACCTGAGAGCCTGTTCTATAGCCACTGACCCTGTCTCTTGTGCTTCTGCTGCAGTTGCCTGGCCTGTGAAGCAACATGAGTCACAAGGGATCACTCAGCAGCAACCCCGGCTCATCAAAGTAAGGATCATCTTGCACCACTCCTTCCTACTGTCCAGGGGATACTCCAAGCAGTCCCAGTCATCCCCAAAGTCCTTGGTATTTGTCTCACCCCTCCCGGGCACCTCACAAGCTGGCACTGCCTCACACATCACCTGCCCTGTGCACTGGGGTTTGATAATGGCACATTAGGTGGAGAGAGCAGAGGGACACCAGGAGCCTCTCCACCTGCAGCCTTGGGCTACAGCAGCCCATGATAGCTTCCCAACGGAGCCAGAGCCACCAGCTCTCTCCCTCCTTCCTGCACTGGGTGTGAGCACCTCAATCGCTGCCTGCCCTCAAGGGGACACGGTGACAGAGCACAAAGCAGCCCCTGGGCACCCATAGGCTCACTGCTCCGTGCAGGACAGCCTGACCACAGCGCCTCAGATCCTGCTTGGATCCTCCTCTGCCAGAGAAAACACTGTTATCTCCTGGCTGCTCATTCCTACCCACGACCCAGGCACGGGGGGTGGCCTTACATGTGGTGCTTAGAGATCTGACACTCCAAAATTCAACCATTCACACACAATTCTGTCCTCCCACATTCTTACATGGGATATGTTCTATATCCGAGCACCTGCCTTCAAGGGGCACATCTCCAACATGTCCGTTGAGAAGGGATCATCACCTTGGCTCTTACACTGCCTTAGGTTCAGGTGGACTCAGGTATAACATGGAGGTCTCCCTGTAACAACCCCACTTATGACACACTTGGAGCTGCTGTCCTTAACCCAGCCCCTCCAGAGTGCTGCCCTTCCAGGGGACACTGCGAAGGTAACTCTAGTGGGGACAGGCCTGGCTGGACTGCTCCGTGTCCTGTTTCCGCTGCTGGGTTCAGTGACATGTGCCTGTGGTGTGGATAACAGGTAGGGTTGCACAGGGAGCTGCTGGCACAGCCCACAAGGAAACGCTTTGCAAGGAAGGGAAGGGCTGGTCCCTCTGGGACAGCTGCAGTGCTGCTGTGTGAAAACTGACGTTTAAAATATTTGGGAGCTGATGGTTGATTTGTACCTTCTTTCTTTTCCAGTGGCAGCATGGGCAAAGCCGACGGAGCCTCCAAGCTGAGCGCAAAGGACCTGTACGGTGAGTCCTGCCTGCAAACATATACAAAGTTTCCCATGGCAAAGGCGCCTCTGGAGAGCTGGATGTGGATGTTGGGGAGCTTTAGGCTGGAACTCAACCAAAGCCACATGAATCCAGAGCTCCATATGCAACAGGCTGGCCTGGCCTGACCTGGCAGCAAAAACACACCTCACATCTGTGCCGACACCTCCCATGCTGGGGACAGGTGGGATTTTGTGGGAACAGAATGGTTGCTTCCCCCACCCAGATCCTCCCCAGGTCTGTTACCAAGATCACCTGATAAAGGGCCTCACAAAAGAAAGACTGTCCTCAGCAGGTTAATAATTATCCTCTTTTAACTACTCAGTGAACCATGAAAATTCCATGCCCTTTGGCTCTTTGGAAGTGCAGGGAATGGGCAGGATGAGTGTTCGTGCACAGTCCGAGAGGCAGCTTGTTTGGGTTGAGCACATTTAGGTATCAATAACAGTTATTCCTGATCTCAGCAGATCCAAGTACCCCAGGTGAAAATGCGGCAAGCATAAATCATGTGAGAAATCACCTTCCTCAGTTATTTCCTGGATAAGAAGTTGGGGGTTGTCTGGGGGAACTCAAGCAACTTTTGCGGAGTCCAAGCCTGCCAGCTCTCCCACCTGAGAGCCGTGGATTTACCTGGTTGATGTTTAATTGGGAAGGAACGGGCTGTGTGTGCTTCTCCTTGGAGATCTTCCATTTGATCAGAGATTGCCCTCGGCAGCTATGAACTGCCAAAGTGGTTTATTTGTCCCTGGGAAGTGACTCAGTTTGCCCAAGGGTTTTGGCTGGAGGTTTATCCATGTGGAGTGGCCTGGAGCAGTGTCCAGAGAGACCGATCTCACCTGGGGAGGAGTGGGATGGCAGGGGCTGTACTTAGTGTTAAACAAAGTTGTTGTTAACTTCAATTAGCTGCCAGGAAAAGAAACATGAGGATTATGGCAGGGCTGTTTGTGGCCTGGATGCTGTGGGGTGGGCAGGTGCCAAGCAGGGGTTTGAATTGTGTCAGTTGCTTCTGGAGATGGAAGGACACATGATAAAGAAGCAAGAGGATGAGGTGTGGAAACTTTGGGTGCACAAAGGGTTGCTAGTGCAACAAACTCCTGCCTCCAAGGCAGTGCACATTCCTTTGGCTGTGCACTGAAATTGTGGCACGTCCTGTCAGGGGCAGGAGGGCTGTAGTTGCCAGGTAAACAGCCCTACAGAGATGTGTAAAAATGAACCTGGGAGCTCACAATGGTGTTAAAGCCAAGCAGATTTGCAGGCTGGCACTCATGGGTGCAGGCAGCCCAGGGCTTCAAGCCATCAGAGTTCCAGGGGGGGATCTAATGGTGCCATGGCACAGGGAGCACCCCTCAATCCCGTGCCATGAAAGCCAGCACAGGGAAAGGCTGACAGACTGCCTTGGAAACAAACACAGTTCTCAAATGAGCACTTTTCAACACAGAATTTCATCTTCTACATTTCTTTTGCATGAACACACCTCAAAAGCAAATTCACCAGGGTTGGGACCTCTCTGACCAAATTCCAGCAAACCTGAAATGAGGACTGTATGTCCCTGGGCCAAATCCTCAGGAGGAGTAAAGCAGCTGCCTGTTATTTCCCTGCCACCACTGAAATGCAGAATGAGCTCTGCAGGCATTCCCTGCACAAATCAGTGGCTGTTGGCCAGCCCAGCCCCTGGCACGAGCACATCCAGAGGGATTTTGCTTAGCAGCACTTGAAACCCACCCGCTAATTCAGCAAAGGACACTCAGCACGTGTAAACCAGTATTTAAATGTCTTGGTCCCTTTCCCACTTGGATCCTCCCTCCCCCAGCATTCATTTCTGCTGTGAGCTGGCACATTTGGGGGTAGAGGGCAGGCAAGAACTAAAATTCCAGGGAGAATTATGTTTCATAATGAAACAAATCACACCAAGCCGAGCTGGCCTTGATTATGTGATTACAACACTGGGACATTTGGAGCTGACAAGACTTTTCGTATCTCCATTTTCCTCCAATGCAATCAGGCTGGACCCTCAGCCTGTGTACACTGCCAGACCTCCAAGAAGCGAGCGCAGTGACTTCCAAATTCCCAGCACACAGGCATCCACTGCATTTAAAGCTCGCTGAGTAATGACCACAGATGCTCCAATGCACACAGGTGTCTAAATATTATTTCTTGGTGAACAAGGCCTTGGGTTTACCTTTCCAAAGATGCTTTTTCTACAATAATATTGGCCTAATCTGACAGGGGTGCCAACTGAGGGTACACAAGTGCTACCTGAGGGTGAAGGTGTCCCCAGTATCAACAGGGACTTACTGGGAATATTAAACCCACCTCAGGGGAGACCCTGAAGAGGGATATTTAAAATTGTCATGGTGAAGCTGGAACACAGCTGCAGCTTCAGGCTGTGCACAGGAATGCACCCAGATGATGAAGGTGGGGGATCACTCTGGGGGGCTCCAGGGCATAGTGTGAAGGTCCTCACAGGACACAGCCTCATCACATGGCTGTTGATGGGTGGGGAAGGCTCTGGTGTCACACTCAGCCTGCTGAAATTGCTTTGATCACCAGATATGTTGCCTACCACCATGTTTTCTCCACTGTGGTGAGCACAGAGGGATGTGGAGAGATGACCAAAGGGAATTCTACAACGAAATTGGCTTAAAGCCCCAAGATACCCTCCCCATGCTCTATCCCTGCCAGAGTTGGATATACTTTCCAGCTGCTCTGCCACCCTCAGTAGAGTTTCCTGGCTCTCATGGGAGCAGAACACTCATCCTTTCCTCCCACCTTAGTAGAACAGCACCACATTCGTTCAGCTCCACATTCTGGAGGGATCTGTGGCTGCAGGGAGCAGTCCTGCTTCAGCTGGCAGCAGGGAATGGCTGGCCCCTCTCAGGTTGCCACCTCTCTCCCCACACAGCCACCAGCTGAATAAATGTTAATGCACACCATAAATAAATTAGGCTGCTTCTCTGCTTACGGGCGTCTGTTCCAAGCCCAGANGGAAGGGCTGGCAGGAAGCACAGCACTTCCCACAGCAGGAAAGCTGCTGCCACCCCTTTCTGAGGTGACTGCAGGTGGACTTCTGTAGGTGTTCCCCTCAGCTGTTTCTAGGGCTGTCAAACAGCGCTGGCTGGCTCTCCTGATGGATTAGGCAGTGTAGCTGGAGAAGTTGAAGGCAGTTTGATGATAGCAGTGATTTCTCATACGGCTGTGGGGAGGAGCAGCTAATTTCTGTTTGGCTGCTGTCTGTCCCTGCGGTGCTCAGCCTCCTTCCAGCCCCCCAGGCCAAGCCTGTGAGACACAGCCAGCTGGTTCCAGCCTGCCCACCCATCCTCGATGCACTCATGTCTGGGAAAGAACCAGACTTGAGAGGGCACGGGGCTGGAAAAGGGGTTTTGGAGCAATCAGGCTGGAGAAGTGCGATGCTAACACCGATCACTTGACACTGCACACCTGTAACCCAAGCCAGGCTGCGGCGCTGTAACAGGACACGAGGCACTATCCCAAAGAGAAGAGCCACTTCCTGCCTGGCGTGGCCCTGGACAGGGATCATCTCCCTGGGGAGCCACGGGCAGAGAGGCTGCACTGGCGCCAGCATCACCCCTGAGCCATGGGCAGCTGCTTGGTGCTGGCCAGGCAGAACACACCAATGGAGAAGGAGTAAATTACGTTTAATAGTCATGAACCAGCTCCTGGGGGTCTCCACAGACCTCCCTTGTATCTCAACGGTGCCTCCAGCCCCAGCCACATGGAGAGGTCTCTGAGGTGAGACCCTTCAGCACTGAGCACAGTGCCCAGACTGTAATTCCCTGCTGCCGGCTCTGCCACACCCTGCCCAAACCATGAGCTTGTTCACAATTCCAGCTGGAGGCCACACGGTTGGCACACCGTTATTGGCAGGAGCACAGAGGGACTGTTCCTTCCCCACAACCTTTAGGACAGGATTTGTGCAGGATTTAACACATACCGGCATTGTCTGCAAGAAACAACCCCGGCAGGAGCGGTGGCTAAACCTGAGCCTGCTCAGCTGCACTGCTGGATCAAGAGGACCATGTCCATGGCCAAATCCACAGGGATCTGGGCAACACCTGAATAGTGCCACTCACTATCATGTCTTTAAAGGTTTCATCATACTGGAGAAAAAGCCTGAGGTTCAGCAGAAATCCAGCCTCCTTGCCCAGGCCATTAATTCCTCATCTCCTCTGCTGCCAGCCCTGAATAACTCCCTTGTCCTCCCCCACTGCTCCCTCGGTGCCATTCCAGCGCCCTTCTTCACATCCCCCTTCCCACCTGAGATTCCAGGTTTGGATTACTTGGCTCCCCTTTGACACTGCGTGTGTGGGTGACCCTTTTATTCAATGCCTTGGATACTTAATACACCAACTGGAAACAGGGATGGAAGAAAAACTGGAAGCCAACAATCCTGTTGGTTCCTGCAGATCAAACCTCAGTGGTGGGTGAGGACAGGGAACACATTGGCTCTGTTCAGCCCTGACTGGAGCTACTGGGAGGAGCAGACACTGCTCCAGGTCTGCTGCTGGACAGGAGTTCGGGATGGCAGTCAGTGACAGGGATGCTGTGGAGAGGGATCTCCCACCTCTGATGCCACTCAGCATCTCCAGGGACTCTTTTTCTTTGCCACCTTGAAACTGCTGAGCACAAGTTCTCTTCTTGCATGGAGTAACTGCTTAGAGCTCACACAGAGTAACCTTTTCCTAAATGGAAATGGGGTTTTGGATATGCCCAAGTAGCTTGGGAACTAAAGTTGTGGTAGTGCATAAAAATAACAACAAAAAAAGGGGGAACTTTTCATTACAAATTTATTTCAAGACTCAAATAAAGCAAATTAATTAAATCAGGATTCCCCCAATCTTACTAACTATGTTCTGACATTCAAAAAATGTCATTGCCAGCTACAGGAGGTTGAGAAAACACCACTTTGGGTTTTTTGGTGAAAAACAATTTGGCAGGTTTCTTCCAGGTCTGGTTGTAAAGGCAAAAGGGAACATCTCTACCGGTGAGCTGCAGCTCCTTAATGCCCTGATTATCCTGCCCCAAGCAGCCCTGTGGACACCGTGCCGCCAGACACGCTGGGCACAAACACACACTGTTCCTCCATGTACTCAGTCCTTGCTCAACCCAGGAGTTGCGCCAGGTTTTTATTTGCTTTCCTAGAGTGGGTTGTGTCTTCAGCTAATAAACCAGGAATGTGAGCACTTGGGGCTGAGCCGGGGCAAATATGAAGCGTGCCGAGCAAGAATTCAGCCGTGTGGCACCGAGAGCAGCTGCTCCCTGCTGCCACAGCCCATTCACACCTCAATGAGAGCTGTTCATTCACTCCAGAGCTCCCAGATCCATCTGCACACACCAGCCATGAGTGAGAGCTGACCGGGCAGACATTCCCAGTGCCACAGGTGCCGGTACAGACCGGCTCCAGCAGTTCAGCAAGTACCACAGATCTAACAGCAAACCCAGGGAGCTTGATGCTCCCTAAACTGCAAAGATATCCCAAAATGGAGCTCTCCCTGTGCTGGTCATATAAAACGGGGAAGGAGCAAGGCAGGACCTGCAGATTCTCCCCTCTTGGGAGCTCAGGCACAGCAGGTCTGTGCAAGGCCCAAAACCAGATCCTTGGTTAACCCTGGGTAACCTGGAGCATCCCATCCTCCTACCTGGTGAGGAAGCAGGAACCTGGCAGATGCTGAGTTCAACTGCCACATCTGGCCCCACGCAGGGATCCTGGAATGGAGGTTATTCATACTGCTGCTCTGTAAGCCAGCCTGGCAGGTTTCTGTGGCTGCCATAAGCACACAGAGCATTTGCTGCCCCGTTTTTCCTTGGAAGGCTGGTCCTGACCTGCCATTTGGCACAGAGCAGCTCACACTACGCTGGCAGGTTCCTATGAACAGCGTGTGCACTGCTAGATAATGTACAGATAATGTAAAGATTATATAAGGAACTGACAAGCTCCAGAAGGCACCGCCAGGACTTCCCTTAGGCTGCTGTAATGGATGTGGAGGCTGGGGAGGTCGGCAGTGTGATTCAGGGAACAGAGGAGAGGTCCCTGGTATGGCACTGGCAAGGAAAACAAATCCAATACCTCTAATTCCTCACAGACTGCTCCGTACTTGTCCGTGCATCCCCCCAACTTCTGCTGTGCCTTCCGCCCAGCAACAGCTGGAAACAAATGTGGGGAGGGACAGGGAGGATCAGGTAGGATCCTGTGTGGTAAAACTAATTAATCAGAGAAGGATGTGCACAGAGCAGGGACAGGGACCCACTGATACATTGTACTGGGGGTGCTGTGCCCCTCTGGCTTGGCAGAGGCTGTGCATGCAGAAAGACAAGCCTGCTCCTGCCCTCCTTGGCACTGCTCAGCATTCCCAGAGACCTTAAGCAATTATCCCGGCTCTAAGCTGGCAGTTTATCCCACTAGTTGATCTCCTGTGCTCAGTGAACGGAGCGTTCATAGCCATGTCCTAGCTCCCTGCAAAATAAGGTTTTGCATGGAAATGGGGAGGGAACTTGGCACTAAAGATGTGCTTTGGTTTCCTGGACCAAGCTGATAACCCCAGCCCTCCAGGATGTGCATCGATCCTGCTTTTTTTTTCTCATTTATTACTCTCTTTCATCCCTCCCACTCCTGATGGCTTTTCATCCCATAAAGCCAAACAGAACTCTTTCCCTGCCAGCCAAGATTTTAGTATCATCACTGGGATTTCAGCCCAGCATTGTTTTGAGCCCTCAGGTACCACTTTGTACCTCTGCAGTGGTCTCAGCTCTTCCCATTTCCTCACTGGTGCCAGTGGGAAACACCATTCTCACAGCACTTTTTAGCCGTAAGATAACAGTGGTAGATAACATACGTTGCTGTTTTCCCCAAGCCTCTGGGTGTGAGGCAAGATTAAAGCTACCTGGTTAGGAGAGAACTGAAGTGAATTCTGTTAAAGAACCATTTATAAGGTTTTTTCCCCTCAAAGGACTGTCTTGGGGATCACTGGGCCAGACCCTGAGAGGCAAGAGATTAGACAATTTACCATAGGGTATGTGTGTCCCACGTGTTATCCATGCTCAAGGCATTCAAAGGTTTCTGGATTCCCCACCTCATTCATACAGCAAGTGTCTGGGATCAGCACAACTGCTCCTCAGGCCACGGGGGATCACAACAGCACCTGCCAGGATACCCATGCTATGAACTGGGTTTTTTCATTGCCAGACACGAAAAGGACAGGACAAAGCTGTATTGTTTTCCCATCTCTTTGGCTCTCTTGGCAGACAAAAGGGAAAAAGGACAGTGGTGGTTACTGAGGGCTCATGCCAGCTTTATCATCTCTGGATGTTTGCTGTACCAGTGCCACAGCCCTGGAGCTCTCCCTGCCCTTTGTGTGTGTTATATCCAGAGTCCTCCACTGCCACAGACTCTGAAGGTCACAGCAGGGGATAAACAGAGGTGCAGATGGGTGTCTGAGCTAATTTGGGGAAATTATCACTATATTCCTGCAATGCTCATCTATCACATGGGGATTATGCAAATTCTCCACATTCTGGGGCCAGGTTATGGGTCGGATAACACCTGAAGGTGCCGAGGTCCTGTTGCAGGACGCTGTAGAAATGCCAAGTGTCCTGATGTGAGGTGTCAGATTAAATGAGCTGCTGCTGCTGCTGCTAACAGGCCAGCATGCACTCATACAAAATTCAGCAGGTCAGGGACAAGGCTGTGCAGAAGGGCAGGGTGGAGCCACACAGGACAGCTGACCTGCCTTCTGAGGTATGGCTGGCCAAGGGAGTTCACCTGGCCAAGGGAAAGGATCCCCCTTGATCCAGGAGTCAAACAGTCACAGATCTTGCTCTAAGCATCATTCACAGAATGCCAGAATGGTTTGGGTTGGAAGGGACCTTAAAAAGCCCATCTCATTCCATCCCTTGCCACAGACAGGGACACCTTCCACTATCCCAGGTTGCTCCAAGTCCAGTCCAACCTGGCCTTGGATACTTCCAGGGATGGGGCAGCCGCAGCTTCTCTGGGCAACCTGTGCCAGGGCCTCAGCACCCTCCCAGGGAAGAATTTCTTCCTAAAAGCATTTTGGGATCAGCCCAGCCCAGCCCAAGCCAGATTTAATCAAAAACAAATAATGGTGCATCTTGGAAAGCCCTGCAGTTTTTCACCACATTGCTTTGAATAAATAAACCAAAACCCACTCTTTTTCTTTAAAGCACCCACACTCCTTGGATAAATGTGGCCCAAACCTGACTCTTTCGTGATCTGCAGTCTGGATCTTTAATTCTTCCTGTGTTTAAATCAAAACTAAGTGCTGGGAAAGGAGATTTCAGTGTTTTGACACCCTGCTGTCCCCAGAAAGTCTGGCTGGTTCCAGACCTTGTGGTCTTATTTGTGGATGTCAGCAGGAAACACAAAAATAAAGCTTCCATGGGTGTAGGGGCCAGGTAGAAGCCAAGGAGACAGAAGGGATTTCAGGAGAACATGCAGAAACACCCCATTTCTTGCTCTGGGCAGCTTCTGGGACATCACTTGAATGACATCGGGAGACAAAATAGAGGCACTTTGTTCTAGTTCTGTGACTGGTGGAAGTAATGCAGAAATTCCCCCAGGGAAAAATCAACAAAGAGAGGGGAAGCATCTGCATTTCTCCCTGTCCCCGGGGCTTGCTGCTGTCTGAACAAGGCTGCAAAGGGCTAAAGGGGCCTTTGCTCTCTTGCAGGCAGTGGGAAGCTGGGCTATGCAGAGTTCTAAGGTTTTGAACAGTCCCCAAAACTTCCAAGAGCTTCTCTGAATATTTTCTCAGCAGTCCATGCTGAGATCTCCCCTGACTGTGACACAAGCAGCTTCTTTGCACTTGGAGGAGGGGGAAAAGGCATTGGAGAAGTTCCCAGAGACTCTGAGGGCAACCAGCTGCTGCCCTCACCACTGATACAGCTCCATGGGCTGTTTTCCTAATAGGAACACAGACCTGTGCTAGCCTCCCACTGGAAACCTCATCCTCCTGGTATTCCTTCCCTCCCTCGGGGACTACCAGTTCCCAATGCAGCTCCGCACCCTTCCTCTCAGGGCTAGAGACATTTGCCTGTCCGAATGTAAACTCCCTTTGTTTCCAGACCACCCACTGCAGCCTTTTCCACTCCCTTTGGAGAAGGAGGGGATGGGATGTCTTAAAACCCAAATCTGTCTCAATCCCACATGAATGCGGTGTTCTTATTTCCATCAGTGTCATCTATTTACATGAGAAATGCTCGGGGAGGAAATTGAGGTTACTGAGAGGAAAAAAGTGCCTCACATCAGCCCTAAATCCCTGCGGGATGTGCTGCCTGTGCCCTACCGCAGACCTTGCCCTACATTTCAAGTAGGACAGACTGCACTTAAAGCCCCCAGCAACCAGAAAGTGCCACTGAACCTTTCCTGCCAGCCTGAGGTGGGAAGGGGCTGCGCCGCAATGTTAATTCGTTTATTCAAGGTCACTCTGGAAATGGCGGAGCAGGGAGCTGGGCTGGGTGTCTCAGGTCTTTCCCCTGAACCATCCTCACTTGACCTCCGAGCTGGTGCTGGTGGTGTATGAGACACGGGCTCAGAGCCTTGCAGTCTCCATTAATGCCTCTGCCAATATTCCCACCAATAAATCAATAAATCACTTCTACTGGGCAACAGCCACCACTCCAGGGCTGTCAGCAATCAGGCACAGAGGCAAAACACTGTTGTGTTTTCAGCCACAGGCGCAGAGCTACAAGGTATGAAGTACTCCTGAGTCCTGCCAAGCTGATGGCACAGCCTAGAGAGTGTTAGAATACGTGTTAAAAAGCTTTAGAAATCGGCTTGAATCAGCTTCTACCCACCCTCGCCAGGCTCCAAACAATAGCAGCGGCATCATTTCATTATCCTTATCTCTGGAATATCTCTGGGCGCTCAGTACGCTCCCCAAGCCATGGGCAAGATTGTGCTCAGCCCTGTGCACCAAGAGGAGCTCGATTTAAAAGCTCTTGGCTGGCCAAGGAGAAAGGTGAAATCCCCAAGGCAAATCTCAAGGAAAGGCAATGCTTGTTCTGGAGAGACACCTGCTGGCAAGGCCCATGGAGCCCAAGCTGGAAAGCTCTGAGACTGCGAGAAAGACTCGGAGTTGTTATTCCCAGATCCAAAGAAAAACAACCAATGCTTGTTTTCTTGTTTCTTACAGAACAAAGGAAAAAATACTCCAACTCCAATGTCATTATGCACGAGACTTCCCAGTACCACGTCCAGGTGAGCACATACACGCAATGGAGTGCTAAGGGGCTGAGAGGCCAAGGTCAGTGATGGGTGCCGGTAATGCAGTGTGTTCCGTGTGTCCTGGACCTTCAGGAGGCCAGGGGGGTGTTGGGAACCTCCTTACCATTAAAGTTCCAAGTCACCGAGTAAAGAAGAATGGAGGGAAAAAAGACTTAAATAAACAAGGGGAATTCTGTACAGGGAAAGAGGAAATGGAGAAGCTGTTGTCCTCTCCCTCCTCTATGTCTGAGGGAGAGCAGGAAGTGTTGTCCCTCCTGTCACCCTGTGCTTCAAACCCTTCTGATCAGCACAGACGGGTTAAAAGCAGAGTTCCCGGTGGCGGTTACCGCAACTCAGCTTTCCAAACAACAGAGACCACACGGACTATCAGCTTTCAGCTCTCCCCAGCTACTGTGTCCTCTCAGGTAACACAAACCCCTTCACACAAGACAGGCAATAAGCCAAATCCATCTCCCACTGCCACAGACACCCACCCCAAAAAGAGGAGCCACTCTGGCCATCCCGAGCTCGGCGATTCCTGTAACGCAACTTGCTAGTGCAGAACTCCGTGGAGGAGGTGGGGCCATTCATCACTGAAAAATGAGTGAGGCGAGACAGGAGAACACTTCCTGAGATTCATATTTAGGAGATGAGGCCCTTTCAAAGCCTAAATGTAGACTTGTAAAATGCCTGCTTGGAAAGAGATCCTGGTTTCCATCAGAGAAACCAACTCAGTGGCTCAGAAGTCAATCATGGATGCAGAGAAGGGACTTTAAACGGTGACATGTAAATGAATTCTTCATTAATTATGGCATAAGCCACCCATTCGTGAGTCTCTCTGCTGAACTTTGATCAAGGCAAACAGGATTGTGGTAGCAGGCAGTGAGATAGAATGAGGTTTCCTCACAGAAGGCATTTTACACCCTTTGAAGTAATCTGATCAAAGTTTAATGGTGGATGGACTCATTGCCCATTCTAGTAAAAGCTGCTGTATTTGAATATCCATGCGGATGAAAAGGGGTTTTAAGGGATAAAACAAAGACAGCAGCAAGCTTCTCCCTCTCAATCCACCCATGCCTACAGAAAACAGAAAGCAGAAAAATATTTTAATGATTGAGTCAGACAAGTAGCTTCCCCTCCATGAAAACTAACTGAACAGTAAACAGCAAAGGAATTTATGAAGCTTGTAAAGGTGGCAGATAAAATAATAGAAGAGATAAAAATGCCTGTCATCTTGAGTAAACCCATTCTCCTCACTGCTCTGAAAGCAGAGGGCTTGTCACCTCTGCACAGATAAGACTGACTTGGCAAATACTTCTCATGGACTATTTTATAATTACAGTAACATACACCCAGCATGTTTTTCATTCGTGATTGCACTGCTAATCTCAGCTTTCGGCTCACACACCTGCCAGGAGTTTTATTTAGACAGTGCCTCACCCCATACCTTTGCTTGATGAACACAGGAATGGGCCTTGCACTCTGAAGTGTTTGCCCTCTTCTCTGCTCCTCCCTCCCGTTTTCGGGAATCATCTAAGAGCAAATGGGTCACCACAAACCCTATCCACCCCTAATGCCCAAGAGCATGTTTAAAGACTTTCTGCCAGTCAGGTCTACCAGTGCTTTAAATCCGAGCCTTTCCCTGCATCCACCTTGTGTGGAGCCAACTGCAACAACAGTTGTTGCCTGCGCTTCCTCACAACGATCCAAGGCTCTGTGCTCGGAGTGCACGCATCCCTCTCGGATCCATCTGGTCTGTGTCAGACCCCAGCATCCACAGCTTCTCCAGGGTTCCAGTTCCCACAGCAGGACATGCTGGAGCAGCATCAGCTTTCGCTGCCTCCTAATCTGCTTCCCATTTTGCATTTATCTGGGCTTTTACCGGGAGAAAGGAATTCTTTCCCAACAACTCTCTCATCCTCCTCCATGGCCCACTGATGCACATGTCAACTGTGGACACAACCCTCTGGGTTACTGAATCAGCTCATGAGTGCATCAGCACCAGAAAGAAGCTACTTGATCCCTAAAAAGGTTATGTCTGATCACTGGGAGAAGGCAGGAGGATACGGGATCAAAGGGAGAAAAGCCAGGCAAAACTCATCCCCTCACTACAAATTTCCTATCAATTTTAGGACTTGCTTTAAAACACCCCCCATTTTTCCAGCTCTTGCTTTGAAACCAGACTACACGATGTGTGCATCAGAGAGAAGCAGGCATTTCACTGCTGCCCTTCCCACAAACTCTGAATGCCCAGCAGGACCATTTTTGGGGTGGCTGCACTGGCCCCCCAGGGCAGCTCTACCTGCAGCACCTGGGTGTCCCTGCTCCAGGGGTTAATCTGCTCCTGGCTCTCCGGCTTAGTCACCGCTGCTGAAGCGCCTGTTCTGTATCCTACTGAGCCAGGAAAGCAGGATGAGAGGGTCATGCTAGTGGATGAGCCTTCGATATTCCAGGGACAAGAGAAAAAGATGGGATCTGGCCCAATAAGTCTCCAAGGGCTGCAGGCCCTTGGACTGCACTGATGCCTTGGTCAGGCCTGTAACTTGTCCATCCAAAAACTTCCTGCCTTTGTCTCCTGGAGAAAGTTGGTAAAGACAGGGAAAAGCTTCAGCTGCTTTTTGCCAGTCAGGCTTGTTCCCCTTCCCTTCTCACCAGGAACACAGCTGGGCAACAAAAGGAACAAGATGAAACAGGACCATTTCCTTTTCCCTCCTGATTTTTTTTTCCTTCCCTGTTGTCACCTGAACATGTGGCCTGGCTGTGCTGTGACTGGCACAGGGACAACAGCTGGGCAAACAGCCCGGCTGCTCTGAGTTGCAGCTTTTCCTGCCTTGCACTCCCCTCTGCCGGCAGACACAACAGATTCTTCCATCCGCAGGGAGCAGCACTTACCTGGATTTTTGGAGTGGCCTTCACCCACTGCTGGCGGGCACACAACATTTGGTTGTGACACACCTCTCCTTTCCACAGCTGTCTCCCTGCCCAGCATTCCCTTCCCATGGAGGCCCAGAAGCAGACCAAAGCTGCAAGTGCTGCCCCATTACACAAACTCTGGTCATGCAGGTGCCAAGTGCAAGGCCTGACTCACCATACGCTTCAGTATGCAGCTGGAGCAGGGATGGGAGAGCAGCTTGGATGGTTACGCTGTAGCTGAGCTGCTCCTGGCCCAAGTGCATACACCGGACAGCGAAGGAGGGGAGGACAGCACGGAAGCCTGGCTGATGGGAGAAGAGCATGGGCTGGGTTTATAGGACAGGTGAAGGGAGGTAGGAAAACCAGGATAACCAAGCAAAGCTGCAGGGCAGGACAGAGGCAAGCAGCAAAAAATCCTTTCCTACAGTCAGCAACACCCATTTTCACTACCATGAGGGCTGACTTGGGTATTTTTTGGGGGAAGGTAACCCCAACCCTAAGTGGGGCTTAAAGGGCTGGCGTAGAGTGAGCTGCCAGGTTTGGAGCTCCTGCAGGCTTTGCAGCATAGAAGATCTCCAGAGCAGCTGTTACCAGAGCATGGGACCCCGCACATTACATGGATCCCACTTGGCCCAGAGCACCAACTCTTGCCCATGGTTTGTGTGAGCACTTTGCCTGGCACAAATACCACACAAGCAGGTTTGCTACACAAGACAAGCAAAACACAAGTGCTTTTATAGCTTGGCAAGCAAAGTGTAACTGCTGTAGTTTGACTTCCAAGCCAGGTTCAGAGGGGCCCAGAGAGTTACTTGTGTGTGGGAGGCATTCGCTCTGCTGGACAGGGATCAGAGCTGCTGGAATTGATGAGAGTAATATGCAAATGGTGAAACTGGTTATGAAAACCCATTATGAAACCCAAATCTTTCACTGCCACAGCCAGGCTGGTACCAACAACCAGAATTGTTTTGTGCAGCAACTCCTTCACGTCTGAGCTCTGAGGAACTACAAACAGTAATTGTAGCCTCTAGAGATGTTTTCACCACTGATTTACACACCCCAACAAACATTTTCCACCTGTTTTTATCTCCTTTCTCTCCCCAACTTCAGCACTTGGCCACTTTCATCATGGACAAGAGCGAGTCCATCACGACAGTGGATGACGCAATCCGGAAACTCATCCTGCTCAACTCCAAAGAGAAGATCTGGACACAAGAGATGCTGCTGCAAGTGAACGACAAGTCCATCCGGCTGCTGGACTGTGAGACACAGGTACCTGGAGCCCTGTGGGACTGACCGCAGACTGAAGTGTGGGGTGCAGTGAGTACCCTTCCCATTCTGCCTGGAAGAGGACAAGTTCTAAGGAACACAAACAAGGGTGAATCACTACCAAAATCCTCTCCTGGATTAGAGTCAGCCCTGCAGCATGGGAGCAGGATGGTTTTAGCAATGACAAACTAAAGAATATGAGCCCAGGGATCCCAGGAGTTCCTGCACAGGACCATTCCCCCTCAGTTTAATAGTTCCCCATTGCCTGACACCTTCCCCCTTCTCGTGCAGGAGGAGCTGGAGGACTTCCCCCTGCCGACAGTGCAGCACTGCCAGACCGTGCTCAATCAGATGCGCTATTCCTCCATCCTCCTGCTCGTGTGTCAGGATTCCGAGCAGCACAAACCTGACATCCACTTCTTCAACTGTGACGAGGTGGAGGTGAGCAGAGCCCTCCTGCTTGGTGTGAAACAGAACAAAACACACTTCTTGCTGTCTGCCCTTTCCCCCTTCCTCCAATCCTTCCTAAAGCCAAGCCCTTAAAAACATTCCTGTTTTATCCCTGAGGCGGAGATGGTTCATGAGGACATAGAAAGTGCCCTGGCAGACCACAAGCACGGGAAGAAGATAAGGCCACAGACACTCAAGTAAGTGCTGCGGGATACAGCTGGGAGTAACAACAATAAACCCGTTTCCAGTGGTTTAGTCACACTCCAGTCTCTTGGAAACGGGATCCACAGCCACTGATGGCGTTGGTCTGTGCCATTTCCCTTG
Organism: Oriolus oriolus; assembly: GCA_013400235.1. NCBI lineage: Eukaryota > Metazoa > Chordata > Aves > Passeriformes > Corvidae > Oriolus > Oriolus oriolus. The sequence continues at coordinate 55,831 of VXBT01014162.1, forward strand.
CAGGGCAAACCAGGAAAAGATCAAGCAGAGACAATCCATCCTCCCCCCACCTCAAGGACCAGCTCCCATCCCGATCCAGCACGACATGCGAGGCTCAGCGATGAACAGGAACAGGGTGGCACCTCCTTCCCAGCATGATCCAGGTACCGGGAGCACTCATGAAGTCTGTCCTGGGGATGGGAGACTAATTAACCCAGACAGCCAACCTTCCTGAAGCAGTCTGTGATGAAAATAAGTGTTTTACCCACTGGGCATCTTCTGCTCAGAAACTCCTTTTAACAACACCTGTATTTGGGGGATACAGAAATTCCCAAAAAAGCAAAAGCCCCTCATAAGCCATCACATGAAATTTGAACCAGTGATGCCTAAAAAGGCCAACCTGGAAACAGAGACTAGACAGGGGTAAGGGAATAAAGGTGACATTTATTCAAATATCAGAGGTCTTGGCCTTCAGAGGTACACCCGGGCAGGCCAAAGGCTGCCAAGATGGATGACAGGTCATGAATTCTTCACACTGTTATAGATTTGGTCCATTTGCATATCAGTATAAATTCGCCAATTAAACTTTAGCTAACAATGTAACCGCCCCCCAACTTGCCCCTCTTCTCAAGATGCTGGGTTACACATTTTGGCCCTAGGACGGTCTGAGCGTCCTTGAAGAGCAAGCCTGGAGAGGCTTTGTTTTGTCTATCTTAGCATGAGAGAACAGCAGCTGACAGGCTGCAAGACAGTTCAAAGTTACACACTAGGAATACAGAGAATACAGAATTTGTAAAATATAAAAGCTAAAACCTAAGGCATCACCAGGCACTGGTGATCTTAAAAGGTACAGACAAGACATTTGGTCAGAAAGACAAATTCCTGGCTCTGCTGACTTCACAGGAGCCAAGATTTCACCCTCTAAAATCAACTGGTTTTCATGAATTCTTGTACAGTTGAGTGTGGAAATGCAAGTCTGAACTCATCCCTCTTATGTGCTCATCTAAAGACTGATTCCAAAACCATCCTGACTTCAGCCCATTTGAGTTGGCTTGGAAAAACATGGTATTTTCCTTTGGAGAAAGAAGTAACACAAGTAAGTTCCTAGGAACAGAAACAAGCTCTTTCTCTGACACAAGATCAAACTGATGAACAAACTGTAAGCATTTTCTACCCCTGCCTATCATACCACCTTCTCTTAGCACTCATTTCTAATTTCAAGAAACACATGTAATAGGATACTACAACACATCCAAAACACTCCTTTCCTGGGATGGCATCTGAAGCCAAGCAACTGCTCTGGCTGCTGAATGGAGAACTTATTTCAGGCCCAGTTCTGCATCATAAAAGGAATATCTCTGTTTCTGAGCTGGACCATGAACAAACATCTCTATTCTGATGAAACGCAGCCACTCTTACCTCTGTCCTTCCAAGGGTGCTCACATCAGCAGAGCTGGGGATCCCCTCAGGCAGGATTTCTGGCTCTGAGTGCACAGGGCCTGGCAGGGGAGCAGATGACAGGAGAAAGACTTGAGTGACGCCTGTTTGCCAAGATCCCTTCTCCATGAAATGCCTTCCCGCTTTTCCTACAAAATCTGTCCCGATGGGGCACCTCATCCGCACACTTACAGGTGCTGTGGACTTGTCATGGTCCTTTGCCAAAACTGCCTCCCCAGTTCTCCCACTCGGCAGATCCTGCTGTGCCGGCCCTTTGCAAGCCCCTGCCCTGAGCTGACACCGCTGGCTTTGCATAAGGGGCCACCCCAGCGATTGCTCCTACTGGAATATCCCCCCCACACTGGGCGTGTGGCTTCTGGAAACTGGGAGGTGCCGCGGGGTTGGGTTTTTTGCAGGATGATTGGGATTTAGCACCTATTACAAACATTATTCCTGAGGTGCTCTCACAACCCAGAACAAACACCCAAGCTGGGAGTTACCATCCCATGGATCCCTGCCTTTTGTGGAGCCTATTTCCAACCTCTGATCATAAATATATTTTTCTCTCCCTTGTTTGCAGACTATGAACGACGAAGCTCTGGCTCTCATGACCATGAGGAATCCCGAGCCATGTTAGCACAGAAGATTGAAAAGGAAACGGTGAGTGACAAGGACACTGCACAGTCCATAGGCAGGAGCAGAGGCAGGGAGCAAGGGGCTCCTCCATGAGCAGACATTTAATGCATCGTTGGGGCATTTTTCCAATTGATACCTGCTGTGCTGTGCTGTGCATAAAGACAAGGTGGCCAAAAGCAAATCTCCATCACCGGGTCAGTGCCAATGCCCTCTGACCTGAGGCAGCTCTGCTGATTCCAGCTCTGCTCCTGCCCATCCCACTTGGGTTATTTTACAGCCATCCATCAACAGGGCTCACTTGTCACACTGGTAAGGGCAGCACACAGCCAGGCCCAGCAGCTCTGTCCTTGCAAAGGGATGCATTCAGACCCATTTCATGCCTGGATTGCCCACTCCTGTGCACTCTCCTGGGAAATGCAGCAGGCCCTGGGATTCGGGCTCGCAGCCGTGCACAGCCCAGGCTCGCTTTCACCTCGGTCCTTTGGGTTTCTCTCCTCACAGCAAATCCTGAACTGCACCCTGGATGACATCGAAGTGTTTGTCGCCCGGCTCCAGAAGGCTGCAGAGGCATTCCGACAGCTCAACCAAAGGAAGAAAGGGAAAAAGAACAAGAAGAAAGGGCCAGCAGGTACAGTGCAGCAGCTGGAACAAATGGGGAGCACAGGAGGGGCACAGATGAAGGTGGGGGGGACACCTCAGCTCCTGGCCCAGCAAGGCCGGATCGATGCCGTGGCACAGCCACGGATCCAGGCACACCAGTTCGGGAGGTGCCGCTGCTCCGTGGGCACTTGTGGTAGAGCACACGGAGCCTCCGGCACACAGAGGGAGTTTGCCTTTCCCTGAACCCCTGATTTTCAGTAGTTCTGGTCTCAACACCCGTTTCTGCTGTGCCTTCTGCATGGCAGGCAGATGGAACCTTCCCAAAGGTGTCCTAACTAACGTGTCCTTCTCTGCCCCTTCTCCTGGCAGAGGGAATGCTGACCCTCCGAGCAAGACCGCCCAGCGAGGCTGAGTTCATCGACTGCTTCCAGAAAACCAAACTGGCTTTTAACCTCTTGGTAAGACATGGAGGAGTTTTCATCCCATGCAGGGACAGGGCTTTTCCCCGTGTATCCCAGCAGTGAGTGTTTAGAGTGAATTTTGAATGGAAAACACTGCCAAGGGACAAAGGTGTGAATGCCAGGTTCTTCAGCACCCAGGACAAACATTGTATCAGGCTTGTGCAGGTTTTCTGGGACAAGCTGTTAAACCAGAACTCAAAGCATCAAGTCCAGGATGCAACACACCAGCCAGAGGGTTGCAACGCCTGGATCTTTTCTGATCCAGGCCTGGGAAGTCTCTGGTTGACAGTAACTGAAGCCCCCCACTGCTCCGATATTCCTGGCTCCTCTCTTTCTCCCCTGCCAGACCGTATGGATTAAGGAGGGGATGAAAAGCAGGAGCACAAAGATGTTCTCAGTGCTGCCAGTTCTGCTCAGTGAAACACAAGAGGCCAGGAGGGTAACAAGGCAGCAGGAATTCTGCCAGTTGTGACTGAACTTGTCCAGTGAACACATGCTTACAAGCTCCTTCCTGGGCAGTCATTAATAAGGAAAACTCAGAGACAGTAAACAACCTTAATGCATGACACCAAGCTCCAGCCTTTTCTTTGAGAAGCAAATATGGCTAATTTGTGCCTGCTCAGGATCAGAAGGAACAGATGATCTCCTGGCAAGAGCCCAGGGTGGAGCATGAAGGAGAGCTGGGACTCTGTGGTGGAGTCCTGCCATGTTCCTCACCATGTGGCTGCTGAGTCCCTGGGAAATGCCCATTCATTGGGTCACCCTGCTGCCAGCAGTTGTTTCCCACTTCCCACTCCACATTAATGTTTCATCTCCGGCATTTCAAATGCTCTGCATTTCGGTAGGAGCGAGGAGCCTCTCTCCCATGGCAACAGTGCCAGGAGTCCAGGACAGGAGAAGATGAATGGAAGCACAAACTGGAGAGGCTTCTCACCACAGCTCAGCTGATTGCTGTTACCGAAATCCAGTTCTTGCAGTAAATTAATCCCAAGTGTTTGCTCCTCCATTCTACCACGGTTCACCTCAAATACCACTGGATTTGGAACCTTTCAGTGGCCAGGGCAGCTCCGGGTGCCAGAGGCAAGACCTTGGTGGAGACTTTCCCTTGTCAGCAATTTGCTGAGGGACCCTCAGAACACCTATCCTGTTGTTTTCATACATGGATCTAGTGGGATTCTCAACCGTGCAAGAGGCAGAAGCAACAATAATCCTGGCCATTCCTCACTAGACTTTCAAAATAAGCCAGAGTTTTCTGTGTCTGTTCAAATTAGCTTCAAAGGCACTGATTTAACAGATAGGGTATTCCAACCCTCCTGAAATTCACTGGGAATTAGAAATGAACACAAAAAAAAAAAAGAATGATTCCTACTCCTCCATCCCTTACTCTTCTCATCAGTCCACAACACTTCCCCCATGTGACAGAAAAGAGAAGGCACACTCAGATTAGGGTTAAACTGTGTTTCCTTTCTCTTTCCAGGCCAAACTAAGGAAGCACATCCAAAACCCCAGCGCTTCGGAGTTGGTGCATTTCCTATTTGGGCCACTGGAACTGGTAAATCTTATTCCCAGGTCTCACTGGGAACTCCTTTTATTTCTAGTTCACACTTACAAGCAGATAGATTGTGCAGAAGGCTTGGAAAACTGCTCACACCTGGCCACAGCATTCTCAGGAACTTCCAGAAGTGATGCTGGTTGTTCCTGGCCTCTGATCCTGTTTGCAGCTTGAAGTAAATACAGGAACCTCAGCAAATATGAATCTTTCCATCCAATCAATAAAGCGTTACTGTGAAAAAAAGGGGCAGCCAGCTGGGGTTCCCACTGGGAATCTGCCTGGTCTCACCTTCAGGCAAACACGGCTTAGTATTTGCACTGAAAATGCTTGGAAGCAGAAATCTCAGCTTGGAAAAGGAGCCACAAAGGATACAAGAATAGCAAGATACTTTCCATTTTTCACTTGCCTGTAACAACAGCTCCTTTGTAGATCAGATCTCGCTTTGACTCCAATCCAAAAAAATCTCATGCTCCCCTGAACTGTCCAGTCTCCTTCAAAGACCTAGGTTGATGTTTCTTGTGGTGACAGAGCTGATCCAAGGATCAGCTTTGTCTTTGATTCCTGCTCCTCCGTGTGTCCCTGGTTTGACATTTTGACCGTTTCTTGCAAGTTCTCTCCTCTTTGTGTGGTTTGTGTGTGATCCAGATCATCAATAGCTGTGGCGGCCCCGAGCTGGCCCGGTCTGTCCTCAGCCCACTGCTTTCTAAAGATGCCACCGATTTCCTGAGAGGACACTTGACACCCAAAGAGATAAACCTCTGGGATTCCCTAGGGGAGACATGGACCAGATCCAGGTGAGGACAGAGCTGCCATCTCCCCAGGTTCCCCAGGCAGAGGGGATGCTTGGATGTCCCAATGCTCCTGCTTCTCCTTTCAAGGGATGCTCTCAAAGACACATTCCTCATGAATGTCACCTCATATTCCCACTTTGTGTCCTAGAGCTGAGTGGCCCCGAGACGCGAACATTGCCACCTACATCCCCAAATTCCGCAACGGCTGGGAACCGCCCACAGAAATCTTCCGCGGAGCTCCCTGGGAAATAGACATCGGACACTTGCAAGAGGAGGTTAGTCCTGTGTCCCTGGAGATCCTCTCTTCCCTCTCCCTCCTCCTTTTCCAGAGATGGAGCTGCAGGGGGTGCGGTGGTGTGCAACAAGTAGTTGGCTCAAAACTCAGTTGGACGTGGTTGCTCCGGTTAAATATGGAAAGCAAATGAGGCTGGAAAAGGGCAGCAAAAATCAGCCTCTCCCAATCCAAGGCAACAGCACCCTACAATGTAACTGAGCTCCAGGGACACAGGCTTCCCTGAAGAACACCTTGACCAAAAGCTGCCAGACCATGACTCATCTACCACTATCCCTCTCCTTTTCTCTGATCAGCTTTCCCCTTTCCTGGTAATGCTGATTCCATGTCTGCCTTTCCAGCTCTCCTCAGCCAATGGATATCCTTACCGGAACTCCTCACTCAAGCGTGGCCAGACGGCTGAGCAGACACAGGCTGGGGATGCCTTCAAACAGAACGTCACTCCGCATGGAAACAGGTAATGGGTCCGTACCCCCGGAGCTTTGGCTCCCACCTCGGAACCTCATGAACACACCTGGACACATACAGTGACATCGGGATGTTTGGGCATCCTGGAGACAACTCCCTGCCACTATTAATAACCACCAAGGGAAGGTAAAGATCAGCTGAGGGATTATTCCCATAAGCACTGTCTGCTGTTTAACCCCCCAGCAGCTCTGCAAGGAAAGGAATCCCAGGTATTTTCCACCAAAGGAGGCAAAAATCAAAAATATTGACTGACTTCATCAGTCCATCCATAGGTCTAGTTTCCCAACATGAGCCCACCAAAGTGACCTTAAGGGTGATCAAAGATGCTGCACTTTGCTTTGGCTCTCCGTATGTGTAGAGATGTTGGACTCATGGAATCACAGAATGGATTGGGTGGGAAGGGACCTTAAGATTATCCAGTTCCAACCCCCTGCCATGGGCAGGGACACCTTCCACTACCCCAAGTTGCTCCAAGACCCGTCCAACCTGGCCTTAGACACTGCCAGGAATCCAGGGGTAGCCACAGCTTCTCTGGGCAACCTGTGCCAGGGCCTCANAGCTTCTCTGGGCAGCCTGTGCCAGGGCCTCAGCACCCTCACAGGGAAGGATTTCTTCCCAATATCCCATCTAAACCCACCCTCTGGCAGTGGGAAGCCATTCCTCCTTGTCCTTTCACTCCAGGCTCTTCCCCAAAGTCCCTCTCCAGCTCTCTTGGGGCAGCTTTAGGCACTGGAAAGGGCTCTAAGAGCTCTCCAGAGCCTTCTCTTCTCCGGGCTGAACATTCCCAGCTCTCCCAACCTGTCTGTGTAATGCTCCCGCTCTTGGAGCACTTCCTGGCCTCCTCTGGACTCCCCTGAGGATCTCTCCATCCATCCCAAAGCCACCACAGCTTGCACAGCCAGAAGCTGCCTACAGGAGGAATCTGCCCTAAGGGAAGGGCACACAGAAACCTTGCCCTGTTGGAAACACAGGGCCGGGGAAGCGCAGCCCGACTTCCCAACACTGCTGGAAAACATTTCAGCTGAGGAAGGAATTGTTTCACTGGAGACAGCAGCTCCCCCTTGGCGTTAGACAAAACCAAAGGCAAACCCACTGACTAGGGGCTGAATAAAACAGCGTATTTCAGTCCTGCCCACCTCTCCCCCAGGGAACTGACAGGGTGCTGGGTTCAGACAACTCTTCTTAATGAGACAGAATCCTAGAAAATGGGGAAAAACCCCTCCCCTTTCTTCAGAAGTCTTGGAAAGTTCACTTCCAAACCCAGAACCAAAAAGGCCACCCCTTTGCCTTGGGCTTTTTCCCAAGGGAAAGCTTGCTCTTCCACCTTTTAACAGCCTTGATGCTCATTTTCCATCACCAGTTACTCCATGGTACAAAACCTTCACCAAAGTACTTTTACTTCAGAGTTTAGAGGCTCCATCTCCTTCCTTGTTTACATGAGCTCACATCTTGGAAATTGTCACATCTCTGAGTGCCACCAAACTCTTCCCAAACTCCACATGAATCCTCTGCCGTGATTTGACACATCACTTTGCAGGGATTTGACTCAAAGTTTTCAGCTGACCATCCACTTTTGTGACGCCAGTTCTAGTCTGGGAAAAAACCCTCAAGCCAGACTGTTTTTCCATGTTTTTCTGTTCTAATCTAAAGGATTTATAAGCTTTACTACAAGAGTTCAAATCCACAGCAAAATACCTTAAATCAAATTCTATCAGCAAAATAACTTCTTTTTCTCATTCACCCTATCACTGGCTCTGGTAGGAATATCAAGTGGTAGAGATGAAATGTGGAGCAGGGAAAGAATCAGGATCATTTATCTTCTCCAATTCTGATTTTCTTGGCCTTGCTATTGGATGGGCCTCCACTAAAACTCCAGTTTTTCTCTCCTGCAGGAATTTTGAGGCCCAGGGAGCAGCTGTGCCCCGGAGATTTGCCAAAATCCGCTACGATTTCACCGCGCGAAATGCCAACGAGCTCTCGGTGCTGAAGGATGAAATCCTGGAGGTACGTGACCACTCCTGGAAAAGGTGTGTCCCCCTTCCCAGGGGCAGGAGAGAGCTCAGGATAGTGGCAAGCACCCAACTCCATTTTCCCTGGTGGCGTTTGAGCAGTGACACGAAGCTTTGCTCAAATCCGAAGCTGGAACAGGTTGCCTGTGCTGTGTTGTGTCCTTTCCTCAGCTCAAACACATCGGTCCCATTTTAACCACAGTGAGGAGGGAGGACAACAACTCACTGTAGTGCCCTGCTCACCCCCTGCTGGGTCTGTGTTCCTTGTTACCACTTCCCCCTCCACAAGGAATTATTTTCTCTGAAAAACACCTTTTTCATAACCTTTCTCTTACTGCAGCACTGTTGGCAGCTGAAGAAGGTAGGACATCACTTGGGATCTGTGACCTGAGGAAAAGGTTTCTGTGCAAAATGTAGCTTTTTATTTATTTAATTATCTATTTTAATGCAAAAAGACAACAGAAACTCAGTCATTGGCAAAAAAAAAAAAAAAAGATCTGGAGAAACAGGGACATTATGTAGGAACTATGAGTTCTTCAGCACCCAGAGGTGCTCTCCTGTTCATCCTTATGATAAATTCTGATGCTTTCCAGGAAAAGTTTCAGTCCCAGACTGCATCTGAGAGCAACAGATCTAATCAGAGCTCCTGGCCTCAGAGATGTCCTTCTGGCAACCTCACCTTCTGGATGGTCCAGCCCCACTATATCCTGGTTATATATGCCTGAAATCCCATGTTCCCACTAGCAGATTTATTTTTGTCCCTCTCTCAGGTGTTGGAAGATAATAAGCAGTGGTGGAAGTTGCTCAACCGGAGTGGGCAGGCCGGTTATGTTCCATACAATATCCTGGATGTGGTGAAACTGGAAGAGCTCGAACAGGTCTGTAGTCAGGCGGTACCTGACTGGTACCAGCTGCAGGGCACAATCTGCCTCTGGGAATAATGTTGTCATTAGACCTCCCTGGATTTCTTAGGATACTATGCACAAGTCAGGATGAGCCCTCAGAAGCAGACAAAATCAGGAGATTCCCGAGTCTCCTATGATAAAATTCACATTTTGCCACGATCATCTTCCCAAATAAAGCATATCCTTCCAATTTGTTCACCAGCCTCCTGCTTTCCATATTTTTCCACGTCAAGATTTTTCTTGGGGGTTAAATTAAAGATCGACACTTCCCTCAGCCAGTTCAGTTCAGCAGCAGGAACCTGTTACTGGAGTGGAGGCAGATGAAAACACCATCTAAGTGAGAATTAAGTAAATACTGCAACTTGCACTGCAGAAATGTGGAGTTGGAGTGTTCTAGACACCTTAGCGAAGTATGGAATTGCTTCCCTATTTTGGTATTGCAGAGTTTGGGCAAAGCCTAAGGGGACCCAGCAGGCTTCTGGATAAACCCCTGCTAGTTTAATTGAAATGTCAAAAAACTTTCCAGTCTGCTCCAGGCCCTTGGCAGTGGTTCCGCTTCACATCCCAGCTAAGGAACAGTGAGACTTTGCCTTCCAATGGGATTCAAGATGTTTGGCACGTCTAGGAATTCCCCTGCGCAAACCTCAGACTCTGCTTTGGGTTCTTCATTCCCAGAAATTAACTTCTTCCATGCAGCTTCACCTGATGTCTCACCAGCCCCACATCAGCACAAGGAGAATACAGCAGTTTGTCCCTCCATGGGTGCGAGGCAGAAAGTTTAAGAAAATGAAAAATGACAAAAAAAATTCTTACTTTTTTTTTCCCCTTTCTAACCAGTCTAGCCAGAGGTACAAAGGAGACTTGAGCCCCAGGGGCTACGGCCCATCCAGCCCAACTCACAAGCTGCCGGCCAGCTACGCTGGGGACAAGTGGGGCAGTGAGATGTTGTCGCGCAACTCTCCGCAGGACGCCAAAGAACGTACGTGTCCCACTCTGGGCTCCCCTGGGTTTGGGTGCTCCGGGGACCAGACCTACCCAAGGGGCTCCCCTGCACCTTTTACTGATCTGCAATAGAGCAGCACTGGGTCTGGAGGCCATTCCAGGTAGGACAAGAGCCAAGAGAGCAGCCCTGGGGCTCGTGACACCACCGGGGCTCTCAGGCGGCCGGGGATGAGCAGGGCAATAAGTGATCACCCCATCCCTCCTTCCTCCAGCTCGACCTTCCTCCTCCTCCTCCCAAGGAGAGAGTTTCCTTTCTCTTCCAAAACGTTTAAGTGTGTCTAAGGAACAGCTCAGGTCAACCCCTTTCTCTCACTTCCTTTTGCTCATCTCCTGGCACACACGCAGCACCCGCCTGGCCGCTTCCTTCATGTGGTTCCACAGAATTCCCAGCCAAACAGGAGATCCACATCACTCCCTCACCCTGCACATGCTGTGGGGCTCACAGAGCAGGAGAGAGACAGGAGCCCTGCTCACCTCACCCCTTATCCCACCCTGTCCACTCCTGGAAGCAGGAGCCCATTTGGGACGACAGAAAGCCCCGCAATACAAGGACACGAATCTGTTCATAACACTGAGTTATTCTCCACAGTCTTCAGAGTTTCATGGGGAAAGCGATGCTGGATGAAGTGTCACTGGAGTTTTCACAGAATCACAGGATGGCCTGGGCTGGAAGGGACCCTCAAGCTCATCTCATCATGAGTGTGTTGCTCACTCCCAGTTTGTGCTTCCTGCCACTTCTGGTCTGTTGTGGAGCAAAACCTGGAGCTCTGCGATCAGGAAATTAGTGACTAGAAGTAGCAGAGAGGACTGAAAAGGTCTCAATTCCAAATCTCCAATTGGAGATTTTCACAGAACTGTGCTTCCACATCAGGCAACAGCCAGGGGGTGATGGGAGGAAAATAAATGGCAACACAGGGGCACAGTAAAATGGGAACCCCTTTTCTGGGCTGTATTTAAATAAAAATGTTGAGCCACATCCCCATTTGCCTTACAATTTCCCCACAAACATATTTAAAGGGATTTTTGTCTGAAGACTTGATTTCATTCTCTACTTGTTTCTACAGAACTTATTCACCAAATGGATGAGCTGAACGACGAGCTGCTAAAGAAGATCACAAACAATAAAATTCAGCCTCCCCACAGGAATTTCAAAGTGGAAAAGCCTCAGCAAGTTTTTGTGCCCCTCACCTTTGAATCCAGCACTGAAGAAGTCAAAGCCTGGCTGGAGGCCAAGTCATTCAGCAAAGAGTAAGATTTGCTCTACTGCCACATGAAATGCTCGTCCTTCCCTGGAGAAGGAGCGGGGGAGGCCACTGGCACCATCTCACATGGGACAAGTCACTTGGATTTACTTACAGAGCCTGTGTTGCAAATTAGATTTCAACCCTATTCAATCCAGGCTCTATAACCAGGATGTTCAGAGCCCAAACTCACTCCTTTTCTCTCTTATAAATATTTTCTTGGAGAAAAATAGTTAACTAACTAAATCCATGGCCTGAAATGCTACTGGAATTGCAGCTGCCACCTTGGCACAGCCCCAGGGCCTTGTGATATGGTCCCACTGCAGCTCCTGGCCTCCCATCTCCGACTCCTCACCTCTGGCACAAGGCCACATGCAGCACAACCATCATCTCCCCGCTTTGTGTCTCCCCAGGACCGTGGAACACCTGGGCATCCTCACCGGAGCTCAGCTCTTCTCCCTCAACAGAGAGGAGCTGAAGAAGGTGTGCGGTGATGAGGGAAACAGAGTGTACAGCAAGATCACAGTGGAGAAAAACCAGCTGGAGGTAAGCATTTTTCTGGATAATTCCTGCTGCAATGGGGACTGTGCCAGCAGTGTCAGATAGCTCATTAAACAGGCATTTTAAGAAATACAGTTGGGGAAAAAAAAATGCAACCAAACCTACATCAGCAATAAAACACATGTAAAAATTCTGAAGTGTCTTTTGAGCAAAAAGGCCCCAAATCCCTAAGATCCCCGTTTCCACTAATTAATCTGCTTTTTACTGATATCACTTATTTCTTTGAAACTAGCTCTACTCATACAGCATTAATTAAATACTGTAAATTAACTGCAGCTTGAAGTTCAAATCCAAACTGCCTGCTTTGTTTCCATTCCAGAAAAGCAGAGGGGTGTCAGAGCTCCAAGAAATCATGAAGCGCCGCCAGGAAAGGATTGATTCTGCAAATTAAAGTCTCTCTGCTTTATTTCAGCTCTTAGCCCTAAGTAGTGCAGAAAAAAAGGGAATGAAAGCAATGATTCCTGGCCCAGGCCAGATGCAGCAGAGCTCCCCTTGGGGTCCAGCTGCCATCAGAGTGACAATTCCTTGAACACTGTTGGGAAGGGTTGACAATAAGACCGTGTCCCACTGGGAAAAGTGTTTTAATTTTGCATGAAGTATTTTTTTTATAACTATATATTTTATACTGAAATTTTCCGTGCACGCGATCAGAGCAGGATTCACACGGGGCTGGATGTACAAGAAGGGTTGGATTCAAGCAAAAAAATACCCTCAAAGCTTTTCTCTGAGAGCTGTCCCTGCTCCCACCCCGCTGCTGGCAGAGCAGGCGTGGCACACAGCACAGCAGGGGCCAGCCTCAAGGCTTGGAGCCTGGACCACGGCAATAAGGCTTTAGAACCCTGCAATGGTTTGGGTTTAAGGAAAGGACAATTAAAGCTCATCCCATTCCACCCCCTGTCATGGGCAGGGATGCCTTTCACAAGCCCAAGTTGTTCCAAATCCTGTCCAACCTGGCCTTGGACACTTCCAGGGATGGAGAGTCACGACCTAAGGCAGCCCCCTTTCTATTTCCATTTCCATTTCCATTTCCTCCTCAGTGCAGGTGTCCCCTGCAGCCCACGAGCACAGGCCCGGTGACAACTCCCTGTCCTCCTCCTGTCCCCGTGCCCCCTCAGTGGACAAGTCTAGAATGGCAACACACATTCCCAAAGACTGGCCGCTTCCTTAAATCCACGGACCAGTTAGTGCTGTCTCTGAACAGCTGAAATGAGCTTTCAGTGCCTAGAAACAAGTAGGAGTGACAAAAAAAGGGATTTGAATCTGGAAATAGGAGAGTTCCACCTGCCTACCACTGCTGATGCAGAGGCTGGGGCACAGGGCAGCTGTGCAGCCCTTCCCTGGGGCGCTGATCCTGCATTGGAATGTTGTTGCCAAACCCGGCCTCAAGCCAGGAGAAGATAAGCCCTGACCGATTGCTTCCGACCCAGGCACACCCACAGCCCTTCCCAGGGTGTTGGTCACTTGTCCCTACCTTCACATTTTCACTGCAAAAAGTCAGCTGAAGTGATTCCCAAATAGTTGAAACCCCGAAGCACATTGGGAAAGGCAGGTTCAACACGAAATAAATGCCCACAAGAAAAAAAGAAATCTAATTTAGCACAGGATGTTGCTCTTTACTTCCTGTTTTCCTTCATAAAATTACGTGCATTTGTATATAACAATCTGTAAACAGGGATGAGGAAAATGCCTCTCCCTAAAGGCAGAATTAAGTGATTATGCTTCCAAAATTTACTCACAGTTTCAAAACTCAAGCAAGCAGTGTAGTTCCTGTCCACAGCAAGTTTGGCACATTGCATTTCTATCTCTATTTAACTGACAGACCAACCTGATTGCAAAGCAGTGAAGCAAACACAGCTCCAGAGCTACCCACAGCCCAGGGACACTTGGGTTTTCTCTCTCAGCACATGCTGAGTCTTTGCCCAAATTTGTGTCTGTCCTTGCACATTTAATGGAAAAAGCTTTAAAACAGCATCTGGGGAACTCATGTCTAAATCTGAGAACACCAGTGCACCTCAGTTTTGGCTTTATTCTTAAGCGTCTCCAATGGATAATCTGTTTTCTTCATTTGAAACAGGACACTGCTGGCACCAGCAGAATTAGGGTGCAGGCAGGAGAGGATACTGGGTTTAGTCACAGTTCTGCTAGCATCTGAAAAGGGCACTCACCTTGTCAGGGAGGGATGAAGAGGATAATCCTCTTGAGAAGCCCTGGCTCTGGATTAGGGTGGAGATGGGAGGCAGGATGGCAAGCACAGGAGGCGAAAAAGTTTCTAAAATGAAAATAAAAACAAATGTGAGCTAGGAAACACACCATCTTCTAGTCCTGGGGTGTAGAGGAAAGCAAATCCCAGGGAATTATGGTTATCTGGGATTTTAACAGACGTGTACATGACAGCTCTGTAAAGCTGGGAGC
>VXBT01014163.1:0-40225 GCA_013400235.1 Oriolus oriolus
AGCTTTTCTAGCAGTCACACAGAGCTGTATTTCTGGGAAAATAAATGTAACCATTGACCAACGGGTAACACAGCAAAGGGAAAATTGATGTGTTTTATGGATAAATTTGAAGTCTCTTAAAGACTTTGTCTAGAATCTCGCTTCTGGTAAATATCTGGAAAACTACAACCTCATGATCTGTCAGTGAAAAATATGTTAACAGAATTATGCTCCGTATAAAACATACTGTCCAACACTGGGCACCAGTGTCCTACATACAGGTAAATATAACCACTTTCAATGAAAGTTACAGTAATCATACATGACTCTTGGCTAGGGTATTTTTGTCATTAATTAAAAAGCAATATGAATTAACACTACAATATAGTCTAGAAGAATCTATGAAAAGCAAAGTACATGCCATCCTAATGCACAGTGTTTTTTCAAGTGGAAACTCAATTTCAGAAGTTGCAGTTCAGAAAAAAGCAAGAACCTTTTATTCTGCCAGATAGTGCTACACACCATTTGCAAAAAGATCTGTAAATATAACAGTGAAGCTACATAATTTTGCTGAGTTTGTATAATTAGGTCTGTAAGTAAACGATATTTTGACTATTGAGTATTCTTCCTGCCTAACCACCACAACTAACTTTACAGAAGTCATTCTGAAATACTTGCTAAATACCTTTCACTATAAACAATGGCTTTATTTTCCCCTTTTCTGTTATTCAGTCAGATTCAAACACAAATCAGCACTGGAAGAAAACTGTGTTTACAGTATTATACCCCCGCAAAGAGCAAAGGGGAAGCAGGAAGAGAGCAGAAGCAGGTGCAACGATAACAGTGTTTGTGTAACTGTAGGCATGGACATAAAAAAATTCAGGCTTACCTTACACAATCCACCTCAGATAGTATTTCAATGTTTAAAAAGCAATTTATTATTACATTCAAATATCATGGGGTAATGAACTTAGTAACCTGTGGAAGTGAGAACAGTCACCTTGTCTGCTTTTGGTTTGTTTCTACTTGGCTTTGTTCTACTTTATAATTTAATAACAAATTTCTGAAAATCTGATTTTCTTGTCAAATTCACAGTGTTTTTCTTGTTTTTCTTATGGCTTGACATGCCATCCCTGACTGTATCTCTGGAAAGCTCACTGTTAGTATTGCTGGTTATTACCCAAAACTAAAAACAACCATTTTCCTCTGAGAATCAATATAAAATTTCAAACTGGCCTTGGAATATTTCCTTTTATCTTGTTACAGATTTTTGTCTCCAGGTGAACTTATTGCAGCTTTTTCTACCGAAAAGAAATTTTGTGGCATATTGCTGTTGGAAACCAGTATCAAATTTCAAAGTAACAAGTAACAACCTCAGGAGCTGAGAGAAAGAATCATTAGGGCAACTGCAGGAACCCCCAAAATGATACAGAGTATAAAAGAATACTGCAGAACATTTTTAACACAAAGATGGCAACCTGCTTGTACAAACATGGATAGAAGGAAGAGGGGAAACTACACAAACCATTTTTGCATAAGAGTTCTGACAGGATAACTGTGCCATCTATCTGCATTTTTGTACAGGGAAGAGAAGTTACAGGTCTTACTCTAACTGGTGAGCTACTATTTCATGTGCAGATTTATCACTTTTGCCATTTCTGTGCTGCTAACACATCCATATTTCTAAACAAGAATACTTGTGAAATTCTAATTTTTGTGAGAATATATCACACAGAAGTACTTATTATCCAGAGAAGTCATACCTGCTGCCAAGGATTGGCTCCCCAGAGGCTCCCAAAGCAGAATAATCCATGCCATAGAAATTCAGTCCTAAAAGTATTTTATTCCTCCATTTTGAATCAGGATCCAGTACTTCAACACAAGCTCGTACCCAGGGAAGGGGGGAATTTGGACCAGGTCTGTCAAGTTAGCAAAAATCAAACAGGTTGTCAGTAAAAGTATATGTTCATACTCAGCCTTCTCTTTTTGACCAGTGTAATTGTCAAGAGCAAATAATGGCACACAAAAATCAGTGAAGATGAACCTACAATTCTATCAAGGTTAAATGCATGTTCTTCAGTAGATTGAAGTGCTGATACACAAAACATGCTTGCCCCACTCTTGACTTTTTGATTCAATTTTAAGGTGAAGGAACATAAAACTTCCTCTAGTGGGTGAGAAAAGATTTTCCCCTAGCACATTGTCACTGGGCCTTGCACAATGCCTACACTATAATTCAAAACTCTGTATGACTTCAGTTGCTTTCCAATTCCATCTTCAATGTTTTTACTGCAAACTGGCAAAATCTACTGGGACAAAATCTACCATTTACTTACAAAAGGAACTATAAAATTAGTGACTGGTAAGCAAGACAAGTTTCAATGATTGTGTAACACTTATTTATGGGGAAAAACCCTAAAAACCTAACGGCAATTACCTAACAAAAAGCTAAATGAACAAAAAGAGCATAGCCTTAATACACAGAGTAATTGAATTGTCATGTATGTAACATCAGGATATTGCCCTCATTCCATTCCTACCTCACTGGAGAGGGGAGCAGGCTTTCCCTCAAACACTAACACAACAAAAGGCACTCACTAGCATGATAAGAGGAGAAGTATATCCTAGTCTTACAAATATCAACATCTGCTACTCCCTACTAATTATCTGCCTCAAAGCCTTCACGATACCTGCGCCATTAAAACTCTACATGCTAATACAGCAGAGCAGTGTTGCTGGGAACTGTGCTCATATTTAAAGGCAAATGAAGTATCAATTGTTCAAAGCTAATTCGTTCAACAATGGTATTACTAGTAGATGATTAGTGTACCTATCCTGCAGAACTGTGCTAAATAATCCAAAACAAAACAATCTGGCCTGGAAAAGAGTAAGTGTCAACTTATCCTTTTAAAAGGATGCCTTAGAAATGCCTTTCATAATACCCAAACCCCAGATACACATTGCTGTTGAAAATGTACCTAGTTATCAGCTTGCTGAAAAATCATCTATTTTTATTACTAATCCAGAACTTTAGTATCTGATAAACTTACAATACACTATCTACTTTACTAGGAAAAAAAATGAACTTGTACTGTAGATTTAACAGACTGAAGTAGGAATCAGCTCCCTCAATGATCCTTCTGATGTCAGATGGAGTCTTACCGATGTGGTGCTGAATAGTCGTATGTCATGAGACTGAAGCTGTCTATTGCTGAGGCCAACTGATCAAATTCTTTCTTTGTGAACATTCCCGGCTGGTTTGTCCTTTCAAAACAAAGCAAAACAGAAACAGGAAGAGACAAATTACTACAATAACCAGGCTTATTCTCTCCTTTGGGTTTCATGCCATTTGATCACATAGGAAAAATCTTTCATTCTGAGGTGGCAAAAAAATATATATGTATTTCAGTGCCATTTTTGTAATAATCATCTAAGAAAAAAAAAATAAATTCAATGCTATGTAGGTTGCCAGTGGGAAGAATCATACTTCCACAGCATACTTACCAAATAAGCATTTCCAGCATGGCTACAATAGCGATTATAAGGGCTGTGGACTAATCAAATTGCCTTAGGTAGCAACCAATTGACCTCTAAAAGCTTTTACAAAACCTTTAATTGCTTGGGCTGTTGAACTGGTTTTGACACTTAAAAAACGAAGTTCTCTGAGGCATACTTATATAAATGGATGGGTGCAGCTTTAACAGAAAAATATACACCAAAGATAATTTTTTATTAACCTCAAAAAGAACAATTTCAGTTAACACTGTACTTAAGAAAGACTAAAGAAAGAAAATCTGTTTTCTTTAGACAAAAACAGATCAATTTCTTTCTTTGGGCAGGGGAGAGGAAAGAAGAAATCCATTCTATGGCCTTCTCCAGACAAAAGCCTAGTTATGCCTTCAGCATATCTTGGTATGAAATAGGGAACACCATTCTTACTTCCCCACTTTTTTTGGTTTCCTCTTGATTTAAAAAATATAGTACTGGATTAATATCTACCTTATCTTCATGGGCGAGGGCGTGTATATTTTGTCTGTTTTGGACTCAGAGAGGCTATTGACTTCCCTCAGTCATTCTAGATGGAAACAATTAATTCACACAAGTTGCCTGAAAACATTGAATCTGTTTCAAAGAGAAATTGTAATTTCAAAATAGAGCATAAAATAGCACAGCAGGCAACATAAGGCAAACTTAATCACATTGCAAAGATGGGACTGGACTAAAATGGAGAACATATGGCCAGAAGAACCCTGTCCTCAGCCAGAGGGCTCTGAAGCCTATTAACATGAGACAAACAGGTAGAGAAGCAGGATACTGTCCCAAATAATCTGGGACAAGAGTGTTCATAGGGGGACATTGCAAAAGAAAAGAAAAGGGGAAAAATGTAATTTAACAGCTACAAACTCGGTGGTGCATCTCTGCCATTTAAGAGGCAGACTTATAGGACTGTAGAAGATTCCTCTAGAGAGCAGAGGAGAAAGACTGGAGAATCCAGACCTTCACAATAATATCAGAAACTGCTACTTGATCTATAAATTAGAAGCCAACCCTTGTCTAGGCAAGGTACGCTTTTAAAACCACTCACGTTCCATCTTAAATGTAAAAACCAAAAAGATGCTCAGTGACAGATGCAAGTAATAAACAGAAAAATCACATATTTTGACCTTTATCCCTTTTGGATCAGTGTGCAAATTCTACATCCAACAATATGTGCTGTGTGGATCACCAGAGCATAACAGTGTTCATTTATCAGTTCACAAGGACACTTGGTGTTCCACTGCATAAGGAAAGAGGTGAACAAAATGCAGGTTACAAAGTGGGGCAGATTAAATCACATAACATGCCTGTCGTGTTATAAGAGAGCAAAGCATGACTGAGATGTGCAAGTCAGTACCTGTGTTAAGCATAGTGGTGTTGTGAAAATCTCAGATTTTCAGAACCAGTGATATACTGGTCATGGGAAGGAGAAATCCCATTCCTTTCCTTCAATGGCTGTAACAAATTAAAACAAATCCTCACTTCTGGAACCTACTGGTGGACCTCAGGTTTTTTTATAGTTATCTGCTTGTCATGTACTGCAATTGCAAACTACAGTTGTTCTACAAGAATTAAAATAATAAACACGTCTTTGAAACAATGTCATGGCAACTTGGATGTCTGTAGGCAAAGCAATTTCCCGATGCAAACTCCAGCAAAACACATTTTCAGTAAATTGATTGTGATTACTCCTGAAGGGAAAACCATAAAAAGTAATTATAATGTGTATTAGATATTAGGGCAAGTTGGATTGTTTTATAGATTAAGCCAGGTAGTACTTTAATGAAGCAACCCACAGGTTAAAATGGATATTGTCGTAATTTTCTCCAAAGCAATTTTGTAACTCAGCTACTTCTGTTACAAAGGAATGCCATCTGAGTGGCAAGGGCATATATTTCCAACTCTGAACAAACCCAGCAGCAATGAATATACTTTGTCCATTAATGTATATTGTTTAAACAGCAACACTCTTCAAAAAAACAAGCACCACTCACCAGTTCAATGAGTACCACCAGTCAACTCTGCTCTAGTCAAGCACTTTGGGAAAATGTCCACTGGAACAAAACCAGGACTATTTGATTGATGTCTTTAGAACTGTTTTGAGTCAAGAAAACTGGCACTCAAGGATAAAACCTAAATATTTTTTCAATAGCTATTATACTTCAAATAGGAGGTTTTCCAATCATTCCGATATTTATGCAAACTTAACTCAAGGGCAGGTATGTTCTACTGACTACTTCACTGAGAAACCCAGCACAGAAAGTCAGGAGATTGACACAGAATATGCAAAGTCCATGAAAGTAATACTTTCCAAGTCTAAGTCAAAAGCCTGTCATTCTTCTAAACTTTGAATACCGTTTCCAAAATAGTCAGTAAAGTAGCAGAAGCTTCATCAACATTTATTAGCTCTGTACAACACATATAGAATCATAGAATCATCAAACATGCTAAATTGGAAGGACCCATAAGGATCATCAAGTTCAACTCCTGACCTTGCACAGGACAGCCCCGACAATCTCCCCATATACCTGAGAGTGTTGTCCAAACGTGTCTTGAGCTCTCTCAGGCTTGGTGCTGTGACCACTTTCCTGGGGAGCCTGTTCCAGTGCCCAACCATCCTCTGGATAAAGAACCTTCTCCTTAGGTTCCAACCTAAACCTCCATAGTAACCAAAAATAAAGTCTGTATTTACAGTTACCCTAGTTTGCTAAAACACTCAAGCCAAAGTCCCACTGTCTTTGGAGAGAATTTGGCAAACTTAACCAATTGGTTGAATATTTCCAGTCTGCTTAACTGGGACAGACTCCACTCTCACTTGGGATTATTTTTTTAACATGGCTTGTTCCATTTTAAAACTTTATGAAGAAGATTAACAGACATTGCAGAAGGAGAGGCAAGAGTAACAACTGAGTTTGCCCTGCAAATCTGCACTTAAAACTTCCACTTGTCTTGAGCAAGCCAGGGCTCCTCTCAACCCCTTTGCAAAACCAGACCCAAACTCTTCTTGCAAGACCCTGAAACCCTCCTAGAGCTGGGAGAAGGATGATGATGCAGGAGGGGTGGAGAAGGAATGAAGACAGGATGGAGAAAGAATGCCCCGGGTGGCACAGTTGGTGTCCCTGGCCCCAGCCCTGGAGCTCCAGCCGCCTGGGATTGTCCCATGCCAGGACTCACTCCCTGGGACAGCACTGTTCCACAGTGCAGGGGGACTGGGGAGGCCACACAAGCGGTGGGTCTGGTGACACCACCCTGACCTGACTGGAACATAGGACACCAGGATGGAACCAGTTCCAGGTCATGGATATGCTCAAAGAGTCAAAATTCCCAGGCGTTCATGCTAGTATCAACTATTCCTATTCAGCATCCATGGGGGTTTTCAGTAACTTCGATTGAACAAAATACATGAATGTGTAACTGAAAAACTGAACTATATAAATTGAATCTACAACCAAGCCTGCTCCTCAGTGCATCCCCCAATGAAACAGACATTTGGAAGATAGGGAAGAGAAAAGGATAAGACTGATTTTTCTGGGATTGCTGAAAACCATTGTCTTAGACTATTAACAAGAACTACTTTTTTTTTCCAATCTGAGATACTTGAGGGGTTTTTTACTAAATTAAATAGGCCTTAAATTAATTAATTGAATTACTGAATTAAATAGGCCTTAAACTTGCTCAGGCAACATCTCATAGTTACAGGTTTGGTTTGCACTATTATTGAGAAAGCAATGGGCTTTTTAGCTCCTTTCAAGGCAGCTTCAATGTGGCAGTGCAATATTATGTCTCAACCTATGCAACCAGGCATTATATTGTATTTTTATGTCTTCTGAACCCAATATGTTTTCCCTATTTCCAGGAAAGAGCTTCTCTGGCATTGAAAAATGCTCTAGTGAAAAGCAAATGCAAAGCCAGTAAGTGTTCAGACTTGAGCCATCACTCAACCTACTTTCCTGATTGACAATTTAGGATCCAAAAATTAATCTTACACTTCATGGTCTACTTTCAGTACAGGGTATGTGGTTTATTTGCCTGGCAAGCACATTCCAGGGAGGGAAAATACCTAAGCAAGACCATACCAATGCAAAGTATGAAGTGCATAAACAAATCTCCATAAGAAGAGACATCAAAAGTGTGACAGGTATCAGTTCTGTCACTTAAAGAGTGACTTGAAAATGCTCAGACACTGGTAATGCGGATGACACAAAATTCCACAGTAAACAGAAAATCAAATTGTATCCTCTATTTTATATAATTAGTATTTTAAACTAACACTCCGTGGTTAATGTGTGTTACTTACTATTGAAAAGGAAAAGAATCCCTCAAAGAAATGAAGCTTTATTTTTTATTCTTTCTGGTTTGAAACAACTGTTAACCTGGAATGATATTTATCCCATATTTTTCAGTTTTCTGTTTTATAGAAAAGTCTGTAGGATTATATTTCTAAAATACCAGTCAAATGTAAACAGTCACTTAAATTTCTTGGACCAGCAAGACTTTCTAATGGATACAGTATCTATCCTTTATAGTATTTTAAAAAAATTATTAAAATGTGTAAGAAATATGGACTTAGCCCTGTAAAAATACGTATCTGGAATTAATATAAAAAGTGTCTGTCACACCTGTTTAACACTTAAGGGATAAGGCACTATACATCAGGAATTCAGAGAGGTGGCTTTCTACAAAAGCAAGCAGAAATTATCAGTGCAGGGCAATGATTAACACTAAGGATGGAAAACAGGACATGGGACTGCTGCTGTGCAGAAAGGGGGTGGAAGAACAAAAACACACTGAAGAGAGAAAATGAGAGTTTTACGTTCCAGTTCATTGCTTTTTTACCTAGTGGACATTTTTTATTCTGTGACATATTTTCCTTTTAAAAAACAGTGAAGAAGCTGCCTTACACAACATCCACGGAAATCCTTCCTGTAAAAAGCCTCAGGAATACAACCTAATCTTTAAAAGTTCTCCTCTTCAAGTAAGAGAGCAATGGCAACCTGGCAGAACTCACAAAACAACGATTCCCCTGAGAGCATAAGTCTTATTTGCACATATTCCTGAGAATTTGTTAACATTTCCCAATGGCACACTGCCACATATATACAAAAATCCCCTATTATTGGGACAACATCACTGACTTTGAAGAAACCACCTGTTTTCCTTGGTATTTCCATATGCACAGCTTAGAATTCCAGAGTCTCTTTATACTGTTCTATCTTTTCATGTCTAAAATAACTGCAGAGGGGTTTGTTTCACAGCCTAGAAGGTTTATTACCCGAATCTTTCCAATTACATACAGTCATATGTATCAAAATTCCCATTAATGCTTTACTGGTAAGTATTTCTGTAAGGTTTTGAGTTTGTAGTCTTTCATATTGAAAGGCTGGAAAAAATACTTCAGCAATGGAAGCAGCTTTCATTTACTTTCAAATGAATCTACATTCTCAATTACTTCTTGTCTCACTGCAATTACTCTCAAAATGAAATAAGGAGAAAAAAGGTCTTTTAACTGACTGCTCTTCCCTGCAAGTTCAAACTGCATTCTCGTCAGGTTACCACACCTTCACCCTCCTTTACAAAAGAGAAGTTTCCTGTATCCTCACATCTTTGAATAGCCTTCATAATAGAAAACTGATTGATTTTCTGTTTCCACGATAGATTCTATTTCAGAAGTCAGCCTCTCAGTAATGACTTAATTTTCTTGTCATGTATAATTTTCTGTAAAGCAACTGTTTGCAAATCTTTCTTCACCACAAGATATTATTGGTTTTCATAGCTCATTGCAGATAGGAGCATTACAGTATAATGCTACTGCATTTTATGAACATAGACCACTGAATTCAGTTAACACACAATCACTGAATAAAAATTCACTGTTTCTTCCTGCATGAAGTCTGTTCTATAGAAAATGGAAGAAAGAGCTACATGTCTACCCTGCTCATCCCACAATTATAGGCATTGATAATGAAACAGTCAAATGTGTAAGCAAGTTCAATCTGAAACCATTTCCTTTTCAGAAAAAATCCTCTTGACAGTTTTGTAACTGTCCTTTCTCATTTCAGGTTTTTCAAAACTCTCAGTATGACAGGTTGCTGAAGTAATTTTCCACTATCACTACTTAGAAAACAATTCTACATGGATCCTGGTTTCCATGGATGTTTTGCAACTAGATTTTCTTGTGTCCTATAGATGTTTCATTTACAATGCCCTCTTACAGCTGGGTCTTATGGGAAAAAAAAAGATATGTTATCTTCATCTGTCCAGCTGAGTATTTTCATGAAGTAACAGGGACCTGACTATTAAAATTCTATGCCCATGTCAATTTGGCTTGAAACTGATCAAATGCCAAAGAAGCTTTAGTGGGGAGATGAAAAACGTAAGAGAAAGCTTACAGACACCTTGCTACCTCAGAAATCAGGCTAAAAACAGAATTAAGGTCTGTCTACAACAGCATTGTATGAAGCAGCCAAGTCAACAACAGGACCTTGAAACAATACTGCTGTTCAGAGCCATGAACAATAATTATAGATCTAATCCCCGCTGTCAAAATAACATGATCATACTGAATGTTTAACCAGCAAAAAAGAGAGATCTTCAGGTAGACAAAAACAGACTTACTACATAGTGGGGGATTAATTCCATGCAGTTGCATGCAGACTATAAAAAGCACAGCACGTTCTCCATCTCTGACCAACCTCCCTCAGTGAGCACATCCTCACAGACAACAGATCAAGGCTTTTGCAGAGATGCATGTTACTCAGGCATTCCAGAAAATGAACATGCTTATTGTAAATTCAAATATCTTCACCAGCCTTCGAAACACAGATTTCTTTTTCTCTAATTCGTTTCTAAGGACAAAATGTTGCAAGATCCATCAATGAAGCATGATCCAAACACAGTATCTGACCTTGTGGCCTACAAACCCAGATCAATATGATGAATCAGGGATTGTACATCTCAAAACCAAAAATGTCCATTGAACCACAGTGCTAAGGTCAGTCCATTTCAGGAGAAAAAAATAACACAAACTCCAAGTTAGTATAAATTTCTCCTCCCCACTTTATTATTTATTTAAAAATCTCTGTACAAAAGTTTTATTCCTCTTAAAACAGAACTAAAGATAAAACTAAAAGGTAATTCCATAAAACCAGTGCAATCACCTTTGGGCACATACACTCTTCCAGTCATGATTCTTCATCTGGTTCTACTCGGAGAACACTCTCCCAATATCACACACTAAAGTGTTGGAACTGATGAAGGCAGAGACAAAAGCAAGAGATTCCTTCCCCTCCCAACTAAAGCCCATCTTCTTAACATCTCCAAATCCCATTTTACTTACATAACATGAAAGGATACCTTATTGTTAATACGTCAGAGAAACATCATCCCAAGCGATACAAATTATAAAAGAATGAGCAAATGAAAAAGGGGAATTTTAATGTAAACACAATGGTTTAGTAGTTCATTTGTAATGAGTTGGAACAGTCTGAATATTCCAAGATAATTGCTTTAGCAAACCTGGGCTGGACATTAGGGAGAACCTTCTAAAGGTATAGGTAGTCTGGGAGCACAGTTCTGACATCCATTAACTTGTAGATTTTATGAGCTTGTTAGATAAAGTTCTAGAAAAAGTAATGTAGTTATACGGTTTTTTGACTTTTTTTTTTTTTTTGCACCTTCCAATACTATGCTATTC
This sequence comes from Oriolus oriolus, assembly GCA_013400235.1. NCBI lineage: Eukaryota > Metazoa > Chordata > Aves > Passeriformes > Corvidae > Oriolus > Oriolus oriolus. The sequence goes on from VXBT01014163.1 coordinate 11,210, forward strand.
TGAATAGTAGCTTAAATTCAGAAATAAAAACCTGCAACCCCACCTGTGCACTGTCTTTGTCTGGTGCACTTATCTCACGATAGGAATGGTGACACTCAGATGCCTTCAGAGCATAGGGGCTCTCTGTCCCTTGTCCACAGAAAAGATCACAATTTAAAATAAACAAACATCTCTACTGAAAAACACAAGTCACATTACTGACTGTGTTCAAATTTCCTCAATGGCAAAAATCTCTTTACCAAATTCTCAGATAGGAAAGATTAAGGTAGGTATTTTAAAACCAACAAAACCTAGACAGCTTGACAAGCAAGAAAATTGTAACTGAGAGCTACAGATTCACAGCACAAAAGCCCTGGGAGTGGCTCCTTCATACACTCCGAGTGCTCCATATCACTAGGGGACTGTGAATTATAACAGACTGACAAGTGAAAACTTGCTATACTTTTATCAGGAAGCAGAATGGTATCTCTGTATCTAATGAATTTTTTTGCAGAACATTAAGGGCTGGCACTCTTCTTTAATACACATATCCCATCCCAGCTGTTGCCCTTGCAGTCCTTGCTCTCCAAATAGGGAGAAACACGGGATCTGTTCTTGCCATGGAATAGCCTACACAGTTTTCATGAAGCCAAACTAATTACCTGTGGCCCATCTGGTTTAAACCAGTAACAGAAGTGAAGAAGGGGAAACATGCCAACCAATATATGTCCTGAAAAGAAAGCATGAAATCTCAGCAGACAGCTAGGGACAAATCAGCCTGAAAACTGCTGTCCTCAGAGCTGAGGCATGCTGGCAGACCAGTCACATACAAATTCTTAAGTTACTTGAAAAACATAGTGTATCTGAAACTCTTAAGTCAACATAAGAAATACACATTTCTTATGTGCATGACAAAACCAGACAATATGACTACCAAAGAAGAAAAATTTCATTTTGATACTACTTGTATTTACCAGTTCCATTTTTGGGAAGGTCAGCTGTTCTCCTTTAATGCTGTTTCTGTTGTGTTGCTTCAGCCTCTTCATAGGAGCCATTTAAGAAGGACTACGCACAAATGAACATCCACTGTGTCACCATTTGCTTCTCCTAATTTCCAAACTATTCTAGTGCCTTTCATGCCAGGGCTTAATGCCCAGGCAAGCCATGCTCCAATAGCAGAACATCACACAAAACAAGCTTGTACTCTGCAGCATACGAGCCTAATTTAAAAATTCTAACGCACCAAATGTAGTCTTAATTCCTCCTTGCATAAAATGCTCACCATTTTTCTTCTCTTTGTTTTTTCGAAAGTTTTCCAACTGAATACTGAAACTTATGTAGTAATTGCTCTACACCAGCTGGCTCAGAATTAGTAGAGCTACAAAGATATACAAAGGAATACATTCCACCCTTTCTTCTCTTTGACTGTGGTTAGCTGACCTACAGATTATTTTCATGATTCTCCCTAGTGGGAATTCAAAACCAGATGTGTGCGCTTGCTTCAGAATATGTCAGTAGATTCAGATCTTCATTGCATTGATTTTATACAGTAAGGTATAGTCTTTAAAAGAGCTAGTTCTAAGAATAGATTTTTTCCTGTTGAGTCTTTTCTGAATCTATGCAAAATGCATGGAACCTCTGCAGGCAGAGCCATGCTGTACTGAGCTGGCAGCCCAACAAACAGCAGCAAAACCAGGGAAGTCATCAGCGAGGGAAACAGATGCAGTTTAGAGCCATTAACAAGCATCCAGATTTACCGTAGCTAACAGAATTCACTCCAAAAAGAGATGTGACTGACAGACCTATACTTTGAGCCTTTATACAGGGAAAAAGCATGAGCCCAGTAGCGTGACTCTGAGTATGATTTAATAGCATTACCAGAATTTGAAGACATTATTAAACTTTCTCCAGTAACTGTTACCCAGAAGTAGTCAGTAATAATTACCTACTGAGTCTTCTGTTCCCCACAGTGTAAACTCATATCTCAAGCTATATCTTGTGATCCAAATCAAACATATTATACAGGTTCTCTAACATGCAATAAAAATGATTATGCCAGTCAGTTAGCCTAGACAGTCTTCTTAAGAGTCATTTCTATCCTTTCTTGAGCATTGAATTTTAGGCACAGAGCCCAATTACAAATTACTCTCCATGTTCCTGACAGTCCCTTTTTTTTAGGATACTCACAGGAAGATTGACAACTATGGGAACAATGGAGGGCAAATTGTTATTACCAACTAGATACAACAAATATGAAACTGTGCATAGATAGCTTTCAGATTTTCCCTCCCAAGTCCCGTTTTCTGTATATTGATTGTCCAAAGAGACAGTCTTCCAGCATCACATTTCCTTATCAGTAACAGTAAGCACACAGAGCATATTTGGTATATACTTACTAACTCTACAATAAATAAACACTTATCATTTCTAGAATTGGTTGCTTTTCTGTAACCTCATTTGTCAAATTGGAAGGAAAAGTAAGAAAGATTAGACATGTGGAAAAATCAGAAAAATTCAGCAACAGTATTAGTGATTCCAACAAAATAAGATTATTACGACCAGGTTTCTCACAAATACTTTAACGTTTCATAATTTTAAGTGTATGTATTGGTAAAGCAGAATCCTACTAATAAATAGTAGTCTACAAAGTTGGTTTTCTAATATACTGCTATTTGACATAATCTGATAATTGGAAACTTCATTTGAAACAAGCAATATGTTTCCTGCTGGTTTGATCCCTGGCATTATTTACTTACCAAAATTTCAAGGCACTACATTCTGTCCCACATAGTCCTGCATGAGCATGATGTTAAAAGTAAGTGACAGTTTCCATTTCACTCCGAAACAGACACATGTTAGAAGCTGCTTATAATTTCATTGAATTTTTTTACCATACATTATCATAAAAATTACCCTGCTGTTTACTTGCATATTCTACATCAGAATTTCTACTTGCTAGAAATCCTTCAAAGGAAAACAGTGTGTATATATACACTGGAATAGTAAACCAACAAACATATCATTCTGTATACACAAAGTTCTGGCAAGGCAATTGAATCTGCAGCAACTTCTAAAGATGACAGATTACTGATATAAAACAAAAATATAATTACAAGTATCTGTTCATAACAGTTTCTAAAAGGCCAAAACACCTATTTCCTTTATCACATTTGCAAAACACTGGTCAACTGCGGCATCCATTAGGTTGAGCAAGTGTGAGGTCAATGAGCAGTTATTCATTGTGTGCTCTTCCTATCTTCCAGCCAAATATGCATGTATATTTACAGGAAAGGCAGAAAAGAGCATGACAGCACGAAGTATGAGGAGGGACGAGATGTCCACCCTCCTGCCAATCTTTCTCAAGAGGCAGAGTAGCAAAACTAAGCTGGTATTGACTGCTACTGGATAGCAGTAATGAAGACTGCATAGATTCTGGTAACTCTCATTGCATGGCAGCTCTAGAAAGAAAAAGCTGAAGATACTTAAGACAGTACTTCACATGCACAATGTTTTTGCAGCAAGAGTAAAGAATGAACTGAGTAGCTAAAATGTTAATTTTGAAGAAGTGGCAGTTTAGTGGTGGCAAATACTGACAATACATACCTAGAGAAGTTTTAAGTAACAGGAGGAGAAGCTGTAGATATTTTTTCCCCCTACATATGCAAATATGGAATCCAAAGCTAGGGATTGCTTGCTGTATTTTGATGAGACAAGAACATACATTATGTTCAAATACTTGAAGAGAGAAAGTGGTTTGGGTTCCTGCAGCTTTAAAATGAAAGCAGCTGCACTACAGCTGTGCGTCTCAAGAAGTCAATAAAGACAGACCCATTTTTCTAGAAGCTGTGAGGTTAAGTGTGCCTTTTATCAGGGAGAAACATGTTTGGTTTTAATTTAAATACTGCTTTGATATATGCTATCAGAAACTAGCCAGGAGATAGCAAATTATTTTAGCTAAACTGTATGCAGTTTACCAATAGTAACATTTCTTGAGAATGTCACGAGGACAGTGGTTTGTTTACAGTGTGCTTCACTCTTGGCATTAATTCCAGCCACTGTGTCCCACAAGGTTAAATGAAACCATCCTGCTCACTGACCTCTGCGTTGTACTGGCAGGCATGTTATTAAAACACAGCTAAGAAAAGCACCTATTTTGCATACAATTACTTAAATCAAGGATCAAGGTTTAACATTTCTAGTTATTATTATGCTAGACTTGATAAAATTGCTAACGTATAAAGCTGCTTTGTGTTACCTGAGGCTTCCTAAACAACTGAAACAATCTCTTTCTAACACTGTCTTCCATGCATTTTAATTATGATTGAAACATAAAAAGCTCCAAAGTTTTAGAGATTTTTCCACAGATTTTTTTTTTTTTCTCAGAAATGCAGCAATAGCTACATCTGTAATTCTAAAACTCTTAATAGTGACAAAGTGGGGAAGGTGGGGAAGTGACAGAGGAGATGCAACTGCTGCAACAGGCAGGAACTTGTCACCATTGCCCCCTATCCCTTGAGTCACACATTCAGTCAGGTGGAAAGATGACAGGGAATCTTCTGTGTCATGTGCCCTGTCTGCCTAACAGGCCTCTACCAGGGAAGGTAGGGTGCAATTCCTGTAATCTGTTTCTCTCTTGGACTCCTGGATACTCCTTAACCTATTCATCTCCTCGTGGAGTTCCCTGAGGTCTTTCCAGTTCAGGAAACCCCCCGTAGCAGCATGCTAGAGTGCTCCACCACAGATCATGCTGACAGTGCAGCCCCTCACCTCAGCACGTGACTTTACTTGTTTACTTTCTCCCATTTACGGATTCTGCACAACATCAAGAGATAAAGAATCACCTGTTATTCAAGGAGCGGCTACTGTCATGTAGCCTGAAGACATGAGTGTTAAAAGGATATCCATCACACAGGACAAACTGCCTGGTGCATATCCCAGCCATCAAAATGTCAATGAAGAGTATAGTATCATATTATGAACTGACACAACCAATGCCATTTTTATTTCTACTTTGTCCAAAGGGGGATTATACTTCAGGGGATGATAAAAGTCCAAGGAAAGTGATCACTAACAACCTAAATAGAGAGTTATTTAACACTATGTTTAACAAAACCAACAGCTTTTAATGAGTGTATACAGATACTTAACATATTTATATCATATGTCTAAAGTCTGTAATAAACTACAAATGCCAGGAAGGCAATGGTTATGCAACCATGGTTACCTTGAGAACTCCTGTGAAGACAACACCCTACCTACAGCTTCCAGGAACTTTTTGTCTTTGCTCTTTCTCAGGACAGCAAGAAACAGGAACATTACTGATGCTCCTTCAAATGATAGCTCATGTAAATAAACTCAATTTTCTTTGCTCATGGTTTTCTTTACAGTAATTGGGAAACGCAATGGATAAAATGGTTGCTGAACCTGGGTAAAACATGCAATAATCTAGTCAGATGAAATTCAATTTACTTGAAGACAGAAAAGAGTTACTATACAAAGTCTCACTTTTTGCTTTGAAAATGCTTCCCTAATATTATAAAGAATTTAAGTACAGTGAAACAAAATAACTAACCCAATGGCTATGACTTAGGCGAACGGGTGCAACCAAATTTCAAGGTCCATTTGCCATATTTATTTTCTTCCCCCCAACATAGTTATGCACGTGCATATTTAGGCATAAAGATAGTTCACTCCAGCATAGCTATACTATTTGGAAAGAGGCTTGTGAAACCAGCATAAAAACATCCACACAGCTTTCCCCAGTATAACTTCTGCAGCACAATAAAACACTGAAGTGCATATATTTAAGGCAGGAATTTAATCAAGCCCAGGATTAGTAGGATCAATGGAGTTACTCACCATCAGCAATGCACAGAATATGCCTGGCTACCCATCAACCTTTTAGAAATGGTAGTCACAGTTTATATGTGCATCAATGTCCATGCATGTCAAAAGCAGTAAAATTCTAGCTTTTTGAGACAATTTGTTGAATGACGGGGTGGAAGTCTTTAGCACACCATCTGCTCTAGCTACCACTTACACACTACTGCAATCCTTGCATGTCTCTTCAGACATCTGCAACTGCAAGACTCCAATCACAAGGAGAATTACACACACACACACTTTGTAAAGAATAGCTTTGGCTCCTGCACTTCCTCTCTCTTGTAAATCACTTACATTTGCAGGAAAATCATGTAATTCCTGGACATCAGGTGGACAAAAACACGATTTCAATCTCTGTTTTCCACCATGGGAGCTCTACATGCATTCTCTGGCACAGTAAAGCTTGCTAGAGAGATTCTTGCCTCCTAATCAGCATCCAAACACATTCCCAACTCGATTACTCTTGATTATGCCAGCACAACTGCCTCTGGTTAATGTTGTGAAAAGCTATAAAATGTATGAATTAAAAAACAAAACAAAACAAAAAGAGTGAAGTTTTCTTTTAGTCCAGAACATTTTACAAGCAAACCAAAATCCAAAGGCGCCACTGGAACCTTAGTTACCAAAGCAAGGTTCAGTAGAGGATCAGTCTCACTTAGTTTTTGTTGCAAAAGTTGAACTTGAGAAGTTAAACAGATGACCCAACATATTTTCTTCCTGCATCCCACACTCAATCTCATGTGCCGTGCTGCATTTTCCAGACGGATTTTCCCTCAGCAAACCAGTATTTTTAGCTCTTAAGTGTCTCCTTTCTGATAGCATTTGCTGACAGATCGCTTTGATCTTAATGCATACCAAAAGAGTCTAAATTACAAATTCCTAAACAAACTGCTTACATTTGACTATGCTCTCTTTAAATTTTAATCAGGGTAGAACACAAAAGGGACAATGTTTCAGCTCCTAGCATTCCAGTTGGGTAGGATATTCCACATACAGTTCATGTCTCCTTTATCAGTCTATTGCCAGCTGCTGAACTCTGACATATTATTTGATTCTTGATGGTACTTATTTCCATGCCTTTTGCTGTATTTTTGATTAACAGTCTACAGTGATTCCAAAAACTAAAGAACATAAGATGCATTAAAGCACATTTTCAACCACGTGTAAGTGTTAAAACCCAAAGTGAATTTCAAGACACGGGATATTTAATACACAGTAGGAGGCACTTTTCAGTTCAAGTCTTGCATCCTATAGATCAAATACTTTCAAGTACAACTTGCTATCCAAAAAGTCAAGTAAGGTAGAAAGAAAGTTTCAGGATTCTGATTATTGATATCATTAAATCCAATGTATTTCTAAGCTTTAAAGTATGCACTGACATTGTGAATATTTTAAGTTATGAATGTATTTGCAACAACCTGTTTACTCAAAAACTTAAAGTGTTTTTCCTAGTTAATGCAATAAGAACACATATATGGAAAACACAGACAGGTGGCTTAAGTAAGATTATTGATTGAAAAGAATGTGACTAATGAATTCTCCTGGGTAATAAAGGTTTATGGATAAATCCCACAAACTTTAGGAATGTGAAAAGATACATATAATTGGTTTAGAGGAATGAGACTTTCAGATTCTTTCATATAAAGTTCAGCTGTTATTTCTCACAGCTCCTCTACAAACAGGCCATTTAGGGACAGGCATGTAAAACTTATTTTAGGTTTAAAATTGCACTTTAGATAGGCATCTCTTCCCAGCTCTAACAGAGCATCCCTAAATCCCAGTTCAGAAAGGTTTCAGAACCGTGATCTCACTATTGTGCCAATATGCAGGAGGCAGCAGTGACAACACAAGATCCAAACCTCCACGTGGTGTTCAACAGAGAAACAGCCCTGAAAGATAGTTACCTTAAAAATGCAAATTCTGGTCCAGGCAAAACATGTTTAAGAATCCAGAGGTTTTGTAGCGGCTCCAACTCTTGTTTAGGGATTTAGAACAAATAGACTGTAGAGCTCCATATGACTTACAAAAACAAAACAGATTTAGGTCCCTCTGGCTGACCTTGGTAACGTTAATAGGTATCACGATGAACAGGAATGTTGAGGTTGGTGCTGTTATCCACTTTCTCCCTACCACCAAAAGCACTTCAAATGTGAACACTGTAGCAATTACTTAAATTCCACCAGAGCGTGCATTAGCATTTTAAAAAGCATCTGTGTGATGCAGTGACTGATAAGGCATTTTAGAAAAATGTTTTAAAATGTTCTCCTTTGCTTTACCTGTAATAGTCTAAAATTATTGCAACAGAAAATTACTTTAAAAAGTAACTATCAATTGGGATGAAATGTAGGACATAAGAGGGCAGCATGAAAGATTGGAATAAATGACAGACAGGAGACAGGACATAATAATTTCTCATTATTTTTGATTTAACCAAATCAGAAGAAACTCAAAGTACTTGTTAACACCGCTGAAAATCTATGTGATGCAAAGGCATACCAGCCCACAGTTTTCCAGAGAAATCTGCAAGAAATTAGAGGAATAATGATCCAGAACCAAGGTAAAACCAAAGGTGCTTGAGGGATAGGAAGGAATCTCCGCAAAACGCAGCTAGGCCTTCAGTCCTTTAAGTAAAGGGCTATTATTTTACAAAACTGTCTACTTTACCAATTTACATGGAATTTATTGTTTCCTTTTGCCACAGTCTTCAACACATAGTTTCTCTCTCTCTGCCTATCAAAATTTGGTGGCCAGCCCCACACAGAAGCAAAGTGATTTTTGCATTAAACTAGCTACTTCTTGTAAGGATATAAATCAGTTACAGCATGCAACAGAGGAAAATATAAAGAAACAATAAATATCCTCAAGTACACCGTTTTACAAAAAATAAACTGCAATCAGATTTCAGGCAGCTATTGAAGAACAAAATTAGGTAGATACTGTTCTGGGCTTGCAGTCTTAATATGGCAGGAAGTACATATATTCAGGAATTGGTTTGGATGGGGTTACATTACTAACCTACAGAAGAGGTGACACCATAGTCACAGGGCAGATGCTAACTGATCTCAGCACACAGACAACCTTTTAGTCACCTACTACATGATCCCTGGATCTTTTCAGCCAGATGCATTGAAGTCCGCACAGAGAGCTGTAGGCAGAAATGTTTTATTTCCCATCACATGCTATAGGACCTCCTCATAAAACTCAACAAAAACTTGAGGTCATTGCAGAGAAAAGTCCAGACACAGAAGCAACATTTACCAGACTACTCAGGCATTTAATTTTCTTAGCTTTTTTGTCACTTTGAAAATGAACGTACACTGAAAGATGTGACAGCATACAAGAAATTTAGGAGGCTGTACAACACTGTCCTGAAACTGTGCTGTTAAACTGTCATAATCTGTATTGGCTGTGAGCCTATCCATACTGCTATACAGCCTAAGGTGAGAAAAGTAAGAAATTGTCATCTTTTGCTTTAGCTGTCTACTGAGTCTACTTTGGAAAAGTACCTAATAATGCCTCTCGGTTTGACTTACATTACTGAGTTTTCATATGCAGGCATAAGGTTGCTGAACAGCTTAAAGGAAAAAAGGGAAACTTGGGGAAAAAAAAAAATCTTGCATTGCCAACTATGCAGTTGGCTGCCAACTGCGCACTTGCAGCCGGGAAAGCCAACCACGTCGTGGGCTGCACCAAGGGAAGTGTGGCCAGCAGGTCAAGGGAGGGGATTCTGGCCCTCCACTTCATTCTCATGACACCCCACCTGGAGTGTGGGGGAGAGCAAGGTCCAGCATAGCACTTCTCCTTGTTGCTCTTCTATCACATCAAAAATTAAGAGGTATATGTGAATATGCATAGTTACCAAGACAATTCAGTGCAACATGCATGGAGAAAGGACTACCAATCAAAATCCAAATCATTTCTTATTCTTTTCAACTGCACAGCTTTAAACAAAGCTTTGAACTTACTGTTTATCAGACAAGAAAGCACTTCTCATCTGGAACCTGCCCTCTAAATAGGAATACTCACCCTGCTGCAACTGCAGGAGGAATGACCAGTATGAGTTTAAGTTGTGCTTCATGCAGAGCTTCAGAAAGGTGAGTGAGCAAGTGAATCAACTCCCTGAAATATAAATAAACTGTTAGAGGAAAAGGCAGGAAAACTGCTGCTATTGTATCAACAATAACAAGTAACAGTAGTAATAATTGAAAAGATGCAGCTGGCAAGAGAGACAAACATAATTTTTTGCAAATGATTATGACAGAAAAAAACAATTAGGAAGATTGATTAGGTTTACCTTCTTTAAGGACTACGAACACTTCACTGCTCGAGACAGTCTTAGTTTTATTGGAACTCGTGATCACCTTGGGGTTTTTCTTAGTTTTATTTTAATCTAACTATGCATTGTTAGCATGTAAAACAAGCCAGCATATTTTATCAGAGCAGGTCACCTTCTGAGGTCGTTTTTCATGAAAAGAATTAGATCAATAGAAGAACCAAAAGCTGTTCTGAAGAAGTAGCTGCTACAGAGATTAAAGTTGTCACTGTGTTGCTACACACAAGAATTTGTGAAGATGCTTTCACAGCAAAACATGCAATCTTCAAGGGATTTTCTGAGGCCTGTGTTTAGAAACATTTCTTCTGCTAGTTTTTTCCCTGTATAAATAATCCTTTTGTTTCTCAATACCTGCAAAATACATGTTTGATGATGTCATATCTGGAAATAGTGTCATCTGTATGCATCATTTCAATAAAGACTTCCACAAGAGCTGATTTGCATATCCATATTCTAGGTATTTCAATAGGAAAATAAACTTTAAAATTTTTATGCAAACTGTTTTTAGCACTCTTGACTGGAAGGGCGATGTTAATAGAAAACCCTTCAGTATGCAGAAACAAAGTTTAATGTCATCTTAAGAGGAATTCAATATTACCTTAAATTTGCACTACAAATATGGCTCTTCTGAGTGTCTTTCTTAGGTAGTTTGATTTTTCAGAACAAAGTTATCTTTCCTATTTTTCAACTGGCCAGGAGGATCCACAAACACATTCAGATGATACTAGTACAGATCTGTTTAGGACTATGCATAAACCAGAACCAAATGAAAAGCAACTTCACCACTCATTCCAGGAGACTAAAAGTGCTTAAACAGGAAAGGCAGAATAGAAAAAAGCCATCATCGAAGCTGTTTGCTCCACTTAAACTGGATTAGACCTGAACTCTCAGAAACAATATCTTGGTACTGTCATGCCTTTCAAGGCAGTATAATCCTAGAGACATTCTTCTGAAATTATTGCTCTTCCAATATAATTATCCATCACAGTGCTTATGCTTGATTTGCACAATGTAGACACTATCCAAAGGTAACCAAGTATTTTCATTTTCTCTGAAATGGTCTGCTGCCTGATGAAAACTTCCTAGGGCCTACAAAACCCATTACTCTCAAAATCCTGGCAAACAAACAAAGCACGTTTTATCACTTTCCCAGTACCAGCAATATTTTGTGCTTACAATTTGAGAGCTGGCTGTGCTGAACAGCCCTTAACAATGAACTATCACACTGCCACCTATATTTCTCTTCTGGGGAAAGACATGGGATTACAGGAATCAGCTTTTGGTCTGTCTGCAGCGTGTACTTCTACCACTCTTGCTCTGGGAAACCAACAGCTTTCCCTCCTGTTACTTTACCACATGCGTACCACATTAGGAGTGCCACTATTCAGACAAAACAATTATAGCATAGAAGAATCCTTTTCCATAGGAACACATTAAAAAATTACAACACTAATCTAAACCAACATTTATTGACACAAACATACACAGCTATCACAACTCCCACATGACATAATCTTATCAAAAACTATAATCAGCACTAAAACTAGGTAAGCAAGCTTTCCCACTGATTTGTATTTCATGACTTAGTGATCTTTTTAGCTAATTATGCCCACACTACAGTATAACTTAAACTTTATTAGAAGTCAGAGATGCTACATATGAGATAAATTTGACCAAAGAATCAATTCCTCTAGCCTTAAGGTTACTCTAGGGTGTTCAACAGCAGGGATCTCTCTTCTCTACAGCTGCCTTTGCTAGCTGTAGGAGCTTGGAGAACTCTACACCATGCAAAACATTTGCTGACTTTAACTATTTAGAAGATGAGTGGATAAAAAGAAGGGCAGGATAGGACAAAAGAATCTAGCAAAGGTACAGAACAAGATAACATCTTTTTCACTTGGAAACAAGGTTAACACCCTCACTCCCATTCTACAGAGGCAAAAACTGGTCCACAAAGGCAGTGACATAGCCACAGAAACAGTGACTGCACAAAAAAAGTCATACGTTGAAACGTATAGTGTAGAACCAAAACCCACAACTGTAAACACAGGACAGAGATTTGTGGCCTGAGAAAGGGGCAGGAATGCAGTTTGGATTGGTGGTGCACCCAGGGCTCTAAAACAGGCTACATCTAAACAGCCACTTCCTACCTTCCCCCTGCCAAATTCAATCAGTATTCATCTGGCTGAAAAATAATTACCTTCAACTTGAAGGAGGTCAAGAAGAAAAGGGACAGCTGGAAAACTGCAGATTTTTGCTCAAGAAACCCAGATTAATATCTCCTCACTAACCTGTTTTCTAGGCCCTGAAAACTTTCTGGCAAATCCGGCAGGATTAACGGCTAAAGACTTAATTTAGGCTCACTTCCATGTGCTGGCCAAGACAGATTAAGTAAATCAAATGTGCTCTCTTCCCTCTCCCCCAAAGAGCAATAGCAGAATGTTCATTTATTGTGCTATAAATTAAAATTTTACTGTGTCCCAACAGTGGTTTCCAGTGTTTTAAATGCAATATTCTCCAATGTTACCATTGGCAATTTTGAAAGAAAAGCTAGGGACATTTTAAACATTATAATAAGGTACAGGAAAGTAGGAATAGAATCAATCTTTCTAAAGAAGCTTCATTAAATATTTACCAGACACTTCACTGTAGTCAAATTTAACTTCAGAGTAGCTACTAAAATATTGGCAGCTTTAAGATTCTATCTTGAGCTAAGTAAGGTGTACTTCATTCATACTATTTCAGGCCTTCTCCTATCACTACTATTTGACAGGTCAATTTTCCAAGTGTTTATGATTTCAAAGTACCTTATCCCCTATAAAGTATGCAGACCTCCAAATTTTCATCACCCAAAGTTTGTGGCATGCTTATTTTGCAGAAATCACTTTTTCCAGCATTTCTGGTCTACTGTGTTTTGGACACCTCTTTACTTCAGCGTACAAGAGTAGGATGTTGATGCTTTTGAAAAGCATTGCAGAAGACACAAAACGTTGTCATACCCTTCCCTTCAGTTACATCACCCTTCAGAATTCTGCAACTTTCCAACTTCAGTCACCTTTTTACAGAAATTGGGAGTCAGTACTCCCTAAAATTTATGTCTTGTCAAGAAAATTGGACAAAATAAAACTGTCTACTTGAAGAAGAAATTGCCCTTTTCTGCCATTTCATTGCCTGGTTAATACCAAGAAACTGGAGTGAATTATGGCAAATCTTTGATTAATAGATTAATTTTTTCAGGGACTAACATGAAGGATACACCTGCTGCAAGAAGTTTCTCCTCCTATACTCCTACCAACATTAATGAGATGCCTGAAGGTCATCTTCTGCATAGAGTGACAAAAAAATCACGTTTTTCAGATTGATTCTGTGTGATGGCAGTGCCATCTGTCAAGTAATGCTGGACTGATCAGAATATTGTGTGCATTTTTATGCAGCCTGTGAGAGTCTTATGAGTATATGATGCCTTTTTCACAGCATACCCAGGTCTCTAGAGGAAAATAAACCCACCCGGTAAACTCCCAATTGAGATTAGTAAGTGAGACATGGTCTTGTCTAGCTGTTAACTAAATAAGCAGGAGAACCTCTGCTTGCTCATGTCTCTCAATATTTTTGCCATGTACATTTCTAAACTTAAATGCCACGGGATGAATAACTTTGAATATTTTATTGCAAAATCAGGCAAGAAAGTTTTAGGGGAAAAAGACAGTTATTTAAGAAGTAGGTTTAAACTATAAGAAGCAGTAAAACAGATTAGGATTGCGGTATCATCTGCACAGGATATCTCAGCTCATTCAGATTTCTATTAGGAGACTACTTTCCTATGTGTTAGGGTAAAAGGTGGGTAGCTGAACACTTTTTCACTGTGCAACGATTGCTAGCACGAAAGGAAGTAGCATCAGTTAGATGCCATCTTTCATCTCACATTAAATTTGATGCCACTGTGATTTGTATATTAATAATTCTATTCCCAGAAAACACAGAGAGGAAGTAGGCACCAGTGCTATAGAGGGTACTTCAAAGTACCTGTATTAGACATCTGCAAGAACCTGAAGTGGTCAGTATAAAGCCCCCAAAACAGGTCCATGCACGTGTATCAAGACAATTCAGGTTCTTCAGATGGAACAGGTGTTATTTCTAAAATTAAGAATCCAAACAGAAGAACCTAATGCCATTTTATACATGTGAAAGTATACAAAGCATGCATACAGCATTGCTGTGTAAGACCCAAGGCACCGAGGCTCCTACACTAACAACCAGAGAAGAGGCTGCTCAGGATATCTAACATGAAAGCAGGCAAATATATTTAGGCACATAGTTCTCTTATAAAAATTGATAATGTTGATAAAATCAACATTTAATGAATATGTAAAATAAAGCAGCACAAAGGACTTATATGATTTAGGACTTTAGTCTGCTAAGCATTACAGAACAATTCTATAACCAAACCAGAATGCTTGGAAAATTTTTTGTTCTTGAAAAAACCCAAACTAGTTTGAGTTACTTTTCCTTACGAAGACATAAACCAGAAGATACGTAATGAGCCTGAAACCACAGAATTTCATGTTTTAGTAAACACCAGCAACATAACTTCTTAGCAACATTTCACCTCATCTCTGATGCCAGCTAGAATACACAGGAAACTGAAGACTCTTCTTAGGTAACTCCTTGGGCCTTGATGGAAAAATTTTCACTCATTTCTAAAGCTGAATTGAGTATTCAAAAAGAATAAAAGTTTTCTAGAAACATGCAAAGGGCTGACAGAGGGGGGTCTAAGTTTACTTAATTTTAGAAGTGCTCAGTGATCACAGGTTCTTAAAGAGGCTGGTCACAGGATTTATGTGTTACAGAAGAGCTAGCACTGTTACCCTGTTACATGAAGATTCTTACAGAATTTAATCATCACAAAGTTTTTAGGCAATTTTCAAGCCCCAACATCAAGACACAAGGGAGACCATATGTCATGAAAATGTCCATCCAATATGCAGGTTCAGCTACTGAAAAAAGGTATCTCATGGGGACACTTGCTCAGCTGAGGTCAACTGAGACCTTCAACTGCAATTAATCCAGCTTTCTGATATATGAAGTAGTTTTTAAATCATAGCCCAGTTTATTGGTGAGTTAGGACAACAATTTGCAGGTTTTCAGATTCTTTTGCAGACTCACCTGCTTCTAGGTGCACTCTGCTAGAAAGTATCACTGCACATTTTCTTTAGAGAGTGGATACTGATTTTGCAGCTGAAACATTGTATTAGGCACAAATATTCCATAAGCAAATCCGACTGTAGTCATTTGAAACTGGATAAAGAAACCTGTACTATACCAAGTGCTCCTGCAACACTAAGGCAGCGCATTGGATGAGACCACAAATCTTTTCCAAAACACAGTTAAAAACATCACAGGAATAATTTCCATAGCTTTCCCCTCAACACAGATATATGAAATATATTGAATAATTGAGTGCCATTTGTTAATTTAATAGCTAGGTACACACTTAATTTCAGTTTTGAAAAATGAAAACCATAATGATTCTCTGTAAAATATTTTTCCCTAGATCAACACCACTGCTCTAACATTTCATAAGGCAAGCTGGCAGCTGCAGCATATTCCCATATATTTTTATGCACCTGTGTTGAGTTTCAATAACCTGTTAATAACTCCTTATGTGAGACAATTTCTTGTATGTCAAGGAAAAAAGGGATTTTTAAAATTCATTTTTAAACTAAAACACGTTCACTTTAAATAACATGGATAAACTATATTAGCTAGCAAGACCTTCTTGTATTGTTGGACTGCTCTGAAAGTAGTTCGAAGGCAAAATATCTGTTCCTAGGAGCATCATTATGATCTTTCGTCCCATTAAGCTACTTCCAGGTGTCGGACCTTGAAGGATCTGAACCAGCAAAGCCTACACTGCACCTAACAGCACAGACAGATGCTTTATTTGGAGCATACACAAATACTGTCCTACAAACACTTCACCTCTCCAAAGGATTAGGGTTCATCTCTGTGCTGACATCTGTGAACTAACCCCCACCCTTCCAAGGTTTACTACCGGCGTTCGTAACTTTGGACTCAATCTGCAGGAAGATCAGGTGTGAATCACGTTACAACACTGCCACGCTGTGGGCGAAAGGAGGCATTGCGCTGCTCCAACTCTTCCGACGGGAACCAGCGAAGCACAAGACCACCCATGCTTACCCATTTATCAGAAAAAACTGCTCTGCTACCCGAAAGGAAATTAACTGATCCTAAAGAACAGCACTCAAATTGTAATAAAAATACAGGGTTTCCAAGGTAATAAATTCACTTAATTTTTCCCCTTAAGATCTGTTCAAAGAAGCTGTTCACTACAAAAAACATTATTAGGGAAAACTCCTGGGGCACTGGATAGCCAAGCCATCGAGTTTCAAAGCAAGTGATAGGCAAACACACCTAATCTCAAAATGAAGACACCAGTCCCACAACTTAAAAGCATCATGAGACAAAATTTCCATGTAATGATGTGTCTCCTACATTCACAAAACAGCTGTTAACTGCACACTGAGCCCAGCTTCAGATTTCTGTCTAAATTGGCATCATTCAGAATGCTGCAAGCCCAACCCAAGGCATTGTGCAACTTAAACACCCTAGCAATTTCTATGGAAGTGGCAATAAAAGGAGGAAAAACCCACTGATGAGTTTCCAGTGAAGCACTTAAATCAGATCAAGTCTTGAAATGGAGGAAAATCTGCAGTTCCTAACTTCTGTTTCTATTTATGTTTTTGTGACAAACAATCTCACATTTTAAGTTAGGATAATCCTAAAGTGTTGTTCACAGGTGGCCACACACCATCAAACATTACCAACTCAGAGAAAAGGATCCAGTTACCATCATGCTGTGTAATAACCCTTTCCTTTTCAGAAGTTATGGAAAATACTTTCCACTCCTTTCTATCAATAAAAGACAGACAGTGAATATGGAGGTGGCGCTTCACCTAAATAAAAGGTAACTGAAGGCTAAGGCAACTAAACAGCAGTACCTCCTCTAGTACAAACAGTTTTTATCACGCCGGTCTCTCATAGTGTCCTTCTGGACAAAATGTCCAGTACACAGCTAAATAAACCATGCCGTGGAAAGGGACCTGGGGGTTCTGGTCATTGGCAAGTTGAATCTGAGTCAGCAGGGCCCTGGCAGCCAGGAGGGCCAACCCTGTCCTGGGGGGCATCAGGCACAGCATCGCCAGCTGGGCAAGGGAGGGATTGTCCCGCTCTGCTCTGCACTGGGGCAGCCTCACCTCCAGTGCTGGGGCAGTTTTGGGTGCCACAATAAAAAAATGTAATAAAGCTACTAGAGAGTGTCCAAAAGAGGGCCATGAGGATGGTGAAGGGCCTTCAGGGGAAGCCATATAAGGAGCAGCTGAGATCACTTCTCCTGCTCAGCCCAGAGGAGACTGAGGGGAGACCTTGGCAGTTACGACTTCCTCATGACGGGAAGAGGAGGGGCAGATACTGATCTCCTCTCTCAGATGACAGGACCTGAGGGAACAGCTTGAAGTTGTGTCAGGGGAGGTTTAGGTTGGAACCTTAGGAAAAGATTCTTCGCCCAGAGGGTGGTTGGGCACTGGAACAGGCCCCCCAGGGAAGCGGTCACAGCACCAAGCCTGACAGAGTTAAACAAGTGTTTGGACAACATACTTGGGCACATGGTGTGACTCTCGGGGATGGTGCTGTGCAGGGACGGGAGTTGGACTCGATCCTTGCAGGTCCCTTCCAACTCAGCTTATTCTGTGATTCTGTGAAACAACACTATTTTAAACCAGCATTACTCCTGGCAGAGAGCAATATTTTTTACCATGCCACAAATAAACTCACCCTAGAGCTAAGAGAAAAGTATGCTTTGCTCATGTGTTTCATTTGCAATACAGCACTTCCATGACAGTGTGTTTAAAATGACCTTCAGTGAGGATTACAATGACAGTTACACAGTCTGTCATATCTGTGTTAAGTTAACAAATAGGAAAAACATCAATTTTACTTAAATACAGTAAGCACAGTAAATAAAATGACCACTACCACCCACTTCTGACTGGCAATTACTAATTGCTTCAGTCACCTTCTTGGCTGACTTATTAAGACACTGCACTAGGTTCAGAGCTCAGGATACAGATCAGCTCTCCGGAACAACCTGGAAAATTACCTAATTATGAGCAAGAGCATATAGCTTAAGGATTACTCATTGCAGGGCAATTGACTGAGCCCTTGACAAAGCTACAAAGATTCTGCAGTTTCACTTTTTGTTCCCAAGTGTTAATTTTACAGGGAAAAGGTAGGACTGCTAATAGTACACTCAGTTCAAGAAGTAACTAGTATATGCCATCAGTCAGCAGCATTTGCCCATAACAGAATAACCTGAAGTAACCATTTTTTGAAAGGTGAAAGCCTTCCATAATGAACTCTGCATTCTATGCAGCTTTCTTGAACCTTTTCTCCCCCAGACATTTTAGGCAACAGAGATCTGGAAGAAATACTGTGCTTTAGGGAAATGGATGCCTGAATTTCCTTAGAAACTAACACAAAATCTTCAGATTCCTGCACTGAATCATTAATTTCACCACCATATTCTGCCTTTTCCTCGTGAAGCAGAAGTTTTGTGTTTGCCTTAGGTCATGAAAGCATCACACTGTTCCAAGGCTCACCCAAGTAACCCAAACCAAACAATGTTATGATAAAGGCCAATGCCAATACCTGAGTGAGTGTGCAACTGAGGTACCCTCTTCATCTCTGTACAACAGTGACGTCATGCAAAACTCAAATATGAAAGACTAATGTGACCTGCTAAACCCACTGTGAGGATTATTGTGTAATCTTTGATCTCATGTAGAATGAGGTAAACCCTTCTACTTCATTTTAAGACAAGCAGAACAGCCTTTAGTTGTTCTAGAATGAAGTGTATTTATTTATAAAAATATTCAAATCAACGTGGACAAATCAAAAGGATGCTTTAAAGGCACTGATTTTTAGGAATTGCATCCTAGAGATTTATACTTACGTTTGCTTTTGATTTCCCAGCTGACTCCAAACTTCAACTACAAAACCATCAAAATTTTCATTCTAAATAAAGAGAATTGTCAACAATACACAGTTAATGACAATGTAGTTATTTTTCTTGTACTATTACAGAATGAACATGCTTTGTATTCTTATACCAGCTTCATCTTTAACACAACATTTCATGGAGAAGACTAAGAGAAGCTTAAATAATTTAACAAACACACAAAAGTTGAAAATCTGTATTATTTATCCATGATGTCTACTCTTACAGAATAAAACAATATTGTATTAAGAAAATTCAGACATGAATTCTCTAATGAGAGATGGTTGTTAAGCAAATAATTTGACACACTTTTCCTTGTATATTGGGAAGAAAACCTCATTATCTCTTGAGTCTAAAGATGCAAATGCTAATTCGGCATAGACATGATTCCAAATATCTCCCACAATTAGTCTCTCTTTTGATAATTTATTCTAAGCGTGAGCAAGGATGCTGTTGTATTTGAGCTGACCTCCTTAAGAGGTCAACAGCTACTGAGGACTTAAAATTGATGTGTCGGTTACAAATTTTAAGAAATTGCTCAGTTTAACTCCATATCCAAATTCCTCTAGAGCACTGTAAGATTTCTTCATGTCGTGTCGCAAGTGAGAACTCTTATTCTGACAACAATTAAGCAGGCTGCCACAAATCAACCACTAATGCTGAATGTCTTGTCTAGTCCAACTCATGCATAGCTCTAAAGCCATTAGGTAAGGGGTTGGCCAGAAACCTCAGAAAAATTCCTCTTCACCTCTCCCCAGTCTCTTACCACTTTGAGGAAACTGGTTGATCAGACCTGAGCAAAACTGTTCAGTAACACATACCCAGTGAGTTATTCTTGGTATTAAAAGTGGCTCCTTAGCTCTAGCACACTGAGCCTGAATGTAGTCCTGTACAGAAAATAGCACTCATTGCACCCATGCCCCTTTTTCTGACTATCAAAAAATACCACTAAGCAGTTTAGCCACTGCTCAATAATTATATTTTTAATAGAAATGCAAAAGAAATTTAAAGCAGGCAAAAGTCATGAGTGCAGCTGCCAATGACAACAAGGTTATGTTGATCAGACTGATGTAGTGTCACATTAGACTCGTAGTCACCTGCACTAAAGTGTTGCTACACTTCATATTCACAGGAAGTGGACACATACTAAGACACACTGTTAAGAATCCTGCCTCATTATTGTTTTGAGCAAATTTTATTTTGTAGAATACAAAATCACTAGAAATGAGAAAACACCTATTACAAAAGGAATCAAGTATCATCTCACACTATTTTATAAGCATCATAAATAGTTTTTTTTTTACCTTGGCTAGCAGAACCATGTCCTCGGAAAGCTCCTCTATCTCATCTTCACTGCCAAAAACACTCTCAAAGTCTTGGTAAGTCCAGCCATCAAACAAAATTCGAGGCACTATCAGGTAAAGTTGTCAATCAGTAGTGAAAATTAAGAATTTATTATCTACACTGGATTGTTTCTGCAGAAACAGAATACAGCAGATACAAGCAGAAATGCCACTAAAAATCATACCCCATGACTGAGATCATTGCTTTTTCACTCTGACCAACTTCAGCAGCAGAGATAAATTGGCACTGTAGAACATTCTTCTTCATTTTAGGTTTAGTTAATGGTCAGCACTGACACAAGTTTTAAGAGAAGATATCTTCATTTGATTGAACGATCTTAATTGAACTATCGCTTAGGGCCTCGAGTAGAGTCTTAAAACAGCTACAACACAAGACAGCAATCTTGAAGTTCTGTATCTCTTCTACCCCAATAATGAGGTAGAAAAGTTCACCTCAAACTCTAATTTACTCCGTACACAGCCCTATATTACTTCACTCTTCTACTCAAGGCCGTAAGACAAATTTTTACTTTTGGAAAGCATGGGCACTTGAGCTTGGGTAATTCATTCTTCTAAAAATATAAAACATTAAAAACATAGACAGGAAAACTGCTGTTGGAACAGTTGACAATCATGCCCACAGGAAAAGCCAACAAATTTTATGGAGCTATGTCTAAACCCTTTCTAATTACCAAGGTTGTAAAAAAGTGTTTGAGAAGAGCATAGAGAGATTTCAAAGGCTTTATCCTCTGGCAGCTGAAGTATGTTAAAATATCTGACTGAGTATTCAATTTTTCTAATGCATTTCAAATTTCATACTCCCTTCTGAATCAAGAAGCATTTCACAGTTCCACAGAATTCTTGCTATAGACAAATGCAAGAAGTCTAGCACAGTAGAATCTCTACAGCAATGTTTGCCATTTTCCCTAAAGACACACACTGTAGCACATCCCACGAGTTGCCAACTTCAAGGGGAGAGGAGACAAAGCAGGACTTTTCTACTGTCATGCAGGAAAGACTGACTGACTGACTCAGATCTGGATTTTTTTTTCCTTTTTAACTACACCGAAACCCAAGCAATAGGGAGGCATACACTGTTATATACTAGTATCCCTCCAGGGAGGGCACTGAAACCCAGGATTTATTCAGAGACAAGAAGCTAAGGCAAAACATTAAGGCATCAAGAGGGTCAACACTTCAGTTACTTAACAATCTATAGCTAACTGTTTTAATTCTTCTTCTCGGACATCTTCCTTCATACAACTGTGCTAAGGTTACCTCCCATACAGACCTGGAAGAAAGCCTTCCTTTCCTCTCCTAGCAGCTAAAGAAGATAAAAAGCAAGCAAACAAACATAAACCAGAGGCTCACCTATTCTGATGTTTTTGGAGGTTTTTCTGACATCTTTCATCCAGCCTGTCAAACAGTATCAAGACAGCTGATAAAATATAAATGACGTTGACAATGACAACATATTTTCAAGCATTCTTCAAATGATGCAGCATAGTTTCATTATACATATCTTCCTGCCACAGACTACCAGTTCATAATCAGCACAGACAGAACATCCTGTGATGCACAGAATCTGAAGCCATTAACCTGCACCACAGCATAGCCAGCATTCACTACAGTCTTACAATAGTCCCCACCCAGCCCTTCCCTGCTTAGTTCTGCCTCACTGTGGAAACCACCCCACTGCCTACTCAGAACAACACTTCTGCAGCCACCAGGCATCACCTG
Source organism: Oriolus oriolus (assembly GCA_013400235.1). Classification (NCBI taxonomy): domain Eukaryota; kingdom Metazoa; phylum Chordata; class Aves; order Passeriformes; family Corvidae; genus Oriolus; species Oriolus oriolus. The sequence goes on from VXBT01014163.1 coordinate 33,561, forward strand.
AGAGGAGTGCTTGATTTTTTCAGATGGTCCTTTAAACTGTCCCATCCATTTCTCTTGGCAGTCATAGCTCTAGGATGAATTTGTTAGTAGGCACTAACATGGTAAGAATTATAGTTTTTTCAAATGAAACTCCACATTCAGTCAACTTCAAAACCATGAACTAGTACACACTAGCTGAAATTTAAACTTGCTGCCACTTTCCTCACAATGAAGGGAAAAAATTATCTTCAAATTAAATTTATCTTCCCTTTCTAAAACAAATTCACCTAAAGGTTTTTACCTAAAGAAAAAAACCCCAAAACTCACAACAGGAAAACAACTGCACAGTGCAACACCAAAGACTATTTTTCCCTGTACAGGATCTTTGCCCTTTCATTTTTTTAAGAGGGGCTTTGTGGACACCGTGATGGAAAAACCAATCTTCCTACTTAAATTTTTTGACAAATAAAATATGTGCACATGTGGAAGCAGGTGAGGACAGAAAGAAGTTCACTCTGAAGAAAACCCAAAAATAATTGAACGGATGGAAGTACTTCACCAAGAGGCAGAGCCAGCAAAGCCCACCTAGTATGCCAAAGCTACGTAGTCTGCAACAATATTGCAATTCATATTCAAAGAAAAACAAAGTAACACCTTGATCAGCATCATGGAGCCCAGTGAACTGGAACCTTTCCTTCGCTTTCCTTTTCACTTGTAACCAAACCGGTGAGATTAGTGTAAATTTGTTTCCAAATATTTTAGCAATGTCATAGCCATGGTTGTTCCACTTGAAAAACAAAGGAGAGAAAAAAGTGAGAGACTCAGAAGCAAGATATACAGTTCATTTTACTTTTGACCAATATAAACTCTTCAACAGAAATGTAATCATCTGCTAGATCCCTATTCATTTATTTGAGGAAACCTTCTGGGATATCGCTTTCATTTAAATAAGAAAGTACTCCGGAAACTCTGACAGCTATATGAAAGGCAATCTTCCAATTGTGCTAATTCATCTGAACTACAGGAACTTGCTTGTAGATTCCAACACAGTTTTGAATTTACAGACTCTGAATTTATGTTCAGGAGAACTTGATAAAGGTAGAAATTTATAGGGCACCTATTTTTCTTTTAAGCAGTGTAAGGTTAAAACAAGTGAAAAGTATCCTCTAAAAAAAAGGATTAAACCTTTATAATTCAAGAAAGAATGCTTTGAAGGAGACAGGATAGCAAAAGACATCAGTTTGACAGCAGCATACAATTGTTACTGTTGATTCAACAGGTTTAAGTTGCAGCCCTCCTGTTCTGACTTCACTGCAACTTCACCTGGCTCACCACTGACAGGAGAATACTATCATATCTCTTGTAACCAGTGTTAAGGAAGCTTCCCTGTCTGACCATCCAGGAGCCACTCCAGCAGTCACACTCCCAGTACTCAAAACTTTCACTACTGGGACCAAGGCCCCTTCAGAGCGGGTGGCTCTAGTGATCCCACGAGTGCCCCTCCTGGCTCCCTGCACACCCCACACTCACACTGTCAGACAGGGTTTCCTCACCAGCTCAGGCCTGGGTTTCCCACAGCAGAGTCCCAGATGTCTGGATCCTTAAAGCAATTCAACCCTCGTGCAGTAATGCAGAAACAGCTCAGGCCAGTGCCTCTAGGGAGGGACCCTCAACAAAGGAATCCCCAGGTTTTGTACCCTCCATGCCTGTGATAGTCTGGGGTCTTTCTGCTGAGTCCTTGGCTCCTGCTGTGTCCAAGTCCCCGGTCACCTGGCCTGTGCCATAGATCCCTGTGCCCTTTGCTGTGCAAAGGGTCAGCACCAGGTCACGGCCCCTTGCCTGGGGCTCCCACCATGTCTCCCACCCAGGGCACAACCTGCAGCTCCCACTGCAGCTGCACACCCAGTACCTGATCTAAGTGTATTGCTCAACACCAGAGAGAAGAAAAACAATATGACCTAGACATCCTCCAAGAGACAGATGGGAGAACAAGGGCTTGAACCCCAAGCCAGGTCTCAAATACTTCTCTGGCTATTTGACTGTATTTGACCGGCAGTTTCCATTGCTATTAAAATACTTTTAAAGCAGAGATGCAAACTTGCAGGTTAGCACAGTCTGCTGCATATTCATTCAATGCACAAATTTTATTTATTGTATTAACTTACAGGAGTAATATATCCCAGAACATCTCCTGAGAAATGTCTTTCCTTTATCTTCTTGGAGCAATAACTTTTATGTTCCAGTATAATATCCTTTGCTTTTGGATCCACAACTACCAATCCCCGGTCCTGTACATTTTTATCAGAATGCAGCTTCTGTGGAGAGAAGACAGTTATTAGAACCAGTTATATGAAACAGCCACTTTGAATGGCAACAGATTTTAAAAACAACAACAAAATAAATCACTTCATTAAACTCTGAGCACTCCTTTTAAATGATGCAGAGTGCTTTGATTTAAAACTGAAACACAGAAGTACTCAGAAATTATTTGTCATCATCAGTACACTTACTTTGTTTGGAAGGTAAAAAGAATATAAACAAAAACCAAAACCCAAGACATTATAAGAGTAAAGAACATAATTTGACAGCTGATGGTGCTCTGCTTTCTAATCAATTCCTTCATGTCACTGCCAAAACAATTAAAAGCGGTTAGGAGTTCTTAACCAAGAATTTGAAGACAACTTTTAAACTGGATATATTTTAGTCTGAGAATGCTGCATTGTGGTTACTGAAGGTGAAGATTTTAAACACTCTTCTTTAGGGAAGATGCTTCAACTGAACCAGCAGATAAAAACAGAATGAGAAGACCTAATAAGGTGTGCACGGTGAGTATGCAGAAGCTATCTATTGATTCAGTGTAAGGAATTTAGGGATTTGGTCTGCCTTAATACCTTGTATTATTCTCACTACCTGCAGATGAGATTTGCTTCGTGGTAGATGCTGAGCAAGTAATACAAACAATGACAGATGTATATTCATAATGACAGGAAACAATAACATGCTCAGCAAGTGAAGAGAGACTTCAGCATGCTGGCTCTGCTCGCTCTGATTATTGTAGGACTCTGAATCATTTCTCCCTCCAAAAGAACTACTGCTTGGAAGGCTCTTCAAACTCTTTCATCAGGATACAGCCTTCCCATTGGCAAGGCTCCATTCCACCAGTAAATGACCTAGAGCTCTTGGCCTAAACTACTGTTCCCCACCCTGCTTTCCAAAGCGATGGAAGTGTGTTCCCTGAGGGGACAAAAACTTCCTGCTTCTGCAGCTTGCATGTAGGATAAAGCTCCAGAAGTCTACATCATATGTTTCAAGAAGTGAACCATTTGTGACACATAGAAAAGCTGTAGGACAGTTTCATCTGTGCACATAAGCTTCAGCAGAAATGCATTAACACTGTTTTAACAGAGGTAGAGGCCATTTACCAAAGTTCAGTTAATTCACTGCACATGTCAGATAAGACAAGAATTTCAGTTATTTCCCTTACCTTTTCCTCCATTTTTTTTGTAGCACCTTTCTTCGCATCTGTTTTTGACAGGGTACCTTCAGCCAGCCAGCAAATCATGGTAAGAGAAAGTGAAGCACAGAGAAACCTCATGGTGTTTTTCCCCATGTCAAGCTTCTCTTCTCCTGAAAACATAAGGGTTCAAATCTCTGTGAACAGAGGAATATAACAGTTTCATTCAGTTTTCTTGTCTTAAAAAAAGTCAAGCAATTTTCTTATCTCCCATCTAGAATCAGACTTATTAAGGCAGTACTGTTTTAATAGTGCTTCTGCTCTGGCAACAAAAGCAGAAGATTTTAAGAGATTATTCCTAGTCTCAAACATCTTTTTTTGTCCCTTGTTTTAATAGCTGTATCACAGATGAAGCGGGTTGGACCCTTGCAGCTTCCTTTTCAAAGAATCCCCTAAAGAAGTACAACTGTTTACAGCTGAAACTGAGACAAATGTCTGCTACACAGAACAATTACTGTACCACCTTACCTTTTCTATAGCAAAGAGATAACATTCGTTTCTGCTCCTACCTAGCCTGGTCAGTGTGCCATAAATTAATTAACAGATATAAAAAATTATAGCTATATGCTTACAGCTATGTGCCTTTACTGTAACAGGTGAGACCTTTGCTTTCAATTACTTGCCAAGTCACTGATATAGAAATTGAAGGAAAATAAATGGGGGGGGCATGTCCTTTTTGTCTAGAGGAATGACTTTGACAGCTTGTCCTAGCTCCAGATAAAGGAATTGAGAATTAGTAGACAACAGTTCAGTTGTGCGTTCATCTATCATACCTTGTATATGTAGGAAGACTTTTAAAAAAAACCAAATACAGACAGAGTTTGTTTTCCAGCCCCTCCCCATTTAAAAGTCACACTGGTTTCCCAGCCTAGCTCCCAACAATGAATAAGAAAACAGAGAAAAAAACATTTGGCATTAGGGGAACCAGGGCTCTAGATACGTATCAAGCTGCCTCTCATAAATATGAGATCCTGATGGAGAAGAAAATAGGTTCTTTCTCACAATATTCTGAATTTTTGTTAAACTTTAAAAAATTATCTTGCTTTCTATATTACTCTACCACTCACTTTAAAGACTTACAAGCTCATTTCTACAACTCATATTTACAAGACTTGTTCTACTGCCACTGATAACAAGTCGCTGCTCAAAGTTTGAGTACCTTGTTTCTGTACAAAACATCAGGTGAGGAGTCCCACAACAGCAGACTGAGCCTCTGAGTACTGCGGCAGAAGGAACCTTAAAGCTTCAATGGAAATGTACTCAATGAAACTGACATGAAATCAACAACCCAATAAACTTGCTCATATTTGGATGTGTCTGCCTTAGCAGTGAGATTTTAAAAACCAGAGATATTTATTGCAGTATTTAGGGATTCTGCAGGAAAAGAGAGGAATATGTGACTAGGCAACACAGTAGAAGGACGATGGCAGAAGTGCTTGAAAAAAACCAATGCCTGTATCATCAAAGAACATAGAGCATCAAAAACCTCATGTACAAAATTATTTGGAGATTTTAGTCAAGTCTTTTATAAACTGCAAAATAAAAGCAGAAAGCCTTCTAATATTTCTTGGATGCAGAGAGTGTGGTAAAAGCTAAATTGCTATACTGTTTGAAAATCACTGCTATGAATAATTAAGGCCTTATGCTTCTACTTTGACTTCAAGGTCACTGGTAACCCCCTTGTTTTCCACATTCTAAAAAATGAGAGAAAGCAGGTTGCTTTTGATAGTATCTCCTATCCTCCATCTAGCTTGGCAAGATCTATAAACTATTGCAGAGAGGAACAATTGAGAGCCTGAATAGTCAATACAAGTCTGAACTATTTGGACAGGATATCAATTCACCCAGAAGCTCGTGTATATCGATTTGGAGGTGTTTGATTTCACTTTCAGAAACAATTAGCAACAGCATCCACTTCCCTGAAAAGAAGATAACATCTAACAGCTGAAGAACAGAAGTTTAAAAAACCATCACTGAACTCTAATTAGACATCAAAATGTGCTCATTTCCTTGACAGGATTGTATCCATCTGTCAATTATTGTTAAGTCAACGTCCACTCCTTGATTTATGGGAAGAACTGAGCCTGCGGCAAAATGGTTTCTGCTACTGACAGTCCAGTATCAACTCTTGGTTGGAAACTGATGATAATAGTTTGTTCTTAAACAACATCAGTGAAAATTAAGTAGATGGCATCACTGTAACACAGAAGATGAATTTGTCAAACTTTAAAAGCTCTTTATGGAAACCCTAAGCATGCATTTTGCAAGCTTTACAAAGCTAAATCCTCATCAAGTTTTTCTTCTATGAACTTTCCATCATTTTTTAACTCTTCTCAAATTAGCTGAACTCAGTAGAACCGTCTGAGCTTGGCACTCTTTGCTGATCTCCTTTATCACTGCAAAATGCAACCAGAATCGCAGACTGCGTCTGTCTATGTCCTTGTCCAACTGATACTATGGACAATTTAAAGCTTAAAACATCATTTGACAAACTGACCTGAAGCCCAGGTTCCTCTCTTAGCCAGGTCACAAACGGTGCTTAACCCCAGCCTCCACATGAGGTAACATACTTTTGGTCGGCTGTTTTAAATGTATATTCATTTTTAAAAGTGAGTAAAGCTAGCACAGATTTAGGCTGTCCAAAACAAGCAAGCAAAGAAATTAAATGGATGCTGCACAACACGGAGTTAATGTTTATAGTTTATTTATAAAGAAGAAACTAGATTCTAACTACATTTGCAGAAAGAGCCTGCATCACTTAGTAAAGGAAGATCAGGAAGCATACTGCTGATGCATTTTTAAATGAAATCAATAAAAGCTATACTGGGGAGCGAAGAGTGCGAATAAATCCGTTTCCAACCTGTGTAAACATTAAACCCTTCCCTCTTGCAAGGTGCTCCACTCTGACGTTCAGAATTCCCTCCCATACTCGCCCGACTCTCGAGATACCAAAGCTCGCCAGGGAGCCCGCACGCGTGCTATGGCAGCAGCGGCTCAGCACCAGCCCCGCCGCGGCCTCCCCCGAGCTCGGATGCCGCGGGGCAGCCTCGGCTTCCCCCGGCTGCCGCGTCACCCCCACCGCGGCACGGCCAAGTCCCCACCCCGCCGGAGCGCTGCCTCGCCCCCGTCCTTTACCCTTCCTTCCTTCCCTCTCTCCCTCCTTCCCTTCCCT
>VXBT01014163.1:45015-98774 GCA_013400235.1 Oriolus oriolus
TTCCCGTGGGTTTGTGCGTTTTGGGTGGGTGGGTTGGGGTGTTTCTCTCCCCCCTTACCACCCCTGTCACCCCCCTCCCCCGTCCTTGAGTGTCGCGGTGGCCGCCCCGGCGGAGGGGGTGCCGGGGGTCGGTGCCGCCGTTGTTCGCGATGCGCCGGAGCGGTGCCGGGGCGCGGGTGGGTGTGTGGCGGGGCAGGGGGGGGCGGCCCTGGGCTCCTTTCCGNCGTCCCTGGGCTCCTTCCAGATCCCTGAGCGGCTCTCGGTTCATCACGTCATTGATGGAAAACAGGCCTCTGTAGGCGCCTGAGAGCAGGGCCCTCAGTGCGTATGCCTAGGCTTGGCTTAAATTGGCTTTAAGATTCTGCTTTGACGGAAATCAGGGCTTGGGATCAGTGTAATTAAAAATGGGATGGAGCGGGGTGCGAGTAAGTGCCCCCCCGAGGGAAGTGGGGGGAGCGTGTCTGTGAGTGTGCAGCGGGAGAGGAGGAGTACAAATCTGCTGCTGCTTGGTGTGGGGGGAAGGGGTATGTGTGGGGGCACACCTCAGTGGTCCGTCTTCCTTTTTGTCCGAGAATTGCATACGATAGTTTAACATTAATCAGAGTTAGAGATCTAAGTGTATGATGTGGCAGGAATTGCCTGGGGAAGGGCTAAGGTCGCTGTGGTTGGTGTGATGAAACAGCTCTATTTTGTCCACCTGTGTGTCTCTGTAGATCACTTGAGGCTATTTTAAAAGCAATGGTGTAAGGGCAGTAAAGTCTTCTCTCCAATGATATGAATAGATTTGGAGAATTTTTTAATGCAAATGATGTTGATCTAACTGGGCTTGTATTGGGATTATTTAACCACACTGGCTTGGAAGACTTCATATTGATGATTTCTAATACAAAAAAGCTGGAGAAGAATTATACTGGTAAAATGAGACCATTTAAATGCAGTGTCTTTAAAATCAGGTGATTTGGACTTCCAGACCTGTGAACAGGAGCTTTATATAAAATGCAAGGTTGATAATCTTCTTTAGAGCAGAAGCTGTTTGAATGGGTTGGTTTTTATTTTTCAGAACAGCGTTGCAGATCCTTAGATTGCTTTAGACTTCACTCTTGTGTGTGTAGAAGGTGGCTTATAAAATATGTAGTCTAGCAGTTCAAGATTACACGAATGTTCTTTTGCTTTGTCTGGTTGGCCTTGCTATTTAGTGAGAATTTTCCAGTGTCCTGGTGTTCTATGCAAGCTGCGTGTGTAACATAGTTCCACTTGGTGTCATAGCATTTAAGACTTGCTCTTGCACCTGCCCAATACAATTCACAATGATTTTTTTAATCACTGTTTTTATTGATTTAGCTAGAAAAAGTATGACTTGATTCGTCAGTGTCTCATGTCTTGCCGTTGGTTAGCGCATTTGCCCACTCTTGTTTTCAGTGGAATTTGCTAGAAGTAAATACAAGAGAAACATTCAAGCTCTTAGGTTTGTAACTTGTGTTCAGGGATGTGGAATAACAAAATTCAAGGTTGTAGGATATAACAAATTACGTACTACTTCCCCACAAGGCAGTGTGGGAACAGATCTGAAGCTACCTCAGTCCAGATGGGACAACAAACCTTTCATACTCTCCTTATCTGCAGGAGACACAAAGATGTAACTTACTGGTGATACAAATAAAATGTTAACACTTTGTCTGTTTGAACAAATAGTGGTGTATCTCAAATATTTTGTCTCTGTCCAGACAGCTGTTTGGGAGCTGTAATTGCTTGCATATCTTTCTTATCTTCATAATGAAAAAAGTAACAGCATCTTCTAAACAGCTGCAAAAGAGCTGGTATTCCCACTAGTAGGTGATCTATGCAGCTTCCCAATAGCTGTGAATGGCATTTGAGCCTTTCCTTCTGAGTGCTGCCAGCTAACCACGGGCTAGTGTACACTGACCGAGATTCACAAAAATACTTCTTGGAGTACTCACAAAAGTGCTCTCTGGAGACTCTGTGCTTTGCAGGAACTGCTGTTGGCTAAAGCTCCCTCTTTGCCTCTTCAGTGAGGAGCTAGATGTTGTCAAGAGCAAAAAGTAGCAGCTGTTTAGGTGAACAGCATCTTTTGACTAAGCAAAGAAAGCAAGCGTTCCTTTTCTGAGATGGGAGGGAAGCTAGGCACCACGTGCAGCTCTTGACCTCTATTTCTAGCCTTAAAATTGGACTAAATATATGACAGTTGCAGTGATGTGCAAAGTTCCTGCAGGCATTCTTAATTTCAATCCAAATTTTGGCTTTGTTGGACTCTTGTATCTATTTTTAATACTGCCATGAAGGCCTGGCACTTCCAGTTTGCCAATAGCCTTTCCAGATTATGAGTAATGGTGAAGTATGGTGTTTGTGGGGGGATATTCTGAAAGATTTTGCACAGATAAGAATTCCACATCATAGATCTTGCTGAAAAATGAAAATGCAGTTGTTGTGTGCTGACTGTGCTCCGGTGGATGCGCAGCATGTGATTTCAAATTAATCGAGTAACCTAAACTTCTGGGGGGTACTTATGTAAATTTTGACTGTCTATCTTTGGAAGTGCTTGATGTCCTTACATCAAGATTTATTTCTTGGACATTTGCATCTACTGTGTCTGCAGCACTAAATAATGCAGAATTCTCTTACAGGTTTGATATGTTACTGATTTGGGAGTGATGCCTGTCTTGCCTATCTTTATACCAGTCTGTTACAGGCTTCACATAAGTCTTACTTGACAGCAGTTTGCAGTGTTTACAACTGTTGTTGATTGTGTACGAGCAGCTCGCACTACCAGCCTGTCTTTAATACTTAAAAGCTTGGTTGTCACTAATGTGTTGTTTACACATATTTTTGGCGCTTGGTTTATCTATTAAACTTCTTGATTTTTGTCTTTAATGCTTCTATGCCCCATGTAATTTTTAAAGCAGACTGTTGTAAAGTACACTGATTTCTCAAAAGTCTGTGATGTTTTTCGTTAAAGAAAGTTGGCATACTACTTGTATCAGCAATTGTAAAATATTTCAAGGCTAAGAGAGGCTTCTTAGCACTTTGACTTTGCTCTAGTCTCTTGTGAAGCTGGCATATTGAGTGTCCTTTTTCAAAATGAAATGTTCTTTATTCATACAAAGATCAAGTGAATTTTCAAAATATGATAATACAAGAAAATGAATTATCTTTTAGCTCCTCATAGCTTTCCAGAGTTTTGTTTCAGGGCAACTTCTTATTGTAGACTCTGCATTTTGCATATGGAGGTCCTAGTGCAGATGGCAGATAAAAATGTTTTTTAGAAAATAACCCTTTTAGATGTCTGTGGATTTGCCAGTAGATGTATGGGCTTTTCTAGGGACTTGCTCCTTTGGATTGTTTTGTAACGTATATGAATTACTACAGTAAGTAGGTTTTTAGCTTATCTTTCTTAAGACACCATAGAAAAGACAAGAAAACTACGGGTTGAAAGCCAAACTGCAGTACTTGATTAGGATAGCCCAGTTAATTAGTGCTTGGTTGGCATGACTGAGATAATAGTTAGGTGTGGCTATGCTGTACAAAAGATTGTGTTGGAGTGGAGCTGAAAGCTCTGAACCCTGTGGCTTGGTGAAGTGCTATCCAAACTTAGGAGTTGAGGTCAGGAGGAGTCCTTGTTGCTGCATGGATTATGTGCCTCATGAACTAAAACCTAACAAGATCTGCATATGTTATAAGCATACAGACTCCTGAAAGAAATATTTATTCTTAAATAGTATGTTAAGTCTTTTCTTGTGTATGTACTTCAGAGCTGCTGAAGTGATTTGGCTTATGCAAGATGGTGCTTTATAAACTCTCCAGCTGTCTTAGCTGACAGATACATCATCAGGAGTCTGTTTTCATTTTTTTGAGTACAGCTTTATGCTTATCTCACAATGAAATACTTTTAAGTCATTTGTCACTCAGTCTATTCTGCTGCAACAACAGTGCTATCTACTATTCACCCTGAAAAACCAGGAGAGCTTGCTTTTCTCCTTTCATTTGCAGGCAGTAATGTAGAAATAGTTTCTATTACAGTATTAAGGGTAGTACTGGTAACCCCCTGCTCTGCAGTAAAATTAGGAAGCCATCTCCTCTTAGGCTGATGAAATGTGTCTAGACAGAGGCAAAAGCTGTGTTTGTCACAGGTTTGGAGGACAAGACAGTTCTTAATTTCCCTCACTACTTTAGATAACTGTCTTACCTTTTCAGTGTTGCCCCAGAAATTTGACAGTTGGAGGAAGGATTTCTTAGTTTGTTTTCCAAATGTTTCTTTTTATGTTTTCTTCTAAGTTACTTTTTCCTCAAGCTATATTTTTTCCTTAAATGAAATCCAACAAATATAATAAACAAAGGTCTATCTCTTCTCATAGAGCTTAATGCATTAAATTTTCATTGTATTGGACAAGGGATAGTGTCCTGAAGTGGAACATCCCAAAATGTATCTTTGCTTCACTGCACTGGGACTGATGCATCAGGTTACACATCAGCAAGTGGGGATTGAAAAAAGATGGTTCATTAAATTCATCATATGATGACCACCTGTTTGAATGGATGGTAGGTTATGGAGTGTGTTACAGGTGTAGGTGGGAGGGGCATGTACATGGGTTAAATGACTGCATGGGTATGGATTGAGTTATTTGTTCTCTGTAAGAACAGCCACCCAGGGAAACAAACTTTACATAGGGCGAGTTGAGCACATACAGCTTGGTTTAGTTACCTGTAAGTAATTATTATATGTCAGTAATAAGCTTTCAGTGTGTAGGCTAAAGCTACTGCATTGCTCCTCTGAGGTGTGGGTTCTTGTTTGCATTGCATGGAGTGTTAAAGTAGGACTTGAAATACTTCTCTAGACAGTCAGTGACTTTTCTTTACATGTATTCTTAGATTACTTACCTTTTTGAAGAAATGGGAAGGCAAGGCTCTTGGTTTGCACCCCTATTGCTTTTGCAAGGCTATGGCAGCCCATCTAATATGGTCAGTTTCTGGCCTGAAAAAACAGTCCTAAGAATGTGCTGCTTAGAGCTATAATAAGCACTAAGGCTTGCATCACTTGCTACTATTTGCAGGAGAGTGATTTAAGGAAAACACAATTAGCATGAGATTAGTCTGAGGAGGATCTCTTAAACAAAACTGGTGTTCTTCCCATGGCTTCTCTGTCTTGGCTTGCTCCTGGTCATTTCATAGAGCTCTGAGGGGATGGAATTTTTTTTCTTTTTTTGTTTAGTTTTTTTTTATGCTTGTTTAATTTGTGCATAGTTGGCTTAGGAGAGAGTAACAGATGAGAAGTAGTAAAGAGCTAGAATCTTTCATGTGGCATCCAACCTCTCCATTAGATACTCTGGAAAATATGATACCTGCTTAATTTGAAATCCTTTGGATAAAGACTGCCCATCAGGACTGATAAGAGGAAATTAAGGACTATTGCAGAGACTATTACATATCTGAGTTAATTGATGAGCTCAAAAGGATTTTTAAGGCCCCTGAGACAGTCGTTTAGAAGTGATAGCTTCACTCAAACTGTTCTGCTATTTGAACATGAACTAAGGTAGAAGAGAGTCCACAGTGACGTGTAGTAAATCAGTGCAAATACTGCCTTACCTTGTTGAAGGCAGTGTAACTCTACAGTGTGAAAAGACTGGTCAAGGAAGTGACTACTTGGATGCTGCTCGGTCAAGGAAGGAGGAAGAGCTGCTTTATATAGAAACCTAACCCTGCGCTTACTGTTTGCATATCTTTTTGGCTTTAAGCTTCTCTTTTGATAGGAGTCAGTGTTGTTTTGCCAACTAAACTTCCAGATAGATGTTCTGTATGTCACAAAGTCACTTGGATATGAACTTCCAGTAAGCTTTCAGTTTTTTTGGGCAAAGATCCGGTCTTAAGCTAGACCCTATTACCTGGTTACTTCTGAAATTTTTCTTAACTTGTGGTGCTTAGTTAGAAAAAACCAGCCATGATAAGCATCGAAAATCATTAAACTTGTATTAAATTGTTGCAATTTAATATATCTGGGTTGGAAAGCTGCTTTTATGCTCTTATTTCTCTTCTCTTATGAGGACAAGGAGTTAATGGATTAGTGGATTACAGTAAAGCCTGTGACTCCCTGCTGTTTCCTGAGAAATGTTGTTATAGGGGCAAATCTCTAGCGGAATAGTGGAGGAAGAAGTCAGTTCTGTGGATAGTAGTTCACTTACTGTGCAGAATATTAGAAAATGTACTCTGCAAAGGTCTTAAGTATGATCAGTAGGTCACTGCTCTCTGTCTTCAGATACCTAATCACTGCAGGATGTCCCATAACACAGCAATCTCTAACGGCCTTTGTGCCATTCATGATCTTCAACATGACAGACAGGCACTTCTTTCTTCAGATCAAATAGATCTTGTGGAAGGACAGCATGCACTCCTGTTTTCATTCATAACAGGATATTAGCACGTCAGTAAACAAAAAGCTTTTTGTTCTGCAGCCTTGAACAGGTTGATTTGTGAACAAAAGTGAAGCCATACTAACATTTTGTAAAAGTGTTCAGTATTTTATTGTAGTCTCTTTGGATTAGTTGTGCAGTGAGTTTGTAAACAATAGCACCAATATGCTCCTTCAGACATACTCAGGTGGAGCTGGAGCTTGCACTCTATTGTAGTGCTCTAGATAGTTTAACCAAATGAAGGAATTTATGTAGACAGACTGATAACGTGAGGATGGGTAAACAGACCACTCTAATGTATTGCTATGCAACCTGTCTGCCTTTCTTTTGCCCTCTTCCCTGCTGTGCTAAAGAGCCAGCTGAGAGATTAGGGAGAGCTGAAGGATGGATTTGGTGTTTTACTTTATGAAGATCATGATCTGCATAGCAAATGGCTAATTTGTCCTCTAGAGCTGTAACATGAGTATCTGTCCTGCTGGCAGGTAAAAGTAGTGGTTTAATTTACTGATATGAGTAAGTGTTATAAGTACTATAAAAGCTCTTTCGCAAAGGCAAGAATAGAGGTACTGTTTACCTTTACATGGATATTTTCCTCTATCTCTACCATTTTTACAGTAGAGACACTAGTATTTGTTTTGATTTTCCTTGTCTTTCAACCAGTTTCTTTCTGTGTTCCCTGACGGCAGGGTTCAAGAACGTAGTGTAGTCTTTGCATCATGCTTGCAGGCTGTTTTAGCAATAGGAAAGGCAAGTGGGTCATTTGATTGCTTTATGCCAGCTAAAGCATGTTTAGACAGTGAATGGGTTAACTTGCTCTATACCTAGTCATGTCTTCTGGCACTATCGCTTGCAGTAAAGCTGGCGTGACTTAGCCTTATCTTGCTTTTGGCTGTTTAGCTCCCTAACTGACCTGCAGCAATACAAGGTAGTAGCAGGAATGTGTATGCCAGGATGAGAGCAGTGTTTAGGAACTGTCTGTAGCTGTCTCTTAAGAAGCATAGCCTTGAATCAAACTGACTCTGAAACTATCAATATTTTGCTGAAGCTAAGCTGGGTAGCATTTTGGCTGTGCTGTCTCTCCCGCTGAAGTGGCCAATCAGCTTGGATGCTGCTAATGCAGAGGCTAAGTAAAACATAACCACCCAGAAAAATTCCTGTGTTTGGAAAACAGTGACTCGCAGCTCTCAGGGAAGATGTCTAACATCACCTTTAAAATTGAGAATTTATCTTTTGTGTAAGAACTGTGTTCTTCCTGAGTAAGTGTTCCTAGCCATTAAGGAATTCAGAAAAGTTCCCGCTCTTAACCGTGGTAGTATTTGTATTCTCCCTCCTAAACAGAAAAGTAGGCTTGTCCTCTCTCTTCCAGGCCTGTTTGATAACTGAATGTGAACAGAGTTCATGTTATGTTGGACTTATTGTAGTGCCGCAGATGGTCCCTTACACTACTACTGGCCTTCAAGAAGCAGGACAGAATTGTGGCAGGCTTTTTCTTGTGCTAGCAGAGCCTCCTACCCTCTGCTTTATGGTTCATGCTGGGAGTGGTACATCTGTAATAATAAATTGTCCGATGGCCATAGAGCAGGTAAGGCTAAGAGGTAACACAGTGTAGCAGTTCTCACTTGTACATACATTCAAAACAAATGAATTATTGGCTGGGCTCAATTACACTGACTGCTGACCATAAGCATATTGGAGGCAGATGAGTACTGGGAACATCTAAACTTTTGTGAAGTGATTTATTTATTTATTGGTTTAAATTGTTGACAATATGCCTGTGTCTCAAGGCCTTGCCTGCAGAAATCTGCTCTGCTCAGTATTTGTGTAGCTACTGATAGAAAAAACACTTCTCTGTTCCTTTGGGAAATAAATGTGTAGGCTTGGTCAGAAGTATATCAAGTGATTTGTATGGAATTTAAGAATTAGTAGCAGTTCTAGTTAGCACAGGTGAGTTGTGTGCCTCAAACTTGTCTTAAGCAGTCTGCAGTTAGTGTAGCAACAAGTTAATCCTGATGGAGCAGGTCACTGTCTGAGTGAGCCACAGCAACTCACTAATTCTAGCCTTGAAGCACTTGCTTAATCTTGTAACCCTGCTGCCAAGTTACTATTGAGATATGTCAGGTGTTCTTTCCAAATGAATGGTCTCAACAAACCCCTTTCCTGTAACCTCTGTTTTTTCATTCTTTAGATTGTAATGCAGACCTCCTCCCTCTAGAGTTATGGAGATGTATTTATGCAGTACTGAAGTGCTGACTGTAGCGTGGATTACTGGGAAATACAAGAATAGTAGCTGGTTTTTTGATGAGCTGCGTGACTTATGCTGTTCCCTACTCTATCTTTGTTAAACAAGATGGTGATTAAAGATAATGCTGCTCTGCAGACTAAATTTACCTTGCCTAATGAAGGCAGTAGGCAGCATGATGGAGTCTGAAGCCTGACAAACTGCCAAGTGTGAAGTAATCACCCATGAGCACCTTGGACTGTGTTGTGGCTGGGTACCTCTGTGCTTGGTACTCATCTTGGAGAAGATGAGCAGCACTTGTACACTAGGGCTGTAAGGCTATAAACACTACATGTCTTTTCAGCAAAACAGCAACCCAAAGCTTACTGACTTGCAGTCACCTCTTTTAATAGCTTATTACGGATATTTAATCATAGTCTGTTAAAATGGTAGAAGTCTGAGTCAGTGAAAGTGAGAAGGATGTGGCCTGAACTCATATGGAACATAATCTTCTTGTGTTCTGGCTTAACTACTGTTCTACCCATCAGTCTGTATACATGACATGACCTTTATTAAAGCCTCTCCAAGTTGAATGGCATGGTTACAGAACATTTTGTTGATATACAGGTCTGATAATTTCATGAGAGTGGGAGCTGGGTAACAGCCTGAAAGTGTGGCAGAGCAGTTGTCTTTGTTAGCTCTGAAACATAAACCTCTATTCCTGCAGCATAGCACTCCTTCAGCTATCATCATCTTCCTTAATACTGTCTTAAAGGCTACTTGAGTGTTTCTAGTGATGGTAAAAATAAAATATGCATGTAGAAATTATTCAGTGAGTGTTGGCAAGTCAGAGTAATGTGATGAAACTTCTCCGTTAATCAAACACATTTCAATAGTGCCCTCCCTTTCACACTTAGTGGGACAGAAGATAAAGCTAGAAATTGGTCCTTGGTTTATGATACTTTTACTTTCTTTTGTCCTTTACAATGGAAGCTGCCTTCCACTGTGGGATTTTGTTTTGGTTTGTCGTCCTCTAATATATAAGCAGTTAATCATGTTTGAAGAAGTTTACCATATGGAGTTGAGGAAATTTGGGGTTAGATACTTCAGCCTGGTTTTAACTCGTGAGTTGTCCTCAGCATTGTTATGTGATTGTCCTCAGTGACATTTAACACTTGGTGTGCTGGTGCTATTCTTTAAAACTACAATTGCAGGCTTGCATAGACTGTAATAAGTAATAAGGTGAAAACGTAATTATTCAATGTGATTTCCAATATATGGAGTTAAGCTTTTATTACCAGCTAATTGCTATGCTGTTTATGTTTGGTCACAGTCTGGGTGAGATCATATACTGCCTTCAAAATAGAACAGCCTGAAGGAATGATTCGAAATAGGCTTTTGTTCATATGCTAAGCAAGGTTTAAAATTTGAGAGAATAAACCTTCAGATGTGACTATGGGTGTTCCTGTCATCTCGATGCTACAGCTGTGTGCATGGGGGTGGGATTTCCATGTTTGTGTTGCTGAGCCTGCAGACTGTTTCTTCCAAAGGTGCTGACTTCACAAATTCCTGAAGTATTTTAGTCAGGCTTTGCTTAATGCTATTGCTTGCTTAGGACACAAAGACCTCAATTTCTAGCAGTAACTGGTAATGTGTGAGTATAGCAGGTAAATAATGCTGCTTGGAAGATTTGCCAAGAGGTTTTGGTGGTTTTAAAAAAGTAAAAGATGGCCTTGATTTCATCTTGGGATAAGAAAAGCTGGCTGATATGTATTACTGTTTCCCTTTCCTCACCCTATTTTTAACATCTTAAAATTGTGATTATTACCATGCTTGCTGAGGTTAGAGAAACAATTGCTAATAATTCAAAGCAAATATTGCAATTCACTTTCCTTACAAACATAAGTTAAAGATACAGAGCAAAGACCTAGTTTCTAAATTAAATAACTAAATATCCTACTCAGGCTAGCAGTGTCCCAGACTGAGGTCTATATTCTCTGCCCTGCTAATGTAAATGAAGTACAAAATCTCCAGTTGCAGTGGTTATGTCTTAATGAGATGTGCTCTTCCCATGGTAAAAGGGAAAAGAAATTATTAGCTTTAGGAAATTAAAATTTTCATTAGGAGCAGATGAACGGCTGAAAATAACAGAAGTGTTTTGAGGTCTTTAAGAAGAAATAGCTTACAAAATTGGAATGTTGTTTGTTTACATATACGGTTGCACCCTTTTGATGTATGTTACTGTGGCCTCCTGTTCTCAGAGGATGGACCCCAGAGCAAATGACTTGCAAGTAATAAACTCCTAATGCTGGCAAGTGCCCTAGAAGCAAACACTTGAGTATCTCTGCTGTGTGCACAGGACAAATAATCCAATTAAGACAAATCTAAAATCTATAAAGGAAGACACTTCAGGTCTTAGCTTGTACGACTTGCTGCTCATTTACACAATAAATAGTGTTACTGCTTTAAAACCAGCTTTCTTTAGGTTGACAAGTTAAATTAGAACAAGACTCATTATGTGTTGCATTATTAGTGATATATTAGTGAAAACTGGTTAAACTTTGTGATTCCAACAGATGCACCTTTATAAACTGAGGGAACTATACTGTGTTCTCTAGCTTTGTCGTTCTAGAAGTCAATTGGAATTTCTTGGTCAAATTAAAAATGTGGACATTATCTTCTGCTTTATCTGGAAATCAAGGTGCATACAGATAGCAACTACAATTTATGTTTCAGAACAGGTATTGTAAATTATTGAGCTCTGAAATTGTGGGTTGTTTTTTTGGCCTGTGGAGTGACTTCCAAGGCACCCTTCACTTCAGTCTTTTGAGCAGTGGCCCTTACAAAACACTGTTGTAGAATGGAAAAAATCCATTTTAAGTGAATACGTGGGGTCTGTAAGTATTTTGTTAAAATGACAAGGCAAACTGAAGTAGTTGCTTCTATTTTGGGCCTAACATTTCCGTTTGTACAGTGTGCTGTGGCTGCTCCCTGTCTGTTCTCTAGTGGCCATTGTTAGAGGCAGGTTAATACAAACCCATTCTCTTCATCTTATGCAAGAGTTGGTTTCAGAAGTGCGTAATTTCAGTTTATTTTTTTGAGTCTAAGTCAAGAAATTACAAAATCTGGATTCCTTTGTAGTTGGCAAAAGATTCCCTTACACTTTGCTCTTAAACTATCCTAAGGCACTTGTTTCCTTGAGTTACTTAATCACCTTTCATAGGGCCTGCTGTAAGATTCCCTCTGGAATCATAAAGGGAGGATTAACAGTCACAGGGTGACACAGGCTTTTGGAGATGCAAATGTAGTGGCATATTTAAATGCTGTGAGATGTTTCTGTTGAAGAAAGGGGTGAGATTGGAGGCGCTTTGGAATGCAGGTCATGATCTGGTCTTCAAGCCTTGTCACATCCCATACTTGCACATTCATGGCTGTAGCTGTGATCCCAGTGGTGTGGGTAAACGTGTGGTGTGAATGCAGGGCATGTGATCCCCGCTGCTCATAAGGCCGGACCATTTTGAACCAGGGCTAGGAGACTTTTACTCATAACCTTGTAGCCAAATATATGTGATGAAGAGGGAAGTAAGCTGTCATTTTCTGCTGGTTGTTGATGTTTTGGAACACTTGGAACTGCTTGAAACTTTTGGAAAATGGACAAAAGTTTTAAACTTGTTGAAAGTTTGAGGTGCATGTCTGAATTAACAAACAACTTAACTAAATGGCTAGTTCTGCATTGCTGAAATGCACTTCACTTACTTCCCTCAAATGACAGGCAACTGATCACAATGCCTGCACTGGCTGTTTTACTCTTCTGTGCTCCTACTCATGTAGGAGACAATGGACCCAGACCTCTGTAGAATCTCAGTCACCAAAAACTAACATGCTAAAGCGTTATAAGCTGCTTTGGTTTGGACAATGCAAATATTACTCAAATAAGTTTGCATTATTAGGATTTAAACTGCAGCTATTTCTCTATGTAACTTGAATTGGTTCTAGAAATCCCAATATCTGTTCTTGGAATCAAAAGTTGATACAAAATACTGATGATGCTGAGAAGTATAGGGTTGCAAAGTCATCTAATAAATTGTGAATTTTAAATATTTCTGGTTTTCAAATGACTTTCATGAGGTACATTGAAAATCTGAACTTGTATCTTATGACTTCACTGTTTACCTTGTGAGTTTACTGCTTTTTCTCTTCAGTCTATTACGACTGTTTTTGAGGCTGTTGAACTGAATGGCTGTTCTATAGAGAAACAATAAATTGGCTTGCCCTTAAGGTGAGGAATAACATGAGCTGCTTCTTTATAAGATTGTGCTTAGGAGACTCACTCCTTCAAAGCACTGTCAACTTAGTAATCACATCAGAAGTAAAATTCACTTTTCTCTGGGCAGTTTCAGTAACAGAGAAACTGAAGTGTTTGTGAAGGTCAGTAGCAGTGGCATCTCAGGTTATGTGCAAGTAACACTGTCTGAAGTCTGCAAAGCCTCTTGAAACAGGGAGGTCCTTAGAGCTTCTCAAATTCCCCTATAAACCGATGCTTAAGTTACCTTTGTTTGCCTTTAGTTGCAGTGCTGGAAATGGAGAGTAATAACTCCTCCTCATGTGTGTTTGTTCACAAATGTATGTTTCTGTTTGGGTGAAAAGATGCTTAAGGTGGCAGAGGGATGCCCAAAGCACTGTGTCCTGATACATGTTCTTTTCATTTCAGGCAAAAGTAAAGAAGCGGAGATAAAGAGGATAAATAAAGAACTAGCAAACATTCGGTCAAAATTTAAAGGTAAGTGATTTGATCATCCTAAACTATATATATGCCATTCTTTTATGGGGTTTTGTTTTTACATGTTTGGACTTTTTTTGTCAGCTGCTGACTCAAGCAAAATGCTAGAGCAGTCTGTTAGAATAACTGTTGAAAATGTTCTCTCAACCTACTGAACCTTCTGACAGTCCTGTGATTCTTGGCCGTAACAGAAGCAAACTCCCTCCTTTATCAAAGAATTGGGCTACTGGTCACAAACTATTTGTAATATTTTGCCTCCTAACCACGTGACTGCTCAGCCTGTTTGCTTCCAGAAGGCTGTGAGGCTGTGAATAGTTTGAAGAAACATGGATGGACATGATTATTTCCAGTAAAACAGAATCTATTTAAAATTTTCTTCCTTCCTCCCTCTTCAGCCCTGAGCCCTTTATGGAAGTAATGAACTAGACTGTCTTCTTGCAGAATAAAGGTTAAAATGTGTAGTTGCTGAAGCTATACATCTTGACTGCGAGCAACAGCAGTACAAATTATTCATATGAAACAAAGGATTTGCAGTTACTTATTCCAAGAGGCAGTAATTAACTTTTAAACAATACAAGGTAAAACTCATGCTGTTAGCTGTATTCAAGTTCTGAAGAGTAGTTGGGATGTTTTTAAATGGAGTTGTAACAGTAGTGGCTGTGGCAAGTTCTGTTTAAATAGTTAGGGGCAGTGTGTGTGGTTTGATAAGGCATTGCAACGTGGTGATGATGTATGTGCCTTCAGAACTGCGAATTTGTAGTAAATTCATTTACCTTAGTTGGCTATCCTGACGTAGACTAGCATATCTGTTTGGACTACTCAATGCATTAACAAATAACTTCCCTGAACTTTGTATGATCTATTGCTGCATTTGAAGTGGTATGTCTCTTAAAGGTGTATGAAGATCTTTAAAAACCTGAATGTCATCAACAGCTTAGAAGGGAAACCACAGTGCAAGGCACTCAAGATATTCTTTTAAATTAGAAGCCATCACGTGCCTCTGTGTTTACATTTTTCTCTTAGAAAAATAGGTAAAAATACATGAACAGTTAATTCTTCTCTGCTTACTTGTGAAGCAGGGGAGGAATTGTCATAGGAATCTCTGGCTGTGTAGAACCATAAATCAGGCAATGATCAGAGAACAGACGTGCTTTCAGCCAAGTAGTGTCATAACTTTAGCCTGCATACTTTGTATAGCATCCTTTAAGCACTATTTAAATAGTTTTGAATAGAGGTCAGTATATGCTCATTTAGTAGCTTGAGTGGACGATGACTAAACCTTCTTGGAGCTGATCTTCATTATGGTTACTTTATTACTAAATCTGTATGGATTTTGAGTGGAGAATTTTAATTACCTGAAGACAAGAACTTGATGAAGTCTAAGCAAAAACATAAATGTCGCAGTTTGGAAAAAGTTGAGTTTCAATAACTTGTTGTGTAACTGCTTGAGGCCTTGAGAGCATGAGGAGCTGATAGCAGTGTTATCTTTCTGCTGCAGGAGTCCCACACTTCATGCTGCGTGGTTCTTCCTTGCAGAAGGGCATATAAAATCTTCATATGCATTTTATTCTTGGTTTAAGTGGAGATTACTCAGTTTAGCCCAGTTTCTTTTCATGTAGCTCTGACCTTAAAATGTTTTTAAATAGTTTGAATTAAGACAAATGTGTGATTGTGAACTTAAGATGGAGTCCCTTGCTAAATAACTATGGTGAATACTGGTGCCCTGAGTTACTGACCGTACCTGGCCAAAGATGCAGCTTTTGGACTGGCTGCATGTCTGTAACCAGGGAAAAGTCTGACTAAGAAGACCTCTTAACAGAGAAGTTCTTGCTTGACACTAGTGTAGGAGTCTGGTCTGTCTCTGGGCCTTTGTATGCACACGGGCCCCTATCCCATGTAGCTTGCAAGATGTATTCATATACTGTTACAGAATCTCAGTATTTCTACTTTTGTTCTCTTGTGCTGTCAAGCCTGTTACCTGCCTTATGTTTGGGTAACCTGCTGTTTGAAATAATACCCTTGTATTTAACAGGCTGGGATAAGGTTTCACATCTCTGGACAAGCAATACTTTCCTTGAACTGATGGAACTTGTGCTATGACTTTGGGTTCTGATCCAGCTTTTGTGCACCCAGCTCAGCAGGAATTTAGGATCTCTGTACTTACGGTGACCGAGTCTCTTGTCTAAGCATGAGGAAGCTCCATTGCTGAGGTCACTGTGTCCTTGACAGTTGCTTTAAATGCTTCTACATTAACTGAGATAAGAAGAATGTAGTAGAGGGAAACTACACCAGTGTGATAAAGGAGAAGTTGTAGGAGTTAAGTGTGGAGAAATGCTGTTACTTTTTTTTTCACTTCTTCAGACTGTAAGCTCATTTTGCTCCCATGCTTGAACCGAACTGAAAGTCTCACTGTCAGAGCAGTAACTGCTTTGGGAATGAAAAAATATCCGATTTATTAAATCGTTGTATCACTTTGATCTCTCAGACCAGAATTTGTGTATTAATGAAGCTGCCCGCAAATCTATAAGCTGTTTCTGCCATCAGAGGAGCTTTGTTCTCTGCTTGATTCAGACTTGTTCTTTTTTTCCTGCTCTGGCATTAGAATGTAGTTTTTTTCTGGTTGCTTCGTAGGGTTTGTGTTACAAGAGTGGCTGCTAGATTTCAGACATGCTTGCGTATCTTCTCTTTGGCTCGTGCAGAAGTGCCCCAATGTCAGTTGTTAATCGCTGCTTTTTTTTTTCCTTCTTTTTTTTTCTTCAGCTGACTTGGTTTTCCATATTCGAGCAAATCTTCTCTATTGTCCCAAAATACACAGTAACCCTTTGGAGGAAGTTAAGATAAGGCTCTAAATACCTGTTTTAAACTGAAACTGTGTAACAGTAAATTGCTTTCCTGGCAGGCTGTGAAAGCATAGGCTTTATATTTTAAGATGGGTTTGCTTAGTCACACTGTCTTCTGATCACGTGTGAAGGCAATCAGACAGTAAAATCATGAAGTGTCTTCAGTGACGAACTGAAATCGTTGGAAGTAAAATCAGGCTTCAAATATGACCTGAGTTGTAGGGCTGATCTAGTAATACTTAGTTCTGATGCTAATAGTGTGATAACTAAATACTAGTTTATGGATTTGTATGCGTTGTTTGGCACAAATATTCAGTGTTTGATGTAGAGGGCTTGGACTGTCGCTCCTACAGAAATATAGATCTTGTCTCAAAGTGTAGCTATGTTCATAAAAGTCAAATTCACTTTTCTTAGCCTCTAAGCTAGTAGTGGCCATCTGATACATTATATCCTTGGATTGCTGCCAACTGCATGAACAGAGGTCAGTGTCAGCCTAGGAAGGAAGCAAAGAAACTGTGTTGTCCATTCTGTTTTGCAAAAGCCATTACTGTGGTTTTAAAAGCTAAGATTTTAAGGTAGCAATCAGCCATGTGAAAGCTAGTGAGATTAGACTTGTCAGGCTTCCTTATCTTCCCCGAATGAACGTCCCAAGGACTAAACTGCTTTCCTGACCCTCTGGCTGGTAGCAGGCTCAGCCACAGTGCAGCACACTGGCTTTTAAGTACACTGAGTTACATTGAAAAGCAGGTGCTGTTTTTTAACTAATGTTCCAAGCTAGAGCCGAAAGCTGCTGCCTGAGAACCAAAGGGTCTTAACAATACTTCCTTGCCTTATTTTTTCCTTTTCAGAGCGCTGTGTGAAAGATATGTATGAGCAATGAAAACCAAAACTTCTGTGTTGAAATGCTAGGGAGGTGATACACAGAAATGTGGTAGTAATTATTTAATAGTACTCATTGTTGATCAGCTCATTGTTAATAATTTCTTTCTTAGCAAAATAACTAATAAATTTTTCAGGGAAAGCAAGTAGCCTTTGAAATGCCCACTGTGCTCAAAACCTGCTGACATATATTGTGAATCCTTCCTGTTTCTGCTGACTTGATTTGCAGCACTTTGCAAATGTTCCCGAAAGCATTTGAAAATTAGCTGAGTTAAAAGAAATGATTGTGTATTGCAATAAAGATAACAGAACATGTGACATTTCCTTCTGCTCTTGTTCGGATGTTTGCTTGGGACTGGGGGAAGCTGTACTATTTTAGCACGTACTTAAGCAATGAGACTTGTTATTAATGTTTAAAATAGAACCTTCAGAACTCTTTGTAAATGCGACATGGAGGGGAGAGGAATAGTTAAAATTTCAATTAGAATCCGGGTCGCAGACTTCTTCACAACACAGCTGGAGTTAGACAACTACTGTGAGACCTTTAACTGAAGTGCTCTTTTTTCAAATTGCTCAGAAAATTAAATAATAAAATTTTTTAAATCCCCCAATATTCTGTTATTGCTGGGAGCTAATAAGACTTTGAAGAAGAGCTGTAGTAACTCTAACTTGGCCCAGTTTATAAGCTTCCCTGAGAACTGTCACACTGCCTTCAGTTCTGTATACGAGGAACAGGAGGTTTTGTAAACAGTCAGTGTAGCATGTTTTTGTCTTCAGAAAAGGTGTTTCAGGTACTGATTTTACAATATTTTTCTTTGATACCACGTGGTGGAGAAGGAAGCTGCTTGTTAGTAGGATGGTGATATGTTTTGTGCTTGATTGCATGACATAGCTTCTATCAGAAATTCTTCAAATACCCTGAGATCCAAGGACCTTGCTAATCTGAGCTCTTAAAATACTGGTATCTTGGAAGGATATAATGTTTTAAATAGCTGGGTCCTAAACCTGAAAAAGGAATTGCCAAACTGTGACAAATAGTTTGTTGTGAAATTTGATGTGGTTTAAAGTATACGTACTTTCATCTGCTTATATTCTTCGTTAAGCAATTGGGTTGCAGCATTCTGTACTCCCTCTTCCCTTCTGGTATCACAAAGTCAACACCACGGTTATTTGAGAATATAAGAGATTAGATACTTCTAACTTTTGTATACTGCTGGTGGATCGTATACTAACAGGCAGCTGCAGGTCAGCCTCTTGGCCTGGTGGGAATTCAGTCTTGGAGACTGGTTGGGGTGTCTTCACTTCTAGTAAAGTTCATATGAAAGCTAATTTCCGATGTCTTTTGGTGTATCTGAATCTCAGAGAAATAACTAATGATATTAATGCTATCCAATACCATAGTAAGTCCTCAGTTATGTAGAGCTTGGCCAATAGAGTGTGACTGACTAAAAGGTATTCAGCTTATTTAGTGCCCCTTATAGTGTCTGTTGATGGTATTGAGCATCACCTGTTCCCTTCATTGGTCACCTAGGAATAGCTGACTTGTCAGGAGTTGGAATGGTTTTTGTTGCTAGGTAGTGTAAAGGCCCACTGGTTTATTCACTGATTATTTCTTTTCCTTCTGGATCTCATGTAGATGACCAATTAAAATCGAATCTTAAGAGTTTATAGAAACTCTTCCTAAGCAGCTGAAAAAATATTAGAAAACTAAAGCTGTCACTCTGCCTTTTCCTGTGTTTTGTTTTTGGGTTTTTTCCCTCGCTTCTTCTAAGGAGAGGTATCTTTGATCTGTATCTCCCTGCCATGGTGGGATAGGAAGAAGCTTCTGCTCTTGAGTGCCATTTTATTGGGAAAATAGTACAACAGGAAGTATTTATGCAGAATACTCCATTGCTGCTTAAGCCATAGTTTGAAGGTCACAGCAAATAGGCAGACATGGTCAGATATCTTCTCTTTCCTCTGGCCATATTGCTTCCAAAGAAGGGAAAAAAAATATTTCCCACTGGTTGTTTTACTCTGGTTCTTCTAACAGTAATTCCGATGTCTAGGAAAGCAAAATTCCCCACATTTGTTTGCTGACTCAGCAGGAAAAGAGCCCTATGGCAGCAAACTGTAAAAAGTGGCTTGAAGAAAACATGTCTCTGGGCAGTTTTCTGCAGAGCTGGCAGTTGTCAGAGGATGTTGACAGGATCCAGTATAGCAGGATTTCACTGTCACGGGTATCTTCAGTAGTGCTGCTTCCTGTATTGAAGTAAAATGTGACATATATTGGCTTCTGTGGTATGGACCTGAAGACAACTCCTCTTTGCACAACATAAAAATAGCTTTAAGGTGAAGCTTTATTTTGGCAGCTGATGCACTGTCTACGCCAGTTTAAAAAAATCAACGGGTGCCTAAAAACCCAAATTAGAATGGTATCATTGTCTGCATTAAAATAGCAGAGGTCTGCTTAAATTTATCCCAGTTGAAATAAGACTAAACAAAAGAAATTTTTCGGGTCATAGTAGAAAGCAACCCCCAAAATACCCCAGACTGCATAGTTGCAGCCTGTAGACATTACCTTTTAGCATTGTGTACTTCTGTGGGCCAGTATGCTTTCTATTGGTTCAATGTTACATCTTCACACATAGATGGTAGTCTTCATTCCTTCACTAACTGTAAGTTTAGGAGTGGTAAGGTTTCCTTGGTTTTTATCCAGTCTGTGAATGTGGTGTGAAATCCAGGGGAGCTGTAGATTTGTGTGATGCGGGAAATTTAACATGCCTCTGTATCAGTTCATGAGAAGGAAAAAGGAGCAACTTCTGTACTATTAAGGTTCTTTTGTAACTTCAGATTTATGTAATAGGCAGCTAAATATAAAATAAAAAGGCAACTTAGGGCTTTCATTGGCACGGGCAGTGAGTAAGGGATATCTTATTGAAGCTTTAGTGTATGTAGTGCTGTCTGGCTGAACTTGCCTGTCCCTAGGGAATACACACTTGATGGGACAGATCAGTTATTCCAGGCCCAGAATGCTGAGGCAAAGGAGCTTATATAGCCTTTTAGGCTGCAGTATGTATCAGAATTTTTCTACCCTGACTGAACTATCCAGCATTCAGTCTTGCCTGATTTACTGGATACTGCTTTATTTCCTGATTTGAGGTAGAGAGAGACTGTAACACAGAAAGTGTTATGTTCTTACGTAGCTCTTCAGGAAAAGCAATGGTCTCCTGATGAACTGGAATGTGCACTGCTCCATGTCACTTCTGCAAGCTTCTAAAATCAGCAGTACTGCAGCATATGGCCAAACCTATTTAGGGTGCATTTTTCTTCTAAAACTGGAACACTTGTGAATACTTTCATTTTAGAAAAACTTTAAAGTTCTCATGGTAATCTCATTTCATGTGTTTCTTCAAGTCTTTGGGATATACCATTGTCACCTGATCTTTCTAAAACAGCTTGCTGGGAATTTTTTGTTGCTACCAAGTTCTCTACAGTGGTGCACTTGGAAAAGTGTATTAACACCTTTTACTGGGATAAAGGTTTGATAATCGGTTTAAGAGGAGAACATGTATGGAAGACAAATGCTCTTAACAGAAGTGGGAAAATCAAAATGGAGCAAACATGGATGCACTTCTTCTCAGAATATGTTCTAAGGACACTGCAGGATACTTCTAGGACTAGACAATAGCATTATTTCATGACCATCCTTTCATGACCATACTGTAGGATATAGATAATGGTAGATGGACTTACCACTAAGTAACCAGGTAATAAGCTCAACATAGACTTAATTGTTGTTTGTTTCCTTGCTTTTCAGGTGACAAGGCTCTGGATGGTTACAGTAAGAAAAAATATGTCTGCAAACTGCTCTTCATCTTTCTGCTGGGGCATGACATTGACTTTGGTCACATGGAGGCTGTAAATCTGCTCAGTTCCAATAGATATACAGAGAAACAAATTGTGAGTAACTTGGGCTCTATAAAAGATAAGCTGGTCTGTCTAATATCCTGCTTCAGCTATGGAGTCTGTAAAGAATTTTGCTTCATTCCCCCTGCCCTGGCTTAAAGCCTTATTTTGGCTCTAGGAGTAATTATGAAATCTAAACACCTTTGTGCACAGAGAGTTTTGAACTAATTGCAAAAGCTAAAATGTGTGCTCTGCATAAAATTGTTACTCTTGTTTAAAAACTGCCTCGAATCTTGCATTGAAAGATAAGTAACCTTTTAATTTTCAGAACATCTCTTTCCATCTCCCTCAGTAAGGTTGTGTTCATCAGGTGCATGTAACGTATTAGTATTTGAATAATAAGCCAAAATCTTGATTGGTCCCCATTCATCTCAAATGATCTTTTGAGTACATGCCAAAACAGACTGAGAAAACACTTAAAACCAGATAGTTAGGATAACACTGAACTTAGTCATTTTTGTTTAGTTCACTTAATCTTTCTAGCCTTCACTCTATCTAAATACCCATTTCTGCCCATATGGTATTGAAGAGAAGCGTATGTGTTAAAGAAATCATGTTTTCTGTTAATGCCACAATAAATTAAATCAGCTAAAATAGATTTTCCATGTTGTGACTCACAGGGCTATCTGTTCATCTCCGTGCTGGTGAACTCCAACAGCGAGCTCATTCGCCTGATAAACAATGCCATCAAGAATGACCTGGCCAGCCGGAACCCCACCTTCATGGGCCTTGCTCTGCACTGCATTGCCAATGTGGGCAGCCGGGAGATGGCAGAAGCATTTGCTGGTGAAATTCCCAAAATTCTTGTGGCTGGGTAGGTATGATATGCCTTTTTCAAATACAACACCAATAAACTTTTCAGCAGCTTGGTTCCGTTGCAGCAGATTAATCCACGCTTGCGCTATACAGCCCTGGCCTTGCAGTATAAATAGTTGACAGTTCCAGTAGCTGCCGGTGCTTTGCCTTGCCTGAGTGTGGAGTTGCTTGTAGGAGTGTAAAACTACATGGAAATTAAGACTTTTGGTGTCTTGA
Organism: Oriolus oriolus; assembly: GCA_013400235.1. Lineage (NCBI taxonomy): Eukaryota > Metazoa > Chordata > Aves > Passeriformes > Corvidae > Oriolus > Oriolus oriolus. The sequence goes on from VXBT01014163.1 coordinate 67,132, forward strand.
GTGGGCTTTTACAGCGTTGTTGTGATCTGACTTTTGTTCTGGATAAATGTGTGGTATTGAACACCCCTGAAATGTGTATGTTTTACTTTTCTGACCTCTCCTGGTGAAAAAAAAAGAAATAAATGGACCTAAATAGATGCTTATACAACGAATTTTGTTATAAACTGAAGTTCTTATGTAAATGTACTGACTTCATAAGGAACATTATAATATTGATTTATGAGCTTTCTTGCTCCTTCTCTTAGCCTTGTAAACAGCAATTCATGTAAATGGCAATTAGTCACCACCAGTTTTCTTACTTTGGTGTAGCTGAAAGTTTCTAAACAGACCTGGCAAATATCTGAAACTATAGTTCAGTCAGTGTAAAGTTGGACCTGTGATTGTAGGGCTAATTTATTTTGAAACTTAAATGTCCAACTGCAAACAGTATATTTAAACTCTTAAGGATATGAAATGTTTTAGAATATGCATGGATCTTTTTATAACAAATAAATGTCTTACATTAATATTAAAAAGTGACATGTGACATAAGAACTGTATTAATACTCTAAATGTCAGGCCACTGCCCTTGCCGGCTGCTGTTCTCCATGCAGCATAGTAGAGGCAACACTGCAGTGATGAGTCATGGGTTTTAATAAGATAACCTTAAAAAGTTCCAAAAATTTCACTTGGGGTCACTAATCGCAGACAGAGCACAGCACCTTCAGTTCAGATTTGTTTAAACTTTGAGCTGTGTTTATGTTCTGAAATGACTCTTCAGGGTCTTATTCCTTCTATACTCCTTTATACATAAGATAATATGTATAAAATATGTTTATGTATGCATCCTGTCTGAGTAACCTTGGCAGAATGAGCATTGTCAAGTTACATTTGCTACTTCAGCGTAGCTCTCTTAAATATAAATTAGGGACAAGGGAGGAATAGGTTCGTGGTTTTGTTTTGTGTTTTTTAACTGAGGTACATACAACTTGATCTCATGGAAAACTGATAAATTCATGAAGAATAGCTGGACTGAACTTCTACTGGGGATATAGCGGTTTCTGAACGTTTAACCAAGATTGTACATTATAAGCTGCCTCTTAAGACTTTTACTGGTAGTGCTCTGTACATTTTATAGCTATTGTCTGTGCATCCCACAAAATGCTTAATCAACTACTTTGTGAAAAGGAGTTCACTCAACTAGAATAGTTGCATGCCACTCTTAAAATAGTCCATTTCTGTGCTAGCAGCAGGGATGGCCAGATGAATAATTTGTGGCTTGTGTGCTTGCTGACAGCCAGCTGGCATGCTAGCTGTAGGTGCTGAAGATGTTGAGTTGTCCATGATTTCGATCTGACACGTAGGACCTGTCAGGAGATCCAGCTTTGGTCACATTCGTAAGGTAGCATGTCTGAACTGTTTGATTTCAGTCAGCCTGGAAGAAGCTTATTCTTGTGATTAGATGAGATGAACTTTCAATTCTTGTAAAAAGATGTGAAATGTCACTCCAAATTGTAAAGAATCATTACATATGTCTAGTAGCCTCTATCATAGTTGAAAACTTGACTAATTAAACTTACTGGAAAAATTAAGAAGAACAAATACTTCAGCATAAGAAGACTTCAGTAAAGTTCTGTTTAAAAGATGCAGCCTGGCCAGGGATGCTGAGTCAGTGTGAAATCTGCCATAAAGCTGTCCTGCAGATATTGCTGTGCCTTAACCACTGTATTTTAAATGTGTATGTATGTCTTGCAGGGACACTATGGATAGTGTGAAGCAAAGTGCTGCTTTATGCTTGCTGCGTTTATACAGAACTTCTCCTGACCTTGTTCCCATGGGAGACTGGACATCAAGAGTGGTGCATCTCCTCAATGACCAGCACTTGGTAAAACAGCTTCATTATGCTTCTTGGGCCTAGTGTGTATAGGGAATGATGTGACTTCTGCTGTTAAATACACGGTTTATTTCTTCTTGAGTCTTTCAAGCAGGTGGGTTGCTGTTGTCTTCAGGCTTTGGGAAGAAAATGGAAGGACTTGTCCTTTTTTAGTTGCTGTATATATTCCTTTTTAATAACACTTTGTTTACCTTTTCACTGTAGATAGAAGAATGATATGTACAAGTTCTTCTTTTCCTCTGGCTGTAAATGAATTAATCTTGTGCTTTGTTACACTAAGTCATATTACACAGGTGTAATACTAATTTTCCTAGGCCTTTTAAGATTAGATCTGCACTAAAAATTCAAGACTTGATTTGTCATTGCTTAGACTTCCTTGTCCTGTGGTGTCCATGTCATTCTTACTGTGATGGTTAAAAAAATCCTACTGCTTTAGAAAGAAGACCCTGTTTTTTGCCCCAGTCCAGTTACTTTATGAAAACAAGGCTGTTATTCTCTTGTATAATAAGAGAATTTGTGTCCAGGCTTAAATTTAATACAGCTCTCTTATTTTAGATGTACTATCCAAACATGAGACAAATCTAATACAAAAAATAGTGTAAAATGCTCTGCAAGCATGGCAGTGTCATGTTGTTGAAAATTCTGTTGGATTCTGCAGGTGTGTAATTAGTCTAGCTGCTAGCTAAATAAAAGGTTTTTTAATGTAAGGCTTTGTAATGGGGGTAAACATATCTTTTTTTGTATATTAAAAAACAGTTGAATTGAGGGGTGTTACTGGACAGCATCGTAAACTGATAAAAAATTGAACGTGGTTTTTTTGTTTTGTTTTGTTTTGTTTTGGTTTTTTTCTAGGGTGTGGTTACTGCAGCTACAAGTCTGATCACCACTTTGGCACAGAAGAACCCGGAAGAGTTTAAGACTTCAGTCTCCTTGGCAGTGTCTAGATTAAGCAGAGTGAGTCCAGTGATGACCCTGATAATATTTCACTGTTGATTAATTTACTCAGCTTTCTAGATCAGGTTAGCTTCCTGTTCAGCTTTCTAGGGTCAGATTAGTTTACTGTACCATTAAATGTGAAGATGATTCAGTGTCACTTCATGTAGGTGCTTCAGGTAACCTGTTTTAATGCTTGTTGCTTACCAGGACAGAAAGCTGTATTGGCTTGCCCAAACTTCCTTGGTTTAATCCCTGCTGCACTCCAAGTAGTAATCCTCACTTTGTAATGCCAAAGGATCAAAGATTGATTCTACAGACTTCACACAAACCCCTCAAAAATACAGACTGTAGCTTTAACTTTATCTAAGCTTCCTAGAAGGTGAATTGCCTTCCTATTCCTTCTGTTGTGCTGCTGCTAAGTTAATAATCATAAGCATTTGATATTCTGTAAATGGGTATAGGGAGTTAAGCAGGGGCAGGGGGTGCAGGGAGGAGTGGAGGGACATGTCTGTAAGTTAACATTTTTGTGCTGGAAAACTGATGTCACTGTTTTATTTGATATCCACACCCCACACCCCCCCCCCTTTTGGAAGGTGTGCAAGACAAGAGAGGCTGCTACTTCACAAATGTATTTTAGAGCCAGTTTTATGCAGTCTTAGGCCCAAATTACTTGTAGTTCACAGAAATTTAATTTCTTTTCAAATATGAAGATTCTTTCTTGTACTTAAAAGCAAGTGGTTGCTAAGGGAAATGAAAGGCTGTTCTGTAATGGAGCAGCAAGAATTAGGTAGAAGATTTTGAACAAAGCTAGTGCCAAGCTTATGGTTACCCTAGAGTAAAAGTGGTAAAAGAAAGCTATGAAGAGGGGTAACCTAATCTAATCCTTATCACATTTCATTATGTATATAAACCTCTTCTGTGAATGCTATCTCGTTTTTGCTTTGCTGTATGGATGTTACTGAAGGTGTTAGTTCGTCCTTCTGCTTTAGGTCAGTCTATCGTGGCATCTTGTACTTGAATTCCAGGCTCACCTATCAGCAGCCACCAGACTGCTGGCTGAATCTGTGAATTGCTGGAACAAAGGAAGTCAAGCTTCTGGTTAAACATTTTGATGTTACAAGATGGTTGTCTTCATTCTTTAAAAAAGCAAGTAGGCTTTCAGAAGAGACTTCCTAGGCTACTGTATCTGCAAAACTGAATTTCTATTACTAGCATTTACTGTGGTGTACTCATAGTATGGCAGCTTGCACCTAATTAATCTACTGAACTAGACATTGCTAGTGACACAGTTTTTTAAGCTTCTGTCAGAGGTGACCTACAGTGTTCTTTGGGTCCTTTTCATGACTGTGAATCAATTCACTTCAGTAGCTGACATGCTGGCTGTTTGTTTTGCAGATTGTAACTTCTGCATCAACAGACCTTCAGGACTACACATACTACTTTGTTCCTGCTCCCTGGCTATCTGTGAAACTTTTGAGGCTGTTACAGTGCTATCCACCTCCAGGTAATGCACAAATCACAGCAGTGGTTATCTCTCTTATGCAGTACACTGGCTCTGAAGAGCTACTGCACTGCAGTGTTACCATAGCTTGGAGTGCAAGCACATTGTCTTAAGGCAAAGGTACTGAAGTTTGTACTCTCAAGTGTTTCTGGTAGCTCTAAGCTATTTGGCCTATTGAATTATGTTGTGTGTAATTTTAACAGAATGTCTAACCAGTGTGCATCTTACAAATCATTGGCAGCTGCCATTTTAACCATGCATTAGTATTATCAACTATATTAAAGCCTTAAAATATGTTGTAGTGCAGATTGTGTTTGGCTTTTGTTCTCACCCAGATAGAACTGTGGCTTGAAATTCTTTTCCCACGTGTATGTTGGGGAGTGTAAGTATTTTTAGTGTATCAGAGTACCTCAGTTTATTTAGTTTTAGCCAGGGGAAAACCTAAGGTAGGGATTAGGGTGTGGAGCAAAATGAGGTTGTCCAACGGCTTGTTGTTCTCCAGAAGACCCTGCGGTACGTGGCCGTCTGACAGAATGCCTGGAAACCATCCTCAACAAAGCACAGGAGCCACCAAAGTCAAAGAAAGTGCAACACTCAAATGCGAAAAATGCTGTCCTGTTTGAGGCAATAAGCTTAATTATACATCATGACAGGTGAGCTGGGACAACACTTCTGTTATCAGTGGGGTTTTTAAAGTGAAAAGCTGAAGTTTTGTCTTGAGCAGTTAGTCAGATTTTAATGGGGAGGGAGTGGAAGGGAAAAGAATATGAAGTTGCTTGCTAGACTGGAACACAACCACAGCAATGTAATTGAACAGTGTTAATGAACTGTGTTGCTTTGGTTTTTGCTTCTTCTTTATTTGATGTTTTGTATTTACCCCACTGCTCTAATCCGACAGAGATTATTTGCTCACAGTATCTGAATTTGCATTTCACTAGCAAAGCATTCTAGCAGACACTTTGAGGCATTTTAAGAAATTTCCACTGCAGAAATAGTATTCTGTATTGAGTGTTCTCAAACTTGTTGCTTTTAACCCTTTCACTTTCTCTCCTGTTCTGTGCAGTGAGCCAAACCTACTAGTCCGTGCCTGTAACCAGCTAGGTCAGTTCTTGCAGCACCGAGAAACTAATTTGCGTTACCTAGCACTGGAAAGCATGTGCACGCTTGCCAGCTCTGAATTCTCACATGAGGCTGTGAAAACACACATAGAAACAGTTATCAATGCATTGAAGGTAAATATTGAAGTGCGTGGTCTGTTTTTGAGTGTTGTCTGCTCCCTTGCCACAATGCCCTCTCCCCCACTGCCCCAAGCTCCCCAACCCCAATTAAGCTAATAATACTTAGGGACCAAATGAGTTACTCTTTGAAGTCTGCTATAGTTTTTTATCTCAATCCAGCAAAATCTTGCTGTGCTGGCAATTACAGAGGTCAGCTTTTGCTGATTTCTGCACCTTGCTGGTAAATGTGATACCTTGATACCTCTAGCTGTGTCCCTTGTAACACTGGTATCTGCTCAAGTGTAGACCAAAGATGAATAATTGTTTAAAAATGTGGAATTTCAAAATTGACAATACTGGGAAGACAGTTTTATTATTGTCTTCTTGGTATTGGTCACTGTTCCTTTACTGTAGTAGCTTATGGGGAGTATTAGAACAGATGAGCTTCCACTGCAGAATTGTAAAGACCAGAAACCAGAAAGACGCATTCCGAGGCCATGTTCATGTGATGAAGCAGAAGTCAAAAGAGTAAGACTGATTTGCATGTTAGTTTACTTGCACACTTGGATGTTTAAATGCTTTTGTTTTCTTCCAAGTTCGTGCTGTAGCATATTTATACATTTGTCTAAGTTCCAAGTATGTATCTGTTCTAGCTGGACTTCAGTTGTTACAGGGCATGCCCAACACTAAACCTGCAGATACTTAAGTGCTCACTGGCCTGGTAACAATTTAAGAATTTCAGCCAGTTGTTGGTACATTTCTGGCCACTGGTACCAGTTACCTAGTGCCTAGTGGATCACAAATTTACTCACGCTACTGTGGGTAATACTGAAGTGTTCTGTACAAGCTCCTTCATTCTTTCAGCACCTGCACAGATTTGAATATGTATGCTACAGAAACAAAACCTGATGATCTGAATTTTTATGATATTGTTTAAAAGCAGGAAGCTGTCTGAGTCTCCACTGACCTCTTCCTAGGTGACTGAAAGTGAGAACTAGCATAAGAAACTCATAGCTTATATAAAGGGTATATCTGAGTTCATTCTGCATCTGAAGAATTATGTAAATGCATTTGTTTTAAATTTGACTGTGGATTGTACTAAATTTCATCTCTTAAGTTGCATGTACTTTCCAAAGAAAGATGAAATCATCTTGACCTTTGACTCTGTGTCTTTTTGCAGACCGAGAGAGATGTAAGTGTACGACAAAGAGCTGTAGATCTCCTGTATGCAATGTGTGACCGAAGCAATGCCCAGCAGATTGTGGCTGAAATGCTCAATTACCTGGAGACGGCTGATTATTCCATTAGAGAAGAAATTGTAAGCTATTGATGTTTTCCTTACTTGTTTCATAGCTGGATTTGGTACTATAAGTATCATTTACTGATTGGGATGCTGCATAGTCTGTGACAGAGATTGCTTTTCATGGTGGTTTAAAAAAAGACCCAGACAAAACTACTAAAACAAACAAAAAAATCCCTAAGTTTGTAGTCTAATAGCAAAGAATTTAGGTTAAGCTAATCCAGGGGGCAGAGGGGAACCTTGGAAACTTAAGAATTTTTAAAACTGATCTTTGTCTCAGGACAGTGCACATAGAAAGTGAAGTGAATTTTATCAGTGCTTGAGCCAACACATTCTCTGCATCTGAGCGTTAGGTCCTACTCTAGTCAATTGTCCAATAGCTTCAAAAATTAGTGTGGTAAGTGCTTATTTGTAGGTAGAACTTTATACTGTGTGTGCTCTGAGAATGTTCAGTCTAAGGGTTCCCAAAACCAATACTTTGTAATCAGTTAGGAGGCCTGATATCTATCTCCTTCCTACCAGTAGGATTAAAGTTGAAATACTCAACTTAAACCTTTCTAGGATGGTAAACAAAACTTGTACTTACAGTAGCTATTTAGCTTAGTTAGGTGCTGAAGTTTATTGGTTGGAGAAGTGAATGTAGGATACAGTGTTAGTTGATTTACCTCTTGTATTGTCTGGTTGCTTTTGACAATGTCCCCTGACTTGGCAGATAATGAGAATTTCATTCTGTTCCCTTATACTGGCCTGTTCTTTTAAGAGTAGTAAATGCAACTGATAATAAATTGAGTGAGGTCTCCCCTGAAGCTGATTGTTTGCTTCAGGATGAAGGAATCTGAGTATGACCTGAAAAAGTCAGCTATGCTTTGGTGACTCTTGTTTGCCACTGCTATCTTGAATTTCCACCTTTTACCTTTTCTTGAGAGGTTTCCAATTTCCTATTTGATCCTGTCTCAGTGGTAGTTTAGACGGTGTTTTTTTAGCAAACAAAAAAGTTCTATAAATTGCTCTAGATCACTTAGGTACACAATTGAAAAGCCACACAGATACAACATATTTGGATGCATTATGGGGAAAGCAATATGTGCCTGGCAACTGTGATATTCTGGCACAGCATTTCAATGTTCACCTTTCACCTTAGCTGTGGGAGCAAGTGAACAAGCTCATGCATCTGAAACTGAGTTTTCTGGGCCAGTGTGGGGCATCACCAGATGTTCACAGCTCGTAGTCAGAGGCAGCCAACCTTCTGTGTTCTCTTCTGTGTGCTCAGGTTCTGAAGGTCGCAATTCTAGCTGAGAAGTACGCAGTGGATTACACCTGGTATGTGGATACAATCCTGAATCTGATCCGCATTGCCGGTGACTATGTCAGTGAAGAAGTGTGGTATCGAGTTATTCAGATTGTCATCAACAGGGATGATGTGCAAGGATATGCAGCAAAGACTGTTTTTGAGGTGAGACTAACTTTTCAGATCCCTTTCAAAATGAACTAAGAATTAAGGAAGCAACGCATGCTATAGCAGGGGAAACTTAAGGAGCTCTATCTGTCCTCAAAAGTGCTGCTAGATGGGCCTAGGAGTGCTCTTAATCAAGTAATACTCACATTAGAGTCTCCTGTGAAATCATACCACCCATCATGTTTTTCTCGTAAGTGCTCTGTAGTGCCTAGACCCATCGTCTGCTCTTGCAGGAAAGTAGATGAGAAAACTGGGAATAGAAGTTACAAAAAAGATCTTTTTTTCATACATTGCATATCAATGATTATTAATGTGTTACAGGCCCTTCAAGCTCCAGCATGCCACGAGAATCTTGTAAAAGTAGGTGGCTACATCTTGGGAGAATTTGGAAATCTGATAGCAGGTGATCCAAGATCAAGGTAAAACACCGTCTGAAATACTGAACTGAAGTAGCAATGCTTTCTGTAAAGAATTTAATTCCTAGCATTCCTAAAGGCTAGTTAACAAATGATTCAGCTCTTGTTAACAATGCATTAATAAGGATTATCATGTCTACAAAAACTGAACAAATTATTTTTCTTTCATCTTTTAAGTCCTCTCATCCAGTTCAACTTGCTACATTCCAAGTTTCATCTGTGCAGTGTTCCTACCCGAGCTCTGCTTCTGTCTACCTACATCAAGTTTGTGAACTTGTTTCCAGAAATCAAAACTACAATTCAAGATGTGCTGCGCAGTGACAGTCAGCTAAAGAATGCTGATGTTGAGCTGCAGCAGAGAGCTGTTGAGTATTTGAGACTCAGTACTATTGCTAGTACTGATATATTGGTAGGTATAAAGGTTTATTTTCTTTATTATGCAGTACTCTTCTGTCAACAAGTAAAACTCCACTAAACCTTAACTGATTGCTCAGAAATCTCAGTGCAGGATTAAGGATTACAGTGTGGATGCTGGTTCTTTTAGTCTCCCTAATTCTGCTGTAGTCATCTTCAATTTAGAGCTAAATTCCAAGTTGTTATTGCTGTAATGGGACAAATGACCAATAAGACATGTTAATCTGGAGCTGAGAAGCCAGGGAAAGCTGCCATAATAACAGGGTTCTAGAAGATTTGGATATCAAAAGGCTGGTGCTTTCTTTTGAGGACTTACTTGATGGTGGGCAGGAAAAGTGTAATTTTTTTGTCTTCTTGAAGTTCAGTAATTTAACCTGGTGTTCTCAGGTCTGAGCAAGAGCATTGCACATTTAGTTTTGACATCTAAGAAATGCTTAGGTCTGAGTACTTGAGTATACTCTGTGGTTTAAGTCTAGGTCTGCCTGACTTAAGGACCCTTAGGTCTGCTATGATCTAATTATTTAAGTTTTCTTTATTTAATATCACTGTTTCAGAGAAGTGATACGCTCCTGTTCTCTTAACCAAGTGCTTTGGAAGGACTTCAGAAAGTTTTAAAGAATTTTTTCTTTTAAAAAAGTGATCAATCCCTCACTACAATAAACTGCATAATCATTTTCTGTGTGGGTAACTACTTCTGCTTTTGATTTATGCAATCTATGAGGGTGTGTCTCTTCAAAGACTCAGAAGCTGGTTTGGCTTTTTCTCTGAAGTTTAACTAATACTTTTTTTTTTTTTCCTGTGGCAAGGCTACAGTGTTGGAAGAAATGCCTCCCTTTCCAGAGAGGGAATCTTCTATTTTGGCTAAACTGAAGAAGAAGAAAGGTCCGGGCACGGTTACTGACCTGGAAGAGATCAAAAAGGAGAGGAGCTCTGATATGAATGGAAGTGCTGAACCTGCCTCTGTCAATGCCAGTGCTGTTGTGAGTTTAAAAGCTGTTATTTCACTAACTTAGGTGGTGTGCAAGTGAGAAAAGAATGGTTTCCTAAAGTGGCTTTTTGGGGATTTAAAACCCCTCATCTGAAATTGAAAACTTCAGGCTATGAGTGTTTGCTATAAAGCAGGGGGATGTACAGCTGCTTTCCCCTTGTTGCATGCTTGGATGCAATTGGAAATCTTATGTAAATGGGGACAAACTGTCTGCAGGCTAAAAAAATCCCTTTTACATTGTTGTTTGAAAAATACTGCTGTAAACTTTAGAAATGTGAATTTCCTTGTTGGTGAAATTGCACTGATAGTGAGATTATAAAATTAACATATTTTAGAAGAGTTAACTTGAATTTCAGAGTATCATCTGTTTTTCTGCATTGTCTAACATGTTATTTTGCATCTTGGTTTGGATTATTGTATTAATAGAAGTGGACAGCACTTGACTTCACAGGGATGCCCTTAAATCAATAGAAAGTTGTTACTTTTCATTTGACAGTACTCTTTGAGTTCAGTTATGCTAGAGAAGGCCACAGGATTTTTTTCTTCTGAGCTGAAACTTCTCATTTTATTGTCAATTAAAGCTGGTAGGATCAATTTTTCCCATAATGTAATACTTCTTTCTGGTTTTAATGCCTAGAATAACTTGTAATTAGATTTAAGATGTAGTAGAAGATTACCTAGAAGAGGAAATATTGTAGCATGCTCCCTGCCCAGTTTGCTAAAGCACAATACTTTACTACTTCGTCACTGCAGTGTGTAAGAATAGCTACTCCATGTGCAACAGTTTTGACTGGACAGAAATCTCTTTCCAGCAGAAAAGTTGCCAATTTTTCTTTGCACGCCATATTGAGGTGACTGGCAGTCAACACTGAATTATGCTTTACGAGCTTCACTTTATGGGCTGCAGCCACGTAACAAACTGCACAGTGTTACCTTCACCGGTGGCTTTATGTGGTTTGGATACCAAAAATGTTAGAATTTTGAGATCCAACTTATGTTTGTTTTTAGTAGTTCCTAATGATTGGCTTCTTGAAGTCTTTTGCCAGGGAATTTTTCATTATATTGTATGGAGTATATGATAACTTTAAGTTGGCTGACAAAAACAAGATTACAGGTTCATCCAAATGCATCTCATGATTCATCCTCAGATTATCTGGCATATTGGAAGCTGCTAATGTCTAATACATGACCATTTTGATTAACAGTCTGTGCTTTGTTCTTGCATGCAACTTGGGCACATACATTCAGCCTCTGTTGCATGATTCTGTGTCCTGGCTGCTTGACTTTTTCTATTTGAGGAAAAGAAAAGGTTTCAACGTCTCGTCTCTTCCTCTAGTCTTTGCAGCTTGAACTGGCTACAGGCTCTGCTTTTTTTGCTGCTTGGGTTTATGTTCTTTCTAAGATTTACTAGGCTTCAGAAACCCAGGATTAAACTGATAGTCAATTTTAAAGATGCTGTGATGATCTTTGATTTAGGTTTGTGTAAAAGCCACTTCCTTTCTTGATGGATTCTTCATGAAAGAAAAGCAACACTTCTGAATTTTATTCCCTACAGTACTTACTTTCCCTTGAAACTGATGGGAAAAGAGAGGGGGGATAAACTGTCATCTTTGTCATCTGTCTCCTGCAGAACTGGATTCTAGACAGATGAATTTCGGTTTTGTTTTTATTTAATGGTTAGATGGACGTAACTCTCTTCAAAGGAAAAAAAGAAAACCACATCCGTAAATGATCATAAGTTGAAATTTAGCGTGGTAACTGCTGCATTTGTGAACCCTTTTACATCCATTCAAATCTTGATTTGGGGTGGGGAGAGGCACTTTTCCATAGCTTAGTTGTCTGTGCAAACGAGACAGCTTTGTTGTAGTTTTGTTGCTGTGTAACACCAAAGTGTCTTGTCTTCCTTAGTCTACTCCTTCTCCATCGGCGGATCTGCTGGGTCTGGGTGCTGCCCCTGTCACCAATTCAGCTCCCCCACCTTCCTCTAGTGGTAGCCTGCTCGTGGATGTATTTTCAGATTCAGCTTCTGCAGTTGCACCTCTTGCTCCTGGTTCTGATGACAACTTTGCGAGGTAATTAAGTCACCCTGAAAGGAATTTGAAGGAGAATTTGTCTGTTAAAACAGGATTGAAGGAAAAACATACATAACTTTGGTTTTGTTCCAGCATATTGAATGCATTCCTGGGTGGTAGTTTTGCAGCAAGAGAGGTGTTCTTGGACACCCTGCTGGATGTGCTGTTGTTATTAAATATCTCTTCTAATGGAAAAACTGATTCTGTAGTACTCAACCTGAGGATATTTGCCACACAGTAGTGTCTAGTTTTCATGCTGGTTTCGCTTCTTTGTTAAATTAAGCTGCTTGTGCATCTCCATACATCTTGAAGTGGGGGTTATCTGTCCTGATATGAATACATTTATTCTTATTTTATTTTCATAAAGTGTTCTTGTGTCTCTCCACTTATGGCAAGCTGCTACTGAAACAGTGAGATGGATTGTATCCAGAGATACTGCTTCCCAGAATTTAAAGATACACTTCAGTTGTTCTGCTACTGTCTGACAAAGGGGTGTGAAAAGGGGGATAAAGAACAAGTGGTTTTCTTTTTTTTTTTAAGGGGATTTGATACTACAATTACATTAGCAAGTGTAGTATAGGTACAATGTGTTATTAACCCCATTAGTATTAAAAGCCACCGTGGCTACTCTCAAATGTTATATGGGTAAAACTTTGGGAATAAATAGCATAAAATCACGGAATGTCTTTAAAATCAGTTGTCTTACTGGACAAGAAGATATTACTGTTGTCAAGGACCAAATTTTGAATGTTGGCACAACAAATTTTCAATGCATCTTAATATAAAAGACATAATTAGGGGAATTGATCTGCCTGGATCATTGACACTTGCATCAAAATTTTATACCAGGTAATGCATTGTTGCAGGTTTGCAGTGATTAATACTTGATCCTGTGTTTCTCTTGGAAGGTCAGAAGTGATACTTGATCATACAACACAAAACCAGGACTTTAGGAAGCTACACAAGCTTGTTCATGGTTTTTTTTTAAGAGGGTAAAAAAAAGGAACCATTACTAGTAGCTTCATAAGCAAATGTTACCTAAAAAGAGTTTTCTCTTTCTGCAGAAGAAAGTATAGCAATGCCCAACTCCTTAGTCTGTCTGTAGATGATGAAATGCTTCTCTAATGATACTGAGAAGTTGCTTTTTACAGTTTCCTGCCTCTTTTTAGTGCTGTTGTCACTTTTGTTTCTAATCTGTTGCTTGGGTAAGTCATTCTCTGTCTGCCTGTGTACTCTTGCCTATGCTTAATACTTGTGTGTTGTTAGGAACTGATTGTGCACCTGTAATTAGAAGGGTCCCTAAGGTTGATGAGGCCTCTGCTTTTAAGCACACCTTTGTAGTAGTTAATATGCAGCTACCTTTTTGATTTTGAACTTAAACACTTTTGCTGTCACAGTTAAACACCTAAAAGGACTTGGTTCTGTAAGAGGTTTACATTTATTGAACACCATCAGCTGTCTCCTGTCTTCGTGAAGGATTGCTGTTTTCTAACAGTCGGGGTGGGATGGGGGAGAGAAGTGGGGGAAAACATTGCCTAATGCCTAAAACCTTTCTAGGGTACTGAGCTAGGGCAGCTAATCAATTTCTTGTGCATTAAGCTCAGCAGTGCCGTTTTTGAGGAAGGAGGTAAAAGAAGTAACTAAGCTCTAAGCTGTCTTTACTAACTCCTGCTGTCTCTGTCGCTGCTGCCTTTCTTCCTTTGTGCTGCCTGAACTAGCCCTGACCTGGCTTCATCTGAGGTAGTTTCTGAGGAACCAGCTGATACTGTGCATGATGCTGATGAGCTTTTTCACAAGTAAGCAATACTAAAACCTTGCAAGGCTGGGCAATTTCCAGAATATAGTTATAAAGCAAAACTATATTGTTCGTTAACTAAATACCAGCAAAACTAGAGAAACATGTACTGTCAGACTTGTGACTAGAATACCTCTGTGGATGCTGTGGATTTTGTGACAGGCTCATGAATACACAGGTTAGAGTTGCCTTTACAAGTCAGTGCTATCACACACTGCTCTAAAATGAGGCAATGCCAGTTGTATATTAAGTTTTTGCAACTATTTGGAAATAAAGAGAAAACAGAGTACTTGTCAAAAGTACGGGTATTTGGAAGTGTGTTTTAAGTGCCTTGTATGCAAAAGGCAGATGTTTGCTGACCACCTCTTCTACTTTTAAGTGAGGGGTGGTGATAGAAAGGACTGAGATCACTGGAGAATGGGCTTCCTCTCTCAAAATGGAAAAAGTGCATCTCTCGGTTGGCTTAGGTGATACAGAAATGATAAAACAAAGAGGGTTTTTTTCTTTCAGGTTTAAACAGTCAAAGCTTCAAACTTTTCAATTCTGCACCAACCTAATGAGTTTCAGAAGTTCTCAAGACTAATAAGAAAAATCCTAATCTGTTGCCTGGTCCTTTATTAGACAGTGTGTGTGTATATAGCATATGTGGTTTCCTTCATAGTTTCTCAGACATTCTATCAAATAAAAATGTCAATTCTTTTAGTGTCCTACAAGTGGTGGTTCTGGTTGTAAAACTGTCTTTTCTAACTGCAGTTTTCTGCAAAGGCCTCTCTCACAGACTGATGCATTCTAGGTTAACCGCAATCTTCATCCTCTGTGTAAACCCTGAATTTTGTGGTTCTAAATATTGTTTAATGTGGCTCAATTTAAAACATGTTTTCCCTCTCTTCCCCTAGGTTTGTGTGTAAAAATAACGGAGTCTTATTTGAAAATCAGTTGCTACAAATTGGCTTGAAGTCTGAATTTCGACAGAACCTGGGTAAGATCTTTTGTGCTGTGGTCGGCTTTCTGCATCATCCATCACAATGCCAGCGTGATATTCCAGAGAGGACTTACAGCTACTGAAGAGGGAAATAGCATTATAGGCCTAAGCTGTTTTACAACTCCCACTGTTGCGCATCCCTGGCTTTTGTGTGGGCTCTTGTTTCCTTAAATTTTTTGATTGTTTTGGTAGCTGAGATGAAATAGGAGAGTTAAGCTCCGGCATTCCAGCTCGTGCAGCCAAGTTTATAAAGGACCATTGTTCTCAAAATTTATATCTTGCATTATAGCTTATTGTAATGATATGAGACACAATACATTTCAGATCAGATTTAATGCACAAGATACTGGAAATATCTAGGAAAGAGATGGGACTTGAACACAGACCAGCAATAGAATTGCTTGCTTCTCCCTTTGTGTAAAACTCTTGGTAGCATAGTAGCATCTTAACATAAGAAGCAAAATCCTCCAGCAACTGAAAGACTTCCACTGGTGATTTAACTGCCTGTGTGACAGCTACTGTAGGAGAGATCTAATGGCTTGGTTAAATCACTGCATTTTGAACTGTGAATGCCTTGTTGAGATAAACCATGTAAACTACGCTTTGTTCTTAAAAGTGGTTTTAAAGAAAGGTAGAAAGACAATGTGTTAGGGAATTGAAGCACAAGTAGTTCAATGTGATTACATGCACCTAAAAATTCTGATGTCTCATTCTTCTCTTTCTAGGACGTATGTTCATATTCTATGGTAATAAGACATCAACACAGTTCTTGAATTTTACTCCAACAGTAATCTGCTCAGATGACCTTCAGTCAAATATCCTTAAATGCAGTAGCATGTGTCTGTTCTTATTAGGTTTTTGTGGTTTATGCTGCACAAAATAATAATAATAAATGTGTTGGATCAAGGCGTGGTCTCCTTGAACATGAAGAAATGAGAAAATTGCTGATAGCTCTCTAAAGTTCTTGTAGAAAGAACAAGTCTTGAGCAGGGATGGAAGATTCTCTCCTTAAAGCTCTGGTTATAAACACAAATTGTACTCCTGAAATAAGGAGAAATTAAGCAGAATAAATATGCAATGGAACTGTAGCTTTCTCCACTGACAGTGAAGTAACAGAGATAGAGATGTGTCCTTCTAGTACTGCATTAGCAGATAACCTAAACCTTGACATGGAGATGGGATACATGTATGCCAAGATGATGGTACTTTAAATTAAGCTCTTAGTTCATGGCTGATCCTTAATGCTTGGTATTGCAAATTTAGGATTTCTGGGAGATTAAGTAATCAGAGTTGTTTGACTCAAGTTATCACTGTAATGTTCCAAATAGTCCTGTGGTTTTTATTGTGAAGTCTCTGTGCCTTCACGCCTTTTTAAGGGCATCTTTCTTTAAGAATATCCAAGTAACTGAGAATTTTTGGAGTTACTACTTGCAGATGTGTCAGTATGAGAAAAACCCAACAACCAATTAAAAAATAAACCCCCACAAACTCTTCCGTTGTACAAAAATTGAGCTTTAAATGTTCACTAGCACATAGAGAATGAGTGAAAAGGTGATGCTAATTCCTCTTAGCTTATTGAAAGATTTGCGTTTTTTTAAGTTATCAGTTCATTGATCTGTTTCCTTAACTACTTTTTTACGCCTAAATCTTCAGACAAAACCTGTTGACCCCACAGTGGATGGAGGTGCACAGGTTCAGCAGGTTGTGAACATCGAATGTGTGTCAGACTTCATGGAAGCTCCAATCCTGAACATTCAGTTCAGGTAAAACAAAGGATTCAAATGTTAGTGAATTAATTAGATGAAAGATGTTAAATTTGGCATGGTCCTGTGACTGAAATGCAGACCATGGACACACAAAGCTCTCTTGGGTAGACAACTTGAAAAATTGATCTAACTAAGCTTTAAGCTGCTAGGGAGAATCCACTTGGAACAATGTGGTTTAAAAAACCCAACCAAAGCAAACAATCAAGAAGCAGCTACTGATAAAATGTCTCCATGACTTCTGCCTCTGCTATCTATATAAAATAGCAGCCTTCCTGTTTGCTTAAGAAATCTTGACAGGAATATATGCAGTAACTTCTCCCTTCTGGAAACCAAGAACATTTCTGCAAATAACTTGGCCTGGGAGTGTATGCAACCCGAAATAGAATCTTGTTCTGTCCACTCAACATCAGCTCAGCTTTACAAAATCCTGAGTCCTGGGCTACATGCTGTTATTCTTGTCTAAATTGGTTTTTATTGGTATGTTTTCACAGGGATATATTTTTGCCCCTTTGGGTGCTATCTAGAAGGATAAACTTATGCTAAAACTGAGAGAACCTTATTAGCAGTTCTGCCAATTCATTTGCCATGTAAGCAGAGAAAATAAATTTATTTAACAGTGGATTGAAACTGTGTATTAGAAATGTCATGTGCAGTTGATGGATTTTGGTCATAAACAGTTCCTCAATAGCTTGGTTGATTTTTGCTGAGACACTGCTGCCACATGCACTGTGGTTTTTCTATTCCATCTGCAGGTATGGTGGAACATTTCAAAATCTTTCAGTAAAATTACCCATCACACTGAATAAATTTTTCCAGCCAACAGAGATGTCTTCTCAAGACTTTTTTCAGCGTTGGAAGCAGCTGAGCAAGTAAGACTTTGTACTTGGGCTTGAGGCTCTTGTAGTGGGCAAGGGAAGAGAAAGGTATATGGTGAATGTAGCTGGTGCAGTGCCTCATCCCTTACTCAGTCCTGTAAGCCATGAGCTCTCCCAGTAGAATGAATTGCTATTGAAAATGCTGTTGATAATATGGGTATTTATCTGCTTTGTCTTGCAGTCCAAAACAAGAAGTACAGAATATCTTTAAAGCAAAGCACCCGATGGATGCAGAGATCACGAAAGCAAAGGTGGGTGGTGGTGTGGTATTTTTAATTCATAGTGTATGGGGCAGTGGCAGGTCATGTTTTAACCCCAGCTGGCAACTAAGCCCCACACAGCCACTGGTCACTCTCCCTCAGTTGGGCAGGACAGAGATTAAGAAGGATAAAAGTGAGAAAATGTGTGGGTTGAGGTAAAGAGAATTCAGTCGGTAAAGGAAAAGCCGTGCACACAAGCAAAGCGAAGAATGAATTCAGTGCTTCCCACTGACAGGGAGGTGTTTGGTCATCCCCAGGGCAGCAGGGCTCCATCAGGTGTAACAGTTACTTGGGAAGACAAAACATCATCACTGTGACCATCCTTCTATTCCTTCTTTCCCCAGCTTTATATGCTGAGCCAGGACATCATATAGTATAGAATATCCCATTGTTCAGTGGTCCTGGCTGTGTCCTGTCCCAGCTCCTTGCACACCCCCGGCCTCTTCACTGGTGGGGTGAGGAGCAGAAAAGACCTTGGGTCTGTATAAGCCCTGCTCAGTGATAAGTGAAACATCCCTGTATTATCAACTGTTTTCAGCAGAAATCCAAAACACAGCTTACAAGCTAGTAAGAAGAAAATCACCTCTATCCCAGCCAAAATTAGCACGTGGTATAAACAAACTTTGTGCATTTTTGTTTATATGGCAGTTGGATCATCCAGTGAAAGTGTGAGTCCGTGCTGTGTGATAGATCGGTGGCAGTGCCGAGTTGAATGGACAGTTTCTAGCTGTGGTTTGAATTAGGTACAGTCTGCAACAGCAGCTGGAGACTTGAAGCTGTTTAAGGAAGCACCAATTCACTGCTTAAAACTGAATTGGAAGATAGTTCAAGCCTTAATTTATACTCGAGGTACTAGTTAGAAAAGGAAAGTGACTTTTTGTAGAACTGGCTGCCTTAGGCAAAACAGAAGTGACTGTGTAAGATGGGAATGGCTGTATCAAAACGAGGGGAGACTGATGTTGAATCTTAACTTCCTTCTCACCTGCTTTTGAGAAGAGCCTTATGTACAGGAACAGCTCATTATCAAGGTCACCCTTCAAAAATTTGTGGTAATGAATTTGTCTTGAACACTTAAAAATTAGTTTCCTCCTTGTTTTGCCATTTGGTGGTGACTGTTTGGGTATACTTGGTATTTGTGTCCTCCTCTCCCCACATGTAAGTCTCTTGGGTTTCTTTAATAGATAATTGGCTTTGGATCAGCCCTTCTTGAGGAGGTGGATCCCAATCCTGCTAACTTTGTTGGTGCTGGTATCATACACACAAAAACTACTCAGATTGGATGCTTGCTGCGCCTTGAACCCAACCTCCAGGCACAGGTATTTGTGTAACTATCTCCAGCTTAGATACAAGTTCTCATTTGAACTAAATATCTCTGTGTATCTGAAACTCTGTAAGATACTTTAAAATCGCTATTGCAATAGCTGCTTATGACTGCAGACTCCAGCAAGAAATTAAACTGTAGCAGCTGGTCCTGGCCAAGCTGGCTGAGCTGCTTCTTCAGAGCAATTCTCTTTCCTCTTGGAAGAGATCACTGCAATATTCCAGACTGTCTTGTGCACTTCGGACCAGATTAAGCATGTTTCCTTTTGCTATTTGAAATTAGTAAAAGAGTAATTGGCTAAAAGAGAAAGCATGAGCAAGTGAGTACAATGTTAAGAATATTTTTACTGAAGCTTTTTTGATAGAGGTGTTATCAAAGTTAACTAAGGATTGAAAATAAGGTTCGGGTGGTTGTGTCATCTGTTTCCTGAAGAAGTGTTTGTACAGAGTCTTTAGACTTTTCCACAGCATTTGCTTCTCTTTAAAAAAAATTCTGTACAACACCTTTCTGTTAAAGCCAAAAAATACTTGAGTAACAGTAATTCTCAACACGCGTTTGAAGATAGGGTTGGTTCAGCCAGTGGTTGAAAAAGCTGTGTTACTCGGTGGCTGGCTGCCTCTGAATGTTTTAATTTGAGGTTTTTTTCCTACCAGAGCTTACAAAGCAAGTAAGAGGTAACTGTTAGTTTTCACTGACTGTGCGTTCATTTAATGCCAAACTGTGTTTATAAAGTAATATTTTATGTTCTTTTTCAGATGTATAGGCTCACACTACGAACAAGTAAAGAAGCTGTATCTCAGAGATTATGTGAATTGCTGTCAGAACAGTTTTAATATTAACCATGTCAGTTTTGGTTTTTCCACTTATATCACTGTCATCATACTGCAAATAAATGTCTTGTACATCACTGTCTGAGTACTGCAATGTTAACCAATACCAGCTCCCTGCCTTAATAGGACTTGACCCTTGTTTGAAATTAAGACTATAAAATGTACAGTACAGGGAAGTGACTTTTTCCATTAAAAATGGCATTTAGTGTGTTTCACAAAGGGTGGGAGGGCTGTATTTTGCTCCTTTTTTTGCAGAGGTCAGGCTTTTAAACTTGTTGAAGGGTAATTGTTTGAGTTGTGGCAATCAAGGATTTCAGCTGGAGATAGCTCAAAAATCTTCTGTTTCAGTACCTTTAAGAGATACTTCCTCTGCTCTGAGCTGAAAGAAACCAATGTACTGCTGCTCAGGAAGGTTAATTCCCATGTTAACATAGAGTCAAACCTTTGTAAAGTTGAACATTGCCACAAGTTGTCTGCTGGATGGAAGGGCAGATTTGAAGATGTGTTTGAATCTGATTAAAGTGAACATTTATGTTGTGTCGCCAATCTTTGTATTTGAAAAATGCCACAGGACCAGAGTCTTAAAAGTATTAATCTTGTAATATTTTACATCTTAATGTTTTCTGATCTTTGGCTTGAACACAAAAGCTATTCTTAATCCTTCTGCTTATCTCCATTAATGAGGTGAGCTTCTCTGGTAGGGGGTGAATGAGTATATACTTGTTTGTTGTTACTCAGTGAAGTTAAATATTCTGTTCTATGTTTTTTGTGTTTGCCATCAGACTTCACAAGTAATAGTCCTAATGATGTGATACAATTAACTGCAGAGTCTAGTATTGTATAAAAGAAGTGGGAAGAAATGGGCTCTTGAAGGCTGTAAGGCATGCACTCTTAGGTGAAAATGTAATTTTAATCAATATCTTTTCCCCGGTGTACATTAATATTCAGACTCAAGAGGTTGAATAACCGATACCTAAGCAGTTTCCTTCCTGTCAGTGGTAAAAATGTCCAACATGCTGTAGAAAACTTCTGTTGAAATGGAAAGTAGAAGACCCAAAAATGTTCAGCTTTTCTCGTGGTTTTTATAGCCGAAGTCTTTGTACCTCGTTTCACATCAAACTCTTTGCAGCATCTCTGCAGAAGTCAGTGGACAGAAATTTTGGCTCATGCTCCTCAAGCCTTGAGGTGCAACTGAGGCTGCTAAACCAAAGCAGGTGAGGTGGCCCAGGTAGAAACCCTGGGCTGGTGTCAGCGAGAGCTGCAGATCATGGTGAACAAAATCAGCTCCTGCTGACAGGAGAAGGGAACCTCAGGTCAAGATTTCCTCAAAGTCATTGACAGGAGGCCTGGGACTGGTGTGTCACGACACATACAGACAAGTGTGCCCAGGAAATGAAGGTGGTGAGTCATGGTGGTGACACTGAAAATAGATTTAAATGAGGCTGCTGTCATGCTGCCCAGTGCTCAGCAGGAGACAGGATTCTCCACGATTGAGTGTGCCTTGCTTTTTGTCTTCAGTGCTTTGAGCTTGAATGATGGAACTGGGAGATTATCACTTGGTTTGGCTGAAGGCTCCTGATCTACTTGAGTAAAAGTGAAAAATGGGGAACAAAGGTTTGGCTGTGATGTGTGGATTTTGGGGGATATGTTTTGTTTTTCCAGAAATGGTTGCTAAGTATGGATATTAAGGCTGAAAATTGGGCTAAAGGCCTGGTCTTTCTGCAAAAGTTCTCTTGAACAATTGGCCCCTTTAGGGCCTTTCAAATTCTTCTTACTTAAGACTCTTCAATCATAAATATTGTCACGGAAAATCTTGGTGAGCAGTTCCTGCAGTCAGGTTGGGCAGTTGGCAGATACTGATGGAATACCTTTTGTTTTGGCCTCTCAATGCTGTGTGTCTCATTAGGCCTGCTATGTTAACCATGCTCTTGGCTGCTCTGTTAAAATCTGATGTGCTGAACTAAAGGGAGTCTTAGCAAAGACAGAGGAGGAGCTTCTCTTTCGTATTTTCCAAATCCTGTTGTATATCTGTCCCCCTGAAAAATGTTCTGTGCCCTCATTAAAGGACACCTTGAGACACTGCACTACTTTATTTCACTTTGCTTTGGTTCAAGCTGTGCTAAAATGTGCATTAAAATGTGGGAAGGAGGGGGGGTAAGGGAAAGTGTCTTTTCAGTGGTGACTGTGTTAAGCTTATGACTGTTCACTCTTTGTATTAAATGTCAGCTCAATGAAGCCATGAGCAGAAAAGTGAACAAATTAAAGACAAATACTTGATTTTATTTTTTTTTTGTGAATGATGGTTAACTTACCAGTGATGTATCCTGTCAAGCAGACAAAGTAATTTCTGCAGTAAACAGTGTTATTGTTTTTAAGTGCAGTATTTTCAGGCATTGACATGTGAAAATAACTGAATAGCAAAACAGGTAGCATATGTTCATTCTTGACCTACACTCCAGTATGTAACATTTATGGTGATTGTCTTATTTGTATAAAACAAAGTTCTGTCAAATTAAGTGGAGAATTTTCATATAGAAGACTATATATTAGACTATATTCATCAGAAGAACGTATTAAGATTAAATAAATGATTAGAACAGTGATCAGACTGTCCTTTCTTTGTCTGGGGGCATGAAGGTGTAAAAAATACTCTCATGGAATGGTTGTTGTGGAAAACAATTGCTGTGATTCTTTAATGAGAAGTACTGGTGGGTTCTGTTCACTGGAGTCTTACCTGGTCTACAGATTTCTGCTCCCGCAGTGAGCGAGCTTGATTTTGTTCTTGTTTGGTCACAAGTTATAAATATTCTATTTTTAAAAAGCCCCAGATGTAAACTCTTTCTCCCTAGAGTGTTTAACAGTAAGTACATGAGCAGTGCCTGCTGCAGTAAACTGCTCTAGCAAACAGTGGGGTAGGGTTGAGGCTAAGCAACACGCACCTGTATTGCATGCATGGGTGATGTTACTGTAGAAGAGTGTGTGAACTGCTGAGTAACCCCATTTAAGCTTTTCAGATTCTTCTCTTACGCTTGCTAAAAGGGAAAAAAGGGCACTCTGAGCTTCTGTGTGATCATACAGCTTTTTCTTAAATGACTTGCAAACAAAGATTTTTTAGAGTGGTAGCAGGTAGAAATCACTTGTGAGTGAACCACTTGTGTCCTGTTAGATGGATGTATGGATGTGGGCTTTGATTTCTTGCAGAGAAATGCCCTCAACTTCCAGCTTTATCCCAAAGCTGCTACATGTGTGTGTTAGTTATGTTACTAGAAATGTCCTACCACACTAAGGGTGCTTGTGGAAACCTCACAATTCACTTCTGGGTCATACAGCACCTTGCTTTCCAACCCTGTCATCTGTGAATCATGAGCACAAGTCTGTGTCCACCTTCAAAAGAAAGGAAACAGGTCAGTTTCCTTCTCCCTCTGAGGTAGTGGGCTCTTCCACAGGTCCAAGTTTGACTGTAGTGAACCTAATGGACTATTTTTCAGCTAAAATAGCTGGTCAAATAATGAGAAAGAAGTTAGCAAATTCAGTTCCTTCTACTTTATTTGAACATTGAATTTCTGTTACTGCACAGTGCATGGGCCAGGTTTTAGCCTCTGGTTAAATAAATCACCCTGAGGCCAAACAGTCTCTTGTCTTCCCTCCTGATCCCCACTGTATGCCTGTTCTTCATTTCCTCCTCTGCACCCCCCCCTGCTCCTGATCAGGAATAATTTATCTGACAGCTCCATGGGTAGTCCAGGCAGCTGCTCAGGCAGCCTGACTGCAAGGCTGTCCTGTGTAATCAGTACAAGAGAACCCAGCAATGAGCACTCATTGTGGAAGGATTAACTTGTGATCAGTGTTTAATTACAAAAAATGGTATCTGCAGCCATCAGGTCTGGCTAGTGTGTGCAGCTGTCAAAGTTACAAACACAGCCACTAAATGCAATTATTTCTGTGGTGAGCCTTTTTCCAGGCTTATCTGGGTCTTGGCATGGTAGTTGGAATACCTTCTTAAGAAGTTCAAGTGGCCTACAGCAGCCACATGCTGTGGTGACCGTCATCTTCTCAACATCCAGCCTGTGTGGAAGAGAGGGAGAAGCAGTTGGCATTTGTTTACAGCATTTTAGGTTCACAGCTTTTCAAGTATAGGAACATTTTTTTTCTGTGGTAGGAGGTTTAGAGGAAAGGGCACAACCCTCCTCTGAATGGTTCTGTCAGCTACAGGACTACAAACAGTATGGGAAATGACTCCATTTTAAGTTCTCACGATGCAGAAAGTCAGGTGTACTGAGCTGCTGCCTTCCTTTTTACAACAGGATGGACTTGATGATCCTTGTGGGTCCTTTCCAGCTCAGGATAGTCTGTGATTCTATGACCTCATCAGCTTTTAGGCCTCAGACCTCACTGGAAAACAGATAGAATTTGATTCCCCTGGTCTCTTTCTGCCCTTCTGAATATTTGTAAAGTAACTAGGGATTAAATTTGTTAAAGCTGTGCACTGGACTACGTACAGTTTACAAAAGGTCTCTTTTGCAGATGCTAAATTGTGTGTGTTCCTTTTGCAGTTCACAGAGGAAGAAAAACCCCTACTCCCTCTGAACAGTTAGTTCCTGAATCTAAGGTGATGGCTGCATGATGCCAGTTCTGGGTATGAGGTCAGCTAACAAGGTAGAAGACTTGCACATAATTGTTGAATTCACAGTAACAGAGCACAGGTAGGTGAAGTGAGAGCTTGAATAGGCAGGTAAGGATTTGAGTCTGTCCCTATAGTACTGCAGTTCTTAGGCTGTTGATTCCTGACATGTTCAGCCTCCTGCTGGACTTGGTTCTGCCTTTCTCTTTGTCAGTGGAAAGCTGTATAGATACAGGTCAGAACCAAGGTATTGAAACAGGAGAGTTAAGGAAAAAAAAATTTTTTAAAAATCTCT
This sequence comes from Oriolus oriolus, assembly GCA_013400235.1. Lineage (NCBI taxonomy): Eukaryota > Metazoa > Chordata > Aves > Passeriformes > Corvidae > Oriolus > Oriolus oriolus. The sequence continues at coordinate 92,050 of VXBT01014163.1, forward strand.
TCTGAAGAGGAGAAAAGTTTTCTTGGTTTCATTTAAAACTGGGTTTTAACCACAACTTTCCTAGCAGTGACTGTGGCAAACCTTAATTGCAAAATTCTTCCTCCAGGCTTAACAGTTCTCAAAATGCTGCGGACACCTGAATGTGCTTTGAAGGGGAAAGCTTTTAGCTTAAGAATTAATTTAAAGCAGTTATTGCAAGAGCAAAACCCTTCGTTGTTTTCTTTTTTTTGAACCTTGTGTTGGCTTGGATTGTTGGGAATTTACCAATTTTTTTCCCCCCAGTAACTGTGAGCTCTAATACGGCTGCACTGTTCACTTGTATTGAAGCCTTGATTTCCTGTCAAATTCTCCTAAAGGGCAGCAGAAGTGCGCAGGCTCAGCCAGCACCCTTGAAGTTATAAAATATACCTGAATTACACTATTAGGAGAATGTTACAAGGCAACTGATGTGACATTACTTACCTTAGATGAAATTTCTTACTTTACCGTCTTAGCTGTTTGAAAACAGGTATTTGTAGTCTAAACCACCTTTTCAATCTTTAAAAAGCAAACAAACAAAACCAAAACCGCAACGATCAAAACGACAACAGAAACCTTCCAAACCTGCAGCACTGATGTCTGGCTTTTCTAAAAAACAACAAAAACTTAAGGAAGTGAGATGACCTTCCTTGATTAGCTGTAAATCTCTGTGTAATAAATTACCTTATTGTTTCTATTAATTGGTTTATACAGCAACATTGTATATTGCTGGGTGGATTCTAACCACATTTTCCTCCCTGAATTATAAAGGAGCAGTAGTTCATAAATTTCCCTACTTAGAGATGACCAAATAAGGAAAACAGCTTTAGTACTGTACAGTCTGTTATCCTTACTTTGTTGAAGACGGACATGATCCTTCACATCGGCTCAAAGTGACATTTGTGGAACAGCCTTTGTAAGTTATTTCTTCTTCATATTCAACTTCTCTACAACGCTCTGTCAAATGTAAAAAGAAAAATATTCTGCTGTAATTCATCTTGATCTTCTTGAGTGACCTTTGTTAGATGTTAAAAGCCTCTGTATCTGGTTTCATGGAAAACCATTCTTATTGCATGAGATAATTAACAAGTCACAAGTGAGTAACACAGCAAGAGAAGGTTTTAAACTGGGCACTGAAGTTGCAGGAGAGGCTTAACCCTGGAGGACAACAAAAGAAAAGAACAAAGTTCTTTTTTAGGAAAATAGAAGTTGCTGGAATCACAAATGAGCAAAAAAATCCTGTTAAGAATATAGTACACATTCAGCCCAGCATGGAAAAACTAATCCTCTGCTGAGAATGCAAAGATGCAAAGAGGAACAACCAGGTGGCTCATTCTGGTATAATTATTTCTGGTTCACAGACTTGACTTATTTGAAAATTGCTTAATTTACACATTATAAAGATATATTTATTTATAGGCAGACAGAAGTTTACAACTTGTCTTACTAGGGAGAATGTGTAATGCTACGTTAGGTAACAATTATATGTGTCAGTGCTACATTTTCTCCTGCCTTGAAGCACCACACTAAGCACTTTATGAAGCAGAAAGCTGACTGAAAACGCAGGTTTTCCAAGGAGTTGAAAGACAGTGTTTGAAGTTTATATTAAGGAGAACAAAGATGTTGAAAACTATGAAGGCAGCTCATGCACTGCTCACACCTGATCTTGCACAATGATCTTTTAAGCACAGTCAGGTTCCCTGCTGAGAAAAAGGTTATCGATTGTTGAACGTTATCGCAGGGGAGGCTCAGTTAATGCTGTAGTATAACTGGGATTTTCTTACTGGAAAATAAAACGACTGCTAACTGGGCAGTAGATTAAGATGCTGTATCTGTATCTTGTGAATGCAGCACTAGGAGCTATGCCAGTACTTAATTTTTTTTTCTGGGCTGAAATATGTTGTCTATATTGTGCCAGGCTGAAAAAGTATCAAAATTGCTTAGTTCAGGGCTGGAAAGTGCAGAGAAAGGAGAACTTGTTCACAACTTTCTGAAATAAATAGTTGCCTTTTAACTGCAAGGAACAAACTCGGTAATGCTGTGGTTGGGAAGGTAATGTCCTGAAGCATTTCTTTTAGGAAAAGAATGGGAACAAAATCCAAAGTAGGTCTCCAAAACATAACTATACTGGAGAAAATCCTTCTGCTTATGAGAGTTCCTAGCTGGATCCCCATTCTGTGAGGTGAAAATTATGAGGATGAAGGGAAAGCGGGGTCAAAGGAAGTGTGTCCGTAGAAAGAATCCTGCCTCCTTGGGTCAAACTGTGATTTCCAATGCTCATGCAGTCAGTTTGAGGCTCCTTCCTGCTAAAACTGAAACCAGCCTCTTTGGTGGTGCAGCAGCTGTGTGACAGCAGGACAAAGGACAGAGACTGTGCATTCAGTTGTTGACTCTGCAGGGAGGTAATTCTGCCAGGCCTGGTGCCCAAGCTGCCTGACCTGGCCAAGCTGGACTCTGCTCACAAGGTTAACCGTGAAAATGAGATGAAAGGCTCAGCTACAGGTGACTGTATCCTGTAGTGTAGATCCTCAAGTACAACAGTTCCATTTAAAACCAACAGACAGATGTTGCTTTGTGTGCCTTCCTTTACATGAGGTGGTGTGGAAATTACAGAATGTGGTATTCCTTCAGCCAAATCATATTAGGTGATTATGCACAGGAGCCAAAACACATCTCTGTACCTTGACAACTCTGAAAGCAGTATCCTGCAGAAGAGATACCAAAAATGCTGAAGTGTGCAGAGCTAACAGGAAGGCTGCAGGGTAATGAGGGGATAGCCTGTCCCAATAAGAGGTTTCTTACACTGCTTTTTAAGATGACAGAATAAAGGTTCTGTGGCTCTCCTGAAGTGCATCCTGTCAGACTCATTAACTCAACACTTCTTAATGTTTAAACTACTGAATAACAGGGAACCTGGAGGTATGAAATCTAAGACGTCAGACAACTGCTTTACAAAAAATAACTGCAGAAAGGGCAAAAAGAAAAGGTGGAGCCAATGGGTACAAACAGGATCCTAGCCAAACAATACGTAAAGAAAAAATTCATACACTCATGAAAAGAAAAAAGTACTAAAAGGAAATGATACGGAGATACATTACCATGTGGCACTGTAAATGGCACAACAGAGGACAGGGATGTTGAAAGTCCAGAGGTGAGAGGAGCAGATGATGTCGTACGGGCAGTGGTCAGTGTTGTTGTTTGCAGGGAACTCGTTTCAACCGACTCTGTAGCAGCCGTAGTGATAACATGGGGAGCCGAGGTAATGGTTGTAGATAAAACAGTTGTGATCAACGCTGGACTGGACTGAGCAGAGATACTGGTAGGGACAGCTAATGAAGATGTTTTGCCATATGGAGTCAACGTGGTGTTTTGGAAGAAAGAATGTGTAGTGCTCACAGCAGACCTAAGTGTGGAAGTAGTGAGGGGTGTAGGCACAGACATTGTGCTCACGGTTGGGACCAAAGCAGAAGAGAATGGAGACGTGGCAGCTGATGGCAGCCAGGTGCTGAGTGGGCTGCTGGAGGCAGGTGGAGAGCTGGGATTTGGAGAGGTTTCCAGAGGCACTTCTGTGCTGCTTGGTGGGCTGCTCCCTGTGGAGACAGAGGTCTTGGAGGTGCTGCTGATGGAGGTGGCAGCCGTGGTCTTGTGCGTGGTCACAGGTGGCGCAATGTGTGGCACAGTGGACTGTTCATGGGCGAAGGCTGCCAGAAGGAAGGCAGAGGTAAAACTGAGAATGCCCATCTGGCCATTTCCTCACTCCCCTTATTCAGACATGGGGAAAGAATCAGAAAACCCAAAGCTAGAACACCCATGCATGTCCAGAGAGAGATAGTTTTCAGAAGTGAAGAAACGAAAAAACAAGTGAAGATCCACCTATGAGATGCAAAGGCAGTCACTCATCACATCCCAGCACTCAACAATATCCAACCAGTCTCCAAGCAATGGCTGCTTGGGAGTAACTGCCCTACTCTCCCACTGTACAGCATAGTGTGATGTTCTGTGGTATGCAGCGTCTCCTTGGCCACTGGCTTTGGGCCAGCTATGATGGCTGTGTCCCTGATGGACCTCATGACCATGCCATGCCTACTCCATGGCTGGCAGAAGGAAAAACAGAGGAAGCCCAGGTGCTGTGCTGGCACTCCTGATCAATCACCAAAACAATGGTGTGCCATCAACACTGGCTGGGACTCACAACTAAAACAGTACCAGGAAACCGGCTGAGAACAATATTTCGCTCCATCGCAAGCACAGCCAGTGTACAGGCCCACAACTACACCAGGAACCAGGCTGGCCGAAGGCAGCATGAATGGTGGGGTAAGCAGCCAAAGATGCACAAGTACTCTGTGGTCCCTGGATAGACTGATTATGGCAGGGACTGAAGGAGGAAGGCAGGTAGGCAGGAAGGAAGGAGCAAGCTGAGCAGAGCAGGACAATGGAGAAGAAGTATTACCAGACTGTGAGGAGCTGAGCCATGTTGAGGCCACAGTTGAGGAGGGAGAAGAAGCAGGCAATGGCAGCGTGCTGGTTTTGGCTGTGGTGGGTGCAGAGGACTCTGTTACAGGAGACTCCTTTGGAGCATTGGTTGTAGGGGAAGAGGGCTGGGGCCTCAGGGTTGTAGGTGTCGTCCTGGGGCTGGTGCTTGGAGCTGCTGTGGAGGAGAGTGTGGAAGTGGTGGCAGTGGATGGCAGCTGGGTGCTGAGCGGGCTGCTGGGGACAGGTGGAGAGCTGGGATGTGGGGATGCTGTTTCCAGAGGCACTTCTGTGGAGACAGAGGTCTTGGAGGTGCTGCTGATGGAGGTGGCAGCCGTGGTCTTGTGCGTGGTCACAGGTGGCCCAATGTGTGGCACAGTCAAAATTTTATGAGTGAAGGCTGCCAGGAGGGAAGCACAGGTCAGTTGAGGATGAGGACAAGAAAACAAAGAAATGTATATGCTCAGAGCCTGTAGATTGGGGATACAAGCATAAACAGCAGTGCTGTGCTGTAGTGAGCATTCCTCGGAAAAAGGGAACACTTGTACTGCAGGTCCTGTCTACATGCTTCCTGGATTGTCTCCTAAACATGGAGGAAATGGATTCAGTGCCTTCCCACAGGAGAGATCGCACTACCTGTTCCCGGGAGAGGGCCCTGTCTGCATATGCATGTCTCCATTCAAAGACTAGGCAGAGTTTAAGGTCAGTCTCCTTTAAGACTGGCAGGTCAGGCCCCATGGCAGAGACCATTGTCCCAGAGCCATAACAAAGTAAGGCCATGGCACTGTGCCAAAGCAGATGGCAGAGAGAACGGGGAGCAAAAAATAAAAGAAGTCTGCAAGCAGCCTGTGTGGCTGGAAAGGAAGAAGGGAAAAGGGAGAGCAGGGGGAAGCACCAGGATGGGTAGGAGGGAGCCTTACCAGGCTGTGAGGAGCTGAGCCATGTTGAGGCCACAGTTGAGGAGGGAGAAGAAGCAGGCAATGGCAGCGTGCTGGTTTTGGCTGTGGTGGGTGCAGAGGGCTCTGTTACAGGAGACTCCTTTGGAGCACTGGTTGTAGGGGAAGAGGGCTGGGGCCTCAGGGTTGTAGGTGTCGGCCTGGGGCTGGTGCTTGGAGCTGCTGTGGAGGAGAGTGTGGAAGTGGTGGCAGTGGATGGCAGACGGGTGCTGAGCGGGCTGCTGGGGACAGGTGGAGAGCTGGTATGTGGGGATGCTGTTTCCAGAGGCACTTCTGTGGAGACAGAGGTCTTGGAGGTGCTGCTGATGGAGGTGGCAGCCGTGGTCTTGTGCGTGGTCACAGGTGGCAAAATGTGTGGCACAGTGGACTGTTCATGGGTGAAGGCTGCTGGGGAAGAAAAGCACAGATTTTTGAGGATGAGGGCAGCAAACGTACAAAGTGGAGGTAGTCAGAAGCCTCAGATTTAGGATAGAAGCAAAACCAGCTGTGCTGTGCTGTCCTGAGTATTCCTGGGGAAAAAGGGAGCACTGAGACTCTGGGTGCTGTCTAAAGCTGTCTGGTTACTCTCATAAAAAGGGAGGAAATGGGTACAGTGCCTTCCAACAGGCAATATCCCACTACCTGTTCCTGGAAGAGGATTCTGTGTCGATATGCACATGTCCCTTCAAGGAACAGGCAGAGCCTAAGGACAGTCCCCTCTGAGGCTGGCAGGTCAGGCCCCAAGGGACAGACCATCGCCCCAGAGCCATAACAAAGTAAGGCCATGGCACTGTGCCAATGCAGATGGCAGAGGGAATGGGGAGGGAAGACCTAAAACAACTCTGCAAGCAGCCTGTGTGGCTGGAAAGGAAGAAGGGAAAAGGGAGAGCAGGCAGAAGCACCAGGATTGGTAGCAGGGAGCCTTACCAGGCTGTGAGGAGCTGAGCCATGTTGAGGCCACAGTTGAGGAGGGAGAAGAAGCAGGCAATGGCAGCGTGCTGGTTTTGGCTGTGGTGGGTGCAGAGGGCTCTGTTACAGGAGACTCCTTTGGAGCACTGGTTGTAGGGGAAGAGGGCTGGGGCCTCAGGGTTGTAGGTGTCGGCCTGGGGCTGGTGCTTGGAGCTGCTGTGGAGGAGAGTGTGGAAGTGGTGGCAGTGGATGGCAGCCGGGTGCTGAGCGGGCTGCTGGGGACAGGTGGAGAGCTGGGATGTGGGGATGCTGTTTCCAGAGGCACTTCTGTGCTGCTTGGCCCCTGTGTTGGGCTGGCCCCAGTGGAGAAAGAGGTCTTGGAGGTGCTGCTGA
>VXBT01014168.1:0-143056 GCA_013400235.1 Oriolus oriolus
TTTTCTGTTTGTTTTTTTTCACCTCTCTGCAGTTGCTTCCGCACCGTTTAGGAGCACAAAAGCTTCTTTCTCCCTCTCCACTCTCTTCCACCTGCCTGCCACCAGAGGGGCTACTACATGTTGTTAAGTCACAGAAATACCAAACAATTGAGAGACATGATTAATGGCAATAGCTACTTTGCTTGATGGATTTTGATCCCCCAGCAGAAATCTGGCATCAATCATGTGGCTGAATTCCTCTCTGCTGCTAGATGATTTAGTATCCCATGTCCTGTGTTCTACAGCTTCCATTTGGAGTTGAACAATTTCTCTGTCACTTTGAAAGTGTAGCAATAATTTCCACTCTGCTTTAGATTCCAAGGTGTTGGCAAGTCACTGCTTTTAGGACACACTACAAAGGGGTTCATTAGAACTATGAGAATAGGGAAGATGCTCCATTAATTATCCTTTGGCCAGTAATACATAATCTCCCCCAAACCCCATTACAGACAAAACAGAATTTCTGTATAATTTCAGATATATGTGTGTTCTGTTTAGATTGCAATTTGTGAATAAAATCTTTTTTCATGGTATAGAATTTTTAAACTTGAGAATTACTGCTGAAATTCTACAGACAATATTTCCACATTAAAAGCAAGATGTAAAAACTGCAGAAGATGTACAAAATCACTTCAATACTTGAAATCTCCAGCATAGAGATATCCAAACATTTTACCATTATATTAATATGAATTCTGATGATGCTAAGTAGGCTTCCATCTAATATTAGTATCATATTGGTAAAATTAATTAACCAGTTAATGAAATGTTGTAATAAACTGTAAGCAAGTTAATAAATAAAACTCCAACCAAGTGAAAAAGTTGTGACAGAAAACAGAAGCTAAGAAAAAGATTTGCCACCAGACTCTAAATAAGTATCTTGGAAACCTAAGTATTAGCAAAATTAATTGTTCAAATGTGAAACAATGATGCAAATTGAATTAGTCATGAAGTGGCTTTGATCAGGCTCAAAGAACACATCTATGGGAAGTCATGTCAGGAACAATCGGATTGAGTTCAATCATTTACAGAACCACTTTACTGTCTGTGGTTCTCAAATGCACAAATAATAAGCTTTCTGTCCTGACAATGTAACAGTTCTTTCAAATCAATTTAAAAATTGTGACTATTGCAAAAAATATATTAGTATCCCTTTCTGTCAGGAGAAATGTCTTACACTTCACACCCTGAACCAAGCTAGGATTACTGATGTAGCTAGTGTACTCTAGTTCTGGTTAAACTATTAAGTTAGTACCAGTGTAAATCAAGGTCCCAGGCGTGACCATTAATATAAAACAAATTATTTGACATTAAAAAAAATCCCAACAAATTAAGGAAATTCTCTAATTACACATTTTGCTTACATCTCCCCTCTTTCTGCCCAATATACAGACATAATACCTGATTTCCCAAGCATGCCTATCTACATCTTCTGGCACGTGTAACTGAGCATGCCTCTGAGTAACCAGTGCCTGTGAACCCACAGATCACTGCACTGTGGTTTGCTGTCACTATAATGAGACTCATCCTGGTGGAAGCCTTCGGGCCAGTGCAAAGTTCCCCTTGAGAGCTACAGCACTGATTAATCAAATCCTGTGCTGCGAGGAGTTCTCTCCATCATCCACTTTCATACCAGTCCTTTGTCTCAAACCCATCCACTGTCTCATTGTCCCTGCTCGCACTGTGACTGCAGGAGAGACCTTTCTCACACTGATTGCTCACAAATTAAATTAGGTAGCAGTTGCCACAGGACTAACTTTCTTGCAGTATGTAAACTGATCTTCAGGCCAGAGTTAGTAGTCTTTTACTGTTGTACCTACAGGGAGTAATTTCGAGGGACATACCAAAAATAATAATTAAAAACCAAATAAAAACCTTTCCCCAACTTAACCACCAATCATTTCCTCTTTGATAGGCATGTTATTAGTCTATTTCTTTTGTTCTATCAATGTGAAACGCCTTTTGGTGTGAGACTGTGTCATTCTTTGAACAGGTGTGCCTATGACATCATCCCCACTAGGTACTGAAACACTCTTAGCAGTAGGGAAATCAGACTGCCAAAGCAAGGCCCTTAGGTCTCCCATATAGTCTCCAAGAAAGTGCTGGGTGCCTCTGAGAAAGAGTCCAGAAAGCTTTTAGAATGTAAACAATCTTTTTTCTTACAGCAGATATGCTTGAACTGTGGGAAAACTTATCAAAGCTCATGGATTTAAGGTTGTTCTACACTCATTGGATCTCATGTTTGCAGTTCCTCAGGTGGATTTTCTCCAGACAGAAAATCACTCCTGTAAAGAAGTTCTTGAGTGACAGTGCACAATAATTTAGTTCAGGGATTATAATTTGTGGTCTAGAAACTGCTGCAAGTATGTAATGATTCCTAAATAGTCCAAAACGAAATTATTAAGAAAAGAAATATTATTGTCAGGGGCTAAAATCTGTAGTGCGAAAGTCTGCACTTGAATTAGGTTAGTTTCAGAATCTGTAAACTGCAAAAGTTAGAAAAAAATATTTGTTCATCAACGGGGACATTAACTTGGGAAATGGAAGACTTGGGTTCTGCACTAACTTCAAAACATTGCACCCATAATTCTTATATCCTGGACATCAGCTGTGGTTGGTAATTACTTATGGAATAAGCAGGAAAGTTGATTCTCTTCTCTTTCTGTTCAGAATCGGCCATTCTGTAGCAGGGAATGAAAATGTCAAGAAACCAGAAGAAGAACTAACACAAATGAGATGACTGTCGTACAGATTTTGGGATGTAGAAATCTCAAAACTGTTGAGTGGTTTTACATTACTAAGACTCTGAATAAAAGATGGGAGAGTTGATATAGCACAAAATAAATTGCATTAGGGCCTCTAAACAGCATTATGCAGTTCAAGACAGTACAGAATTTGTAAAGCATTCCAATTCATATAAAGGAAAGGAATCAAAGCATTACATGCTACATATTAAGGTATTTTGGAATAATAAATACGGTATAATACTGCAATATCCTGTAATCCTTCCAAACTTCCAAGAATCAGTTAGAAAACTGGAACTCCTGTTATCACAATTTTATATATCTTTGCAAGGAATCTTGAGATGGCACACCCAAGACAAATTAATAAAAAATTGTATTTATGGGCTTGTGGAATGATCTTCCACAACTGGCAGATTGCTTTTTTACCATAGAAAGAATCTCTGTGTCTCTATCTCAGTGATTTATCTAGTGATTCTGTGTGTGCTGGCTCACTAAAGTACCACCTATAATGCAATACCTTCTACCAAAATAGTATATTTCCCAGAACATATTTTTGTAACATAATCTTTGCAAACATGTAATTTAAGACAAAAATAATTTTTCCCTACTGGTAATTCTTTCAGTTCATTGACACACTGTAATGTCTTTTTAGAAGTAATATACATTAATTAAAAGGAATAAATCTCATGACACTTCCCTGAATTTTTACTATTTTGCCAGTATATCCTTCCAGAAAAATGCTTTTTGTTTCAAGAGATAACTTTTGAACACTTGATTACCAGAATTTTAGTAACCGACACTTCAAGAAAGAGCACTCTCCCTCCAAAATCACCACATGAAAATTTGTTAAAGAAGGATCTGTTTTCCATTAATGAAATCAGTGCCTAAACTATTTATTTTCTTCCTGGCAACAAAGGGAAAATACAGATGAAAGGAATTAATGTACAATGTGGGTAAGGAGCAAATGTAATAGCAGATATTGTATAAAAACACAGACTCACAAGCAACAAAATCAGAACAGCCATCATTAAAGCAAAGTCCTCTCTGTGTACGGAGCACCAGCAGCCTATGCAATCTGTTTCACACTGCTCTACCAGCAGGGCTCAATCTTGGCTCAGAAGAGCCATCATCAACTCAGATGGAATAAAGCTATTTCTGTGCAGTCCCTGGTCTGTCCAATAAGATTAGTAGGGAGGGTGTCAGTAAGTAGTTGTTGGAATGGCAGCAACAGGGACACCTGCTTGGAGCTGAATTGATGCCTACTGTACATCTTCATCTTGAGTGTGTTCTGGAACTCAACCAGTGACCTAAAACTGAAATACTCTGATAAAGAAGCATCTGCATCAGAGAGTTAAAAACTATTGGCAGCCAAGAAAAGTAACACAACACGATGGAAAGAGAAAAACAAAACAAAGTGCATTCTATTATAAAAAGGTTTCTTAGCATGTGATGTAGCCATCCATAGCTCACATGCACAATAGGTAGAGGTCCATTATGATTATTAATCATAATTAATATTTTCCAAATTTATAGTATAAAACTGGTCAATACATGAAGACAAAAAATATTATATACTTATTATTTACTATTATAACCTATTTTACTACTTTGCAATTTGTTTCAAGTCTTGGGTAGTATTTTAGGAATATCTACTTGATCAAGGGCAGGAAAATCTGATTTACATTTTGCTGTACATAAACTCGTAAAAATAAAGCAGTATGTTCTACATCTGAGTTTATGAACTCTGAAAAATGGGAAGCAATTCAGTTCCAACATAATAGGTCACTGGTATGGTTGTGATTTTGAGACTGGAATTGTCTTATTTTTAACACCCTCGGAATGAAATCCAGAACTCAGATCTATATGGAGCTTATTGGCAAATTTTCTGATGATTTTTTCATTATTATCAAGACATTTTTCAATTTCAATATGATTTGTAATTTTTGACTCCCCTAGGCCTAAAAAAAAAAAAAAAATCACCTTTCTTGATCATCTTATACACAACCAAGAATATCATCAATACAAATCTGGATATTATCTGAGGTCCAGTTTTAATCACCTGCTGTTTTTTCTGTCATTCAACATATTTTCAAAAATATCTTCAACTGTTTTTTATTATGGTTGTACTCCTCAGGTTTCTTTTACAACAATAAGTATTGTCTAGCCATTTCTGCATTACATTTCACTTTGTCCATCTTTGATTTCAGAAATAAAATAAATAAATATAATGGAATATTGAACTTGAATGGGACTTCTAGGTCATGGATCCCTTCTTCCTCTCTTCATATTTAATCACTCAGCATAATTCACTTCATAAATTAACGCATTTCTTTCCTAGCAGTACCTAGGCTTTTTTCTCTTTTTTGAGGGGATTTCTTTTCTTTTGTTTAGGAGCCTGTGTTTCCTTCGTGGTTTGGTTTTGTTTCTATTACTCCTGTTAAACACTTTCTCCAGGATTCATTCCTCAACTCACACACATACGTTCTCTGTCGAGGCTACATTGATTACGCACGGCTATTCCATACCCATCTATTCTCGTGCCAGCATTGTCTGTTAGCTAAATAACTCTTTTATGTCCCTCAGGTTTACCACTGATTTATTTATAGGCAACAATTTTATTCCCTCTCATCCTTAGTTTTTCCAGACAAAACAAGTTATGTTCATTTTGTGTCCTTTTTTCTTCAAAAGGTCCCAGTAGTCCTCCTCCTTCTTAAAATAATTGGATAAGATGAAGATACAGTGACTGTCCCATATTTACTGAATAGCTTGAAGGATGCATAGGCATGCTGGTAGAACATTTTTGTTAATAGGAAATAAAGATTGGGACTTTGAATGACTGGGTTATCCAATTATAGTTATTTGCTGATGGACCAAAAATATGATATAAATAGCTGCAGAATGTAGGAATGGTCAGTTGATACTGTAACACGGTAAATCATGACAATACTGTGCTCCTTTCATAGCTTTAATTTTCTGCAATGGACATTCACTATATATGAAACTTTTAATAGTTACCAGGCACATAAGTATTTTGTGAATTTAACTACTGTGTATGTTTATTTCATGTAATGTAATTAAATACAATCCTTCTAGAAAGTCGTACTAGCTGTGTAGTAGCTCTGACAACTGAAAAACTACAATGTAATTTGAATTATTTCTCAGACCATACTTCTATTCTGACAGGTTACTATTATGAGGAGGAAAATGATATATTACATGAAGTTTTCCTGAGAGTCTTTGTATATATTTCTTTTATCAGGGACAGTTACAATTTAATAGTGCGTTAAAAGACCATGTGGTGTGCCATTTGTCATGTAGTATTTTTATATAATCTGAGCTATAATTTACTTCTTGGGCCCTAATTAATCTAATAACCACCTCATTAACTTTTAGGAAAGCCTCACTCTAACTTAAGGTTAATTATTTAGCACTTTTGGCATCATTGCCACACTACCTACATATGTGCTTATTTTTTACTATTTATAAGGTACACTTGTAAGTGAAAATTAATTAATGCGTAACAAAAGTTTTGTATCTCAGAAGGTGATATTAAATATACGATTTTGGGTTTTTTTAATAATCAGAAGAGAAAGAAGAGACAGAACTATGGCACAGTGGATTTATCCCTACATACGTAGCCTCAAGGTAACCTTCTCTAGTCCCCTCAGCCTCCTTTCTCTGGCAAAGGACAGAAGAGACACTGTTAAGGGGCAGTCACCCTCTAGTGCATTCATCTGACACACTGAATGACTCCTGCACTCTCTGCAGCTTGTAAAATGATAGCTTGTAAAACCAGACGTATACATCTACAGTCTAAAGTACGGGAAGATCTCTCCCATCTAAGTTGTTTATCCTCACCATATCACACAAACCATATGTATATTCATACACACAACTAGATAATTAAATTTGATATACTTAATTACATCTGCAAATAGTCAAATATTACGGAAAAAAAAATTTATCAGTAAATGCTACCACTTTAAAACAGAAATTTATTTTTTAATTGAGTAATTATATTGATAATTTATTTGGAATCCATCCTTCCTTCCTTCCTTCCTTCCTTCCTTCCTTCCTTCCTTCCTTCCTTCCTTTTTGACTGTCTTCCCTCTTTCGATCCCTTCAGTTGCTCAGTATTAAAAAATGTTTAATTGTATTGACTAACTTTTTATTTTTCCTATTTTGACTTTTCATACTTATAGAAATACCTTTTCATAGATTTTTTATATGATACAGAAACCCCTTCCATAGCAGAAGAAACATTAAAAAAGGTCAGCATAAGTGAAACAACGAAAATCAAGTATTTTTTATATATTGAGATGCAGATTTTATTTTGTTGTATTTTTTTTCTTTCTGACTTGTAAGAAGAAAGCAACTAATTTTTAGCTCATAAAATGATCAGTGAAATAATATTTGCTAGCCTTAGCATTTTTCCTACTATATGATCTGTTCTATGTCATTCAATCGTTTCATCTAAAGACAAAACTAAATCTACTGTATACAGGGCTTATTTGTATGTGAAAATTAAAGTTTTAGTCTCTCAGCCCTGTGACTACTCAGGCTGTTGGGACTTACAAACCATTCCTTTTTATGGACATTTTAACAATCCTGCCTGGCTCTCAAAAATTAATAAAATCATGTGAACGTTCACTACATATATATTGTGACTAAGTCAGCAAAAGCAGGGCAGGCAGTGTGGCTATGCCTCTCTTTCAAATCTGAACCATCTATCAAGTTGGCTTATGATTGATTTTCTCTAAAACTTTCTGCATTGCAGTGCTGTGGCAGCACTCTGATTTTACAGCATCTTTTTTTTTTTTTTGGTGCCCCAGCTGGACTCAGAGGGCAATTCAGCAGCTGGTGCAAATTGTCATTCCTCCCCTTGATGGACAGGATGATGAGAATAGACATTAAGGATTTGTCCTTCAGACTTTGCCTCAGTATCTGAAGCTCAATTTTGCCATTCTAAAATAGCAAAACACAATAACTCATGCTCCTCCAATTTCTCCACTCATACTGAAAATTAACTGAGGGTACTTTTAGATACCTAACTCCTCTTTTCTTTTTTGAGTATGAAGCTCCTATTAAAACATTGTATTTCCAGGAAGCAGAAAACTCACTGTAATATTTTCTACAGGATTTGAAACAATCAGACAAAAAAACGTGTTCTGTTTCACACTGGATTTAGCTTTTTTTACATTAATTAAGAAAAAGGGTTCTTGCTGTTTTGTGATTTGTTTGTTTTTTTCTTCTACATGTAACACAAATTCTATCAATATTGCTACAAAATCCACAGTATTGTGTGGTTACTATCACAAAGAAAACTGAGTATATATTCATAGCTGGAGCACACCTGAAGCACTCAGAGTAAATCACTTGATGTTTGTGGGGTTTTGTGCTGTACATTGCAATATATATAACTGCTTAATTTGCATACACAGTATTTCAATCTCTTATTCCATTTGATGTTACAAGTAGTAAAATCCTCCCTTAGATGCTGTAAGGTACATGGACCATCTGCATGCGACTGTCAGATCTAACACAGGACCTAGGGAACCCTCTGAAACACCAGCCAGAGCTTGGGCAGAAGGTTCTGGAAGAAAATCTAAACCTCAGATACTTGTCTCCATGAGGTATTTGTACATGTCTGCAAGACTGCTGGCTAGAGAATTTTCAGGATAGAGGGAAAGAAGTTAATGAGTTTAAATGTGCCACTACAATATATAGTGAAAGCCTGGTGCAGAAAATTTAGATGGATTGAATTTCACGTGCAGTTATTTGGTGTAATTTTGTTATTTAGGAAATTGTAATTAAAGCTGGTTAAGTGATATATACAGAACTGTTCAAACTGTAGGTCAATATATATTATAATACCTTTAATCAAACAATGCTTTTTATTTTGGGAATATAGATGGGGGAAAATCCTACTTCTGCTGTATGCAATATAAACTTGTTTTTGACTTAAGGAAGATTGAGGGAAATATCTTCAGGAGCATATTCTTTCTGTTTTTCCTTCACAGAAAGATACATGCATTCCTAGAGATAGGCACACAACAAAAACCACACTAAATCATGTTTTACATCTAGGCATACACACACTCACACAAACATTAAAGATCAACAAGAAAGTAAGAATTCATATTCATAACTACCTTGAACCATGTAGTTTGTTTCATTCTCTAATTAGACTGCTTGCTACCACTTCATGAGCAGAAGCAACCATTTCCATTCCTTCCACCCAATTTTTCCCACTGTGAATTTGAAATATGTCTGCCTTTCCTAGATGTAGACAGGGCATCTATTTGGTTGTCTATATAATCAACAATTTAAAATAGTCTACAGATGCACATCACAACAGAAGACAGATGGCAGAAGCCAAGAAATTCAAGTTTTACTTTCAACTGAAAGTGTAGTTTTTTAAAAAAAAACAACCACTTGAATGTTTTGGCATTCTCGAGATAATTAATTTCTTAAATATTAGTGACAAAAACCTGAAATACTGGAAGCACTTGAATTGCCTCCTGCAAGTGTCTTATGATATTCTTTTATCCTAAACAATTTCAATTTATGGAGGTAATGCAAAGAGAATATCAAATGAGTAGTATCTAACGGTTTTCAGAGCCGCAAGAATTTTAATAAAAAGCAAATTCCCCTATATGTTACTTGACAGTGCAGACCATATTTAAAAAATACCAGCTTCCATTTAGAACAAAAAGATGACATATTCTTTGTAATTAGTCAAGTTTTGGTGCAAATATATGCAGCTTCATCCAGTTTGAGTCTGCAGGAGGCTCTGGCTAGAAACTTTTCTGGTTAACTAGCAGAAAATAAATAAAAAGACCAGAAACGGATATGAATCCAAAATCAATTAATGCCTGAGGTTCATAGAATAATACAGGCAATGACTTAAATCAAAATATTACGGTCCAGGACTGATTAAAAACCCAAAGTGCCAGAGCTGTTCTCAGGCTGCCAGAGGTCTCTTTGCCCATGTAGGATGGAGCAGATCCCTGCCAGGAGCTGTGAACTGCCACAGTCCAGAGAGTGGGGTGACACTGAAGGTTGTAGCATGGGGGTAACTGCAACTCAGGGGGGTTCTACATCCTCAGAGATGATTGTTTGACAGCATGTATTAGTATGTATTAGTCAATATCATGTTGCTAATAAATTAGTAAATCACTTTGATTTGTTATGTTATTAAAACTGTCTAATTTTTCCCCTGGAACAGTGTTACACTTTATTGCTTTACAGTGATAGACAGGAATAGATGATGACACTGATTCTGTGTTCCTGCTATGGTAAATCCCACATTCTATAAACAGCCAAAGAAGTCTCTTAAACTGATCAAATGATAAGGTTTTCTGAAATCTCTGTGAATGGATTTGCAATAGAAATCTATATCACACTGATGCTGAAACTCCCCTCAGTGTAGTGTTTGCAAGGTCTCTGTCACCGGCCTACAGTCCAGCAATTGCTGCGGGTAGGTGATGTCACTGCTGAGAGTCCAGGCAGAAAAACTGGGACTAAGGCCATTGGGACAGAGACTGCAAACTACTGGATTCCTCTCCAGACATGTGAAAGCCAAGAAGATAGTCAGGAGCAATCAGTTCATAATACTGAGGTGACATCATGCCTGATTGCCTTTCACAGTGTTCTACCAAGGCCATGCAGATGACGGTCAGACAGTGGATGTGATATATCTCAAATCCTGAAATATTTTCACAATCTTTGCCACAGCATTCTCTCTTGAAAACCAAGGAGATTTAAGCTGTATCAGTGTACTGTCAAATGCGATGAAAATTGTCTGGACTGGCAGGTCCAAGGGGTAAAACTCCATGATTTGATATCCAGTTCGATTAACAAGCAGAGTAGCCCAAAATCAAGGCCTGGAATGATATTGTCCAAGATATGGTAGTCAGGACGACAACATTCACAGCAAACTTCTGGATGATAACAGATATGAGTGTTATTAGACTGAGGAGAATATGCTGATCTGCATGCCACCAGACCACCCTCCTCACAAGAGAAATCTGATGACAAGTATTGGAAATCGTGGAGCCATCAGGAAGGGCATGTGGGAACTCTAAGAATACAAAGCCTGCTAGAATGGTTTTGGAAGAATCCCAGTGACTGAAGAAAGTTGAGGGGCTCTCTTGTCCCACCCTTTGAGAATACCTGCTGGACTAAAATTTCCCCAGAAGTCATCCTACAGGGACTTTTTTTTTGTTAATGAGTTAATACTTTTTCGGAGTAGAAGGCCAAGGGACCAAAACCCAGGAACTAATTGAGACACTGAGTTTTAAGCAGTAGTGTTTCAAATTCCCCTCTTTCTCCTGGAACTGCAATAGAATCAATCCTGATTCAAACACAGAAGAGTGAAGAGCACAACTGGGGAAGGCAGTGGACATAAATATTTCTGGCTTCTACTTAGCTTTCTCCCTTCTGTTTTTCCTTGACCTATTTTATATGACAACAGTCACACTAGAACCCTACAGGGCTCAAAAAGGTTTCCCCCTCCTTTTACAGCTACATAGAGGAAGATTGCCCAGGATGAGCCGTGCTTTCACACAGCTCTGGCTATAACCTGTAAAGGATACTGGCAATTCCCCTCTCTCAAGAGCAAACATACATAACGGCATAACAGTTTGTGTTTTCCACATGCAATATAAAAAATGTGCCCATTTTGTGTCCTTTGTAGCATCTTATTATAATATGCAAATGTAATTTTTTTCTCTCTGGCTTCTCAGTGAAATGTGTGGAAGTACACAGTAAGGAACACAGCCATAGTAAAACAAAACACCAATTTAACCAGCTGGCTCACCAAGGAGTGCAAAATTATTCTAATCCATTCTGTGAAGTTATTTTCCCTTAGGAACAAGTATTCTTCAGAAGTTAAACTATGTTTTCTGACAGTGAATTCCAGAAACTCACTGCCAATTACTGCAAATGCTTTTGTTGACCTACTTGGCAAGCCACTAGAGATCAAACTACACTTACAGCAAACAAGCCATAAAAAAAAAGGTTATTCTTCTCTTATCCTTCCTCTCAAGCTCCAATTCCTCTGCTAGCTAAATTGATGTTTACTTGGGTTACATTAGGTTCACCTGGAGCAAATCCCTTTGTTCCACTGTTTGACAGTCCTCAATCGTACTAGGCTGTTCTGTCTTTTGCTCTTCCAAAGTGACTAGAAACATAAACACTTTGCAAGGACATCATCCTTCAGAGCAGACGAAAGCAAGGCACTCACAAGTGCCATAAACTTTATAGTTCCATTTTGCTGTCTTGTGTTGTTGTTTAGACAATATTTTGTGTCATTTTAGCAGGATTCTTAAAGTGACAGGATAGAAAAAAATTTCTAACCCTTCAATCAGTATTGTCTATTTACCTATCTGGAATATAATCTATTTGTATAAACATATAGTCTTTATATTTTACTAGAACTTGGGGTTTTATTGTGTTTTGTTGGATTTTTTTTTCTGGAGTGTTACAGCTTTGAAACATTTTTTCCTGAAAAAAAATTTCATAAAATACTAAGTATTTTTGAGCGCATTTTTAACAGCCATAATATTAAAAAATATTAAATAGAGGAAAAACCTTACTTCTGTGCCAAAGGCATTCCCTAAATACAGATAAAGTTTTTTATTTTGAAACTGCCTTTTTTTGAAACAAGTGAAAGGCTGTAGACAAGAGATGTGTATTATAGTTTTTCAAGCTCTGCTGAAAATTTGATCCTGATTACTCATACAGTAGCAATTGTTTTTTGTTCAGGTGGAAGGTTGACTTAGAATAAAGAAAAATGCAAAAAACTCCAAATGTTGGACATAAAGCAAGAAAAGATATAAACTAACTGGTAAAAATTGCACCATATCCATGTGCTTGGAAAGCTTAAAGCAAATCAGAAAGCAAAAACAACTACAATTTAAAAAAAAAATCTTTAACTGTAGTGTAATTACAAGTATCAAAATATTTTTATTAAGGGCTGTTATGATTTTGAAATTCCAGTGATAAATTTTACATTTGAAAATTCAGGGCTAGCAATTCAGACATGGCAAATATGTTAGAAGTTGGAGAGATTAAGGTAGAAGAAGGAAAGATCTATTGTGACATTGCTGAGAAAATGTTCTATAAGACAAATGTTTCACTGTTTGTATCTCCTGCTTTCTATCTTCACAGTAAAACAATAAACCGTGGCAAATCTGAAAATCTGGGACAACCATCTCAGTCCCATTTGTAAAAAAATGATACCAGAATTTAATGCTGCTTATTTTTTGTAGGATTCAGATTTACCTCACATAACTTCCTGTACCTAAAATATAAAAACTGGGGTGTGATTTTAATTGTATCTTAACTTCAATTTTACAAATATGAGGCATCTAATCTTAACTAGACATTTGTGTTTTCTTAGACAATGGCTAAATATCACCACTGTAAAGCAATCACTGTCCTCTGAAGAGACCCCACATCAAAGGCTAGAATCCAAGTTAGATGAGAGAGGAGTTATTTGCTTGTCTGTACCTGGGTCCTTGCTGCCTTTTCATGTCTACACTTGAAAGAGTAAAGGAAAAACTTCATCTTTACTAAACAGCATCTAAAGGCTTGTTAGAAATTCTGTAGTACCTAAAATAACTGTAAAGGCATAAGTCATTGAAATGAACTCTATGAAATGTGCCATAATGCAGGACCGCTAAATGTTCATGTCTAATCATGTGGTCTCTTACTACAAAAAGAGAAGAACCACTTCCAAATGGGAACTCATTCTGTCCTAAAATAAATGAAATGGTACAATCCAGCACTTTGTGATGGGATAAATAATCTTTTGGAGTGCCTACAAGTACAGGCACTCCTAGGACTAATTTAAATTAGGCATGTAATTTTGGTTCATTTTGTAGACTGGGATACAAAGCTACAGCAAAATTGCTTTTGATATTCCAATACAAGTCTACAGAGTGATATAGGATTAAGAGTGGCTCCTTGCTTTCAGGGAATAAGCTGAATGCAATATTATATGTGTTTTATTTTTGCTGTGCTCTTATCCTGAGGTGACGAGGACAGGGGGTCACTTTTTCTAAGGGTGATCTCAAAGTAGGAACTAACACAAAAATACACTTTGTATTTACATAAAATATATGTAAGATTTTAAAAATATTTAAGAACAGAAAAAGGTTTATCTGAGAGGCAGCAGAGACTGAATTTGCTGGGGTAGTAATCTGAGTTGAAATGCTGCACTTGAAAGAAAGGAGAATTACTATTCAAGATCTTTATTACCCTCTTTCTTTCAGCAATATGTTTTATTTTTTTCAGTGGGAATTGATGGTGAATATCCTTATAGCAATGTTTATAAGCATAATTTGATAATTTACAAAAAAAATCTACTTTATTGTATTCACTGAAAATAATTTGTGGAATACAAATGTACAAAAACTGGTGTTGAAAACATTTGATTCTCCGTTAACTGCAATCACAGCAATTTCAGAAATCCCTTGGCATATATGAAACCAGTTTTCTCTATTTTGCTGCAACAGAGAAACATTCACTATTAACTTGCAACTATTTAGAATGTACCTTAAAAAAAGAAATTACTAAAATGGAGATACTGGTGGCTTTTCATAATTTCCAAATTAGCTATATCTAACATAAATTCCTGCCATTGAAATTATAAAGCTATTTTTTTATTCTCAAAAGGAAAATCTTGTAGGCAGTTGAAAACTTCCTTTTCAGATGGACTTAAACCTTCAAAGAGGAATATATTGATTTGAAAAATGAGGTAAATATTTTTCTTGTCATAAATAAAAGCGGAAATATTTAAATATATGCACATGATCAGTTGCTCACTGAAGCCTTTGCACATGTACAATTTACCAAAATGTCTGCATATCTCTTTTTGAGAGGATTTAGAAAAATATTTTCTCTTGCAAAAATCTTTTTACTTACTCTCATTGCTGGGAGATATTGAATAATAATAATACATTTCTTTTGTGAAAATAGTCGTGGCTGAATTTGGGATGCAAGAAACACTGTTTGGAAGCCTCAGTTGCTCTGTGTGTAACTTTCTGCTAGTGGTTTGTCTTCTGCAAGTGTTCGCTGCTCTGAGGGGAAAACATGCATACACGTGTGGCTTTAATAAGCAGATGTCATATTATGTTTTTCACTTCCTTTGCACACTTGAATCATACATATCGTGTCATTGTGTCTAAAACTGAGAAGAGAAATCTAATATGCTGAAACTGGTACACACTTTGTTATAAAATGAAACAAAATGGGAAAATTATTATATACTTACTGATAGCATAACAAAGGTGAGACACTCTTTTTCCCCAGGGGATACAGAGTTTTTCATACTCTGAAATAATAAAGCAATGTAGTGGAAATAACAAGATTCACACATGCTAGGTAGGGTTTGTATAGCCTGGAGGCCCCCCGTGGCTGAAGATTTGTCAGCATTGTCTGAATACCACAGTGATTTGTGAAATGACCAACTTAATTCTCTCTGCTCAAGCATCTGTTTATCAAGGCAAATCTTGGTCTCTACAGGGAGCAAGGTTAGCAACAATTTTTTTCTTTTTTTCACCTTACATTTAATGATTTTACAGATATGGTATGGAAGAGACAGTAATCTCCTTTTCCTGTCCATCACTGTTTTCTGCCTGCTTCATATTGTAATTACTCCCAAATACAATAGTAAATTCATGTAACGCTATTGTTTTGATCAGCATTGATTACTACAAAAGAGAAGCACTGAATCTTTTGGAAGAAATCCTTGATTGTTAATTATATGTTCAAATGTACACAATTTCTAACTACAGAAAGTTCAATGAAAATAAAGCAGAAAACATAACTGGCTAAGTGTGGTTCTCTCTGAAACTGCAAAAGATGAGAAATGGATGAAAGCACAAAAGCGGGTGCCACTTTTTCTTTCAAGTATTGCAATTTTGAATTAAAAACTCTTAAATTTTTGAAGTGAAATTATAGCAAAACTGCTGACCATGCTGCATGGCTGCATCAACTAACTGCAGTATATGTAAAGTGTAGTCTTATCAAGGAGCCTTGGATTTTTTCCTCAACCTCTTTTTCCAATGCTTGAAAAATGTAAATAGGGACCAAATCCAGACAATCCAATTTGCCAAGATAAATGTAATAGGACTTCTTAGAACATTTTCTCTATTATGTTCTTACTATATTTTGACTAAGAAAATATCATACATAAGTATATAAGCTTGCATTTTTTTCTTAAATATTTATGTGTATGTTAAAACTTTTATTGGAAGCTATGTGAATTGATACTATATTCTGAAAAATTCTGAAGCATTTTATATAATTACTTGTGCTCTGCTGATTATAAAGATGAACTACATGTCCTTGAATCTCCAGGATTTCTCTATGGAAAACATTGCTACATTGATATTTTAACCCCTGCTGTTGTGGCAATGTTGTCAAATATGTCTAGTCAGACAAGTTTTTGAGATATTCTTTAAAAAATTATTCTTTTGTGTCTTTGTTTCATCTTTGAGAGCATTCCATATAACAAACTGCAGTGTAAAGGGAGAGAAAACTTTTTATGTATCCCTTTTATAAAGAAAATCATGGCTATTTTAGTTTCCAAACTTTGAAATAAATATTTAGATCTAATTTTTCACAGGTAGATAATTAATTACCACAGATTAAATGTGTTAGTGGTGAATGAATGGAAAATTATAGCTGTGTAACATTTGGTATGCAAAATTCTGTAGGGACTACTTTTGGACATTACATAAATGTTTTCAAATCAGGCACATCTAAATGACTTCAATTTATGATATTCTCTTAAACCTAACAGCTGCATCGTTTCTGGAATGAGTCTCTCCAGACTCATCAGTCTGAATAAAAAATTCAGATGACTATTAATTACCTTGAATAGAAACCTGGCAATTTCCTTTTCTACTGGACAAGTCTTGTGAGATAGATCAGCTATACTTGATAAACGACAAACTACAGGACACACATAATATGTCATCATAACAAAGATATGCTTCTTATCTATCTATATTAAGTAAATTTTTTAAAATGACTAGTGCATGTGTTGAATCCCTTTTGATATGGTCAATCTGGAAGACTTCAAAGCATTCCTTCATGAAGTCTGGAAAAGATATTTGGCTTTCTAATACGGTTCTGCTTGAAACTTACATGCAGGACCCAGAAACACTGTGTTGTAGACGTCATAATGCTGAGAGGAACTTTCAGATCAGATCTGAGCATTTCCTACCTGAATAGAAGCTTCTGTATTTGTAGCCTTCTGAGAAGACAAAAAATTCAAGTCTTATTTCCCTGTCATGGTAGCTTAGGGAAAAAAAGAAGGAAGAGCAATGTCTAGTTTTTTTCTGTTTTTCACCTACATTTTTGTACCTTCAACCATATGCCATTCTTCAAAAATATTGCGAGTTTGCTTAACACCTGAGTGTCATTTCAATTCAAAAAAATTCTTAGAAGCTATACTTCTGCTTCCCAACATTGAAAATATTTCAGTAGTGTTTTCACACTCTAAGCAGGTAGTGTTCTAGAGGTTAAGGGGCTTTAAGGCATAGAAGACAAATAAGGAAACTGTGCTTGAATTTTTTAGCATCAAGAACTCAACTCCTCACTATAGTCTCCTTGACTGCCACTTTAGCTTATGCTGTTCCTCTTTTTTACCATAGCATGCAAGTACACTTCACCCAAAGAAGTTTATAAAAACAAAAAAAAAATTGTTGATATTTGAACACATAAAAACTTCTAAAAGCTACCACTATTGTGATAGCTTAGTAAAAGCTATCACTATTATCTATGATTATAGACATCTCTGTCCAGCACAAAGCTTTTATAGAGGAAAACGGTCCAAACCAATATGAACAAAAGGCAGTCACTGCTTTATGGCCTTGGGGACAAGGTCCCACTTTAGTTTGGTAGCATAAGCATAATATATACTGTCATGTGTGTGTAAATTAGAAATTATTGACATTGAAGGTGACTTAAACTATGCTTTTGCTGTTGGGATTCCTAAATCTCACCTCAAGTGAAAATAAGCCCAGCGTTGTGCAGCTTTTGTTTACGGAGTGATCGTATGCCTTGTCACGGAAGGCAAATTTTGTTTCATCATAGAAAATGTTCCTGTCTGACGTCAGCCTAAAGTGTATCCTCCTCTACTTGCTTTGTAATGAGATAAATATCTCGGTGCTGTCTACACCTCCTGTGAATTTGGCATACAGTAAGTGAATTGCTTAGAATCAACAGTATTCATTAATTTTCAAAAAGCTGGATTTTTAAAAGCTGATTCTCAGAATCACTAGCACACAGCATAAAATAATTATGAAACAATACTATATGATATTTCTCTATAACATCTACTCAATAATATTGCTTCAATACTCTTTCCATTGTAATACAAAGGAAAACAAAAAAGAGAGAGATTCAAGTCTTTGTCCTCAGAGTAATCCTCCAAATCTAGAGCTTTGGAGTTTTTATATAGTTTTCTTCTCTCTTTTTACTATCTTCGGTTTATTTTTTAATTTTTACTTTTCTGAAATAACAACCATTTTCTGAAAATTGAGTTCATGGATGTCTTAAGATCAAGAAGATATGTAATAAAAAGAAAAACCAAAAGAGGTTATCTTTTTCTAGATGTTAACCTAAAAATATCCCCAGGGAACATTGAAAAATTTGTCTATTGCTTGCATGGTAAAACATATGCTACACCCCTTTAAAAGGTTATTAAAATCTTGAAAATCTGTGAGCTATTGTGGATGCCATACACTCCTTGATTTTACTAATATAAACAGTCAAACTCAAAATACTTGTTTATTTTTCTGAAAGATTTTACTGTCATTTGTGAGCTCTTTTTCTTGTTTTGAAAACATGATTAAACATTTGCTTACTTGCTTTATACTAATCCCATAGAATAGGAGGATAATGAAGAGTAAGGCTACAGCCAGTGGAACTATTTCTTAAGCAAGTTCAAGATTACCAGAGAAATTTGAAATAAAATGCCATTCCCATTCAGATCTTCATAGATTTTGGCTTCAATAGGTCACTTTTGTATGGAAAAGTTACATGGAGAAAGTTTCTGGTGTACACATTCATCAAAGACATATATGATAAAATAAATGGCCTTAAAATTTATACTCTTAGCCAAAAAAATCAGCCCATGCTGTTGTTTGTAGATATATTCCACTAGGACAAAATAGGAAAATTACTATAATGTTATGCTAAGGAAACATTGAAATCTACACTAAACTGTTCATTGAGAGCTATCCTTACCACTGGAAGTTTATAATCACAGAATGTTAAGTTTCCTCTTTTTTTGGCAGAAGAAACACTTGGCAAAACACTGTAAAATGACATTAAATATCAAAAGTAGATTTCTTTTTTATCTACATAGAATCCTTTCTGCTTTTTTTTCTCTTTTAGATATGATGCAACAACACATGTCTTTGTTCTCAATCAACACAGATTTTACCAAGTATCAAAATTCTGCATTCACAGCTTGTAGCAGAACTCCTCAAACACAAGATTATATGGTGCTTTTGTGTTGACATGAGAGGGAAGAGCATGTCTAAAACGTCTAATATTCATTTTATTTATTCACTTAAGCAAATGGCATGACCATCACAGAAAAATTAATTCTTGACCATCATTTTTAGAAGGCGGTTTTGTATGTCAGCTTTGTTTCTTTTGGTAGAATAATTCATCAGGGATTCAGCTTTTAATGAGTTTTCTATTGTCATCCTTTATATCTTACTAAAGTTCTTTCTATTTTTAAACATTCTCAAAACTCATGCATTTCAGCAGCATAGAAGAAGCAGTTATGTGGCTGTGATTTCCAAGGAGCCTCTTTTAAGATCTGTCAATTGCATTCTTTTTTTATTTTCTTATAGTCAAGCAGAGATTAACTTTTATTTTTAAGTGTGTAACCTCTATGGTGAAATGTCTTCTTTTCAGAACCCCTTCATGAAATAGTTGTCTCTCAGCCAATATTTGCATTTCAACAGCAAATTATCATCTTTGTGTGTGAGTTCCCAAATTTAAGAAAAAAAACAACTTGAAAGGAAAGCTCTTATATTGTACCGGATGGCTTTAAGAAGTGTTAACAATATGCAGCTATGCTGAAGTGTGAAATCCCAATTCAAGGCCCCAAAGGCTTTACAATAGTAATTGTAACATATAGCATCCAAAGGTCAGGGTATATTTCATGAAAGTCCATCGATGACAGCTGTCATTACAACTTCACTGCCAAGAAAACTGTAGTTATGAAGGCACTCATGGGGAATAGAAGGCATTTAACTACCAAAGGTTTATTGCTGATGCTATTTTTAGTTGTAAGTTCTGCTTACAAAAAAGGCCAGTGAGCAAGATAATTTGTGAGAATGTCTGTTAATGACTGGCAGCTCCTGTTCTTATTTCAGCTTAAAATTAGTCAATTTAATTATTCAAGCACTCGAGGTGATTCATTACAAGGCAGGCAATAATAGAAGCTGTAAGACACTTTTTTGGCAGAAAGCTGATAAGCTGATCACTTACATCAACAACTTTAAAAATATTGTTATATGTTAGCACAGATTTTGAAAGAAATACTGTGCAGGTTGATGCAGCTCCTGTTGGTGTTTCAGTAACCCTATGCCTGACTGGGCAGCATCCAATACTTACTAAAATTCTGTTCCTCTCTTGCTTATAATAACAGTAACAACCACGATTCTTTTAATTAATATTGCTATTAAAATTACAATTATTGCACTTTTACTTTGATAGTTCCTAAATGCTTCAAAAGAGAGAAAGAGGCAAAAGGGATGCAATCACCAAGGCAAACCCAACTTAGATGGAAGTTTTAGTAAGGCTGGAATTTTTCCACCTTAGTGTTTTGAGGGTGCTTACCAACGTTTCTAAATCTTCTATTGCTTTAATTGCATGGATTCTAAAACATAAAATGCTCTTTCTGTTATTCAACAATAAGAGTATTTGCACGGCAATAATCAGCTATTATTCTTATTCTCGTTATATTTTTACTGTTATTATAATTTCAAATGTTAGCATGCTGCAGATTTGGTTATAAATAAACATGCATACTGAATTTCCTTTTATGTCAATTTTCCTGAGCTCATAATCCCAGGAGGAGTTTGCAGAGAAAGACCCATCTTCCCTGTCCTCCGAAAGTATCATACATAGTCTTTCTTGTTGATGCTTCATCTAGTAGTTTTAAAAATCCTACAGTATCTTTGTATTCTCTCTGTAACTTTGCCTGTGATGGTGATCCTTTCTCTGACTTGTAGTCTGCATTTTTTTGTATAGCGAGTACTAATAATTATAACAATTTTGTCATGATATAATATTTGGAGTAATGAGCATAAACTTATCCTGGGCCAATTTAGTACATCCCCATAATTAACCTTCTCTGGGACCTGACGAGATATCCTTCATTCGAGGCTTATAGCTTTTCTATCACTTATCTTTTCCTTAATATATCTAGTACAATATAGTTTTCAGCAATAAAATGATCAGCTTATTTTAATTTTCTTTTTTAATCCTTTTGTAAGACATTTTTCAATTTACTAAATGATTGTTTTTCTAAAAAAAATCCAGATAAACTTTTTCTTCTCTAAATCCCTATACAATACTTTGTCCTCTTCGTATGATGGTTTATTTTGAATAAAACTATATTTTTCATTTAATTTTGCTCCAACATCTAATTGGTCTGGATAGGACCCTCTCTGTGAAATTTCTGAAATCTCTACAAATGAAGTAGTCATCCAGTTTCCCTGCTCATAGACAAAGGGAGAAAAAATTATTTAGGGAATTAATCAGAACATTCATGCGTATTTCTTTAGTGTGCAATGAGTCGCTCCCTCTAAAATACATATTTTTCTCTTTTGACTAAGGGAGCTAAGACTGATCTACAAGATTGGTAGTTATATTTGCTCTGAGGATGTGCACCCTTATCTTTCACAGAGGCTAACATGAAAAGCTCTTAAGTTTTTTTTTCTTAATTCTCCTACTGTCTTTATATACACCTTTTCTGGAAAGAAAAACTTTTCTATGAGATTTTACTGTATGTAATAATAATCCCTCTCCTATGATATTTTTGATTTCTTAAAAAAAAAGACAAAACCTACCCCCACAACCCAGATAAAAGATGCTCACAACCACAAACAAAATGTCACTAACTTTTATCTGAACGTTGTTCTCAAGTCTTTCTGAAAATCCACACATTTGAAAAATTAATAATTTCAGATCATGGATATGAAACATATTTGCAAAAAGCATTTAAACAGCTATTATTTTAGGTTATATGCCTTTCTCTTTGAACAGCTTAGCACTGCAGACAATGATA
This sequence comes from Oriolus oriolus, assembly GCA_013400235.1. Taxonomy (NCBI): domain Eukaryota; kingdom Metazoa; phylum Chordata; class Aves; order Passeriformes; family Corvidae; genus Oriolus; species Oriolus oriolus. The sequence continues at coordinate 22,114 of VXBT01014168.1, forward strand.
AAACAAAGAACAAAGATGACATAAAACCTTTCCAAAAAATCCCATCATGTCTGATTCTTTTTGATACAGTTTTAACCTAGTAAATAAAGCATAACATGCACTTTCCTAATCTACTCCATAGAATTTCTACTAATAGTGGATGGCATTTTATCAATTTAAGTGCACTTGTAATCCAGGAATTGGGTTACCTGGGTTTCTTGTTGTTGTTTTTGATATCCTAGTCAGTTTACATGCTGAAAATTTTAGTGCAGGTATCAGTCATGAGATAGACCTCCCAGAAGTTTAAAATTCTCTCTTCTCATGAGAAACCCAAAATTAGTTTAAATACATTCAACTGACATAATTGCAGAGAGCATACACTAGACCACAGGTAAATCCATGGGTCTATATTTAGGAAGCCACTTCCTTCTCCTGAAGAAGGCAGATCTGCCTTTCAGCTTTCACAGAACCATTAAGTTGGAAAAGACCTTGAAGACCACCAAGTGCAACCTTCAGTCGAATATCCCAATTCCTACTAATCACATCACAAAATGTCAAGTCTACTTGTGTAAGATATGTGCTGACATTGGCCTGTGTATTGGATTTGTGCTGAGCACAGGGATAACAATGCAGGGATGTTTTTGTTATTGCTGCAGAACTTACGGAGAGCCAAGGCCTTTTCTGCTGTTTGTACTGCCACGCTGGCAAGGAAGCTGGGGGTGCATGGGAGGTTGGGAGGAGACAGAGCGGGGACAGGTGACCCCAACTGACCAAAGGGACATTCCAGACCATATGGCATCACGCTTAGCATATAAAGTAGGGGGAAAAAGGAGGAAGGCGAGGGGGTTGTTTGGAGTGACAGAATTTGTCTTCCCAAGTCACTGTTACATGTGTTAGGGCCCTGGTCTCCTGGAGATGGCTGAACACCTGCCCACCCATGGGAAGCAGTGAACTAATTCTTCATTTTACTTTGCTTGTGTGTGTAGTTTTCGCTTTCCCTATGAAAATGCCTTTATCTCAACCCATCACTTTTCTACCTTTTACCCTTCTGATGCTCTCCCAGATCCCACTGGTGGGGGAAGAGTCAGTGGGCAGCTGCAGGATACTTGGTTGCTGGTTGTTTTTTGGGACTTCCACCAGGAAGCTTCACCACTTCCTTGGAGAGCCTGTCCCAATGCTTAACTAATTGTGCATATATAATTATTCGTACCTTTTTTTAATGGTAAATATATTTAAAACTGAAAATATTAATTATTCCCACTCTCCAAGCAATGATTATGAATTCTATTCCTTTCTAGTGTTTACCAATTAGCTAACTTTCTCAGTCTGCTTTGTAAATTGTCATCACTTTGATTAATAACCTCTTCCTACTCACTAGCTCATTTTCAACTTACCTTGGCAAAGGATTACCTTATGTCTTCTTTTCCCATAGATCTTTTTAAAAAATCAATCACAGTTTGTTTATTTCTTACTATATTATTTTTATCCCTGTGGACTGATTGCCTGAAGAAATCCCTCTGGTCATTTTCCAACATGCTTTGATATTAATATTGTTTCTCTGTGCATGTCTCAAGTTCTCTAGACTGTATCAACAGCTTGTGTTTCAACTTTTCATTAAAATCTTTATGTGATTCATATTTTCTCTACAGCTCTATTAGCATTAATACACTTTTCAGTTTCCTCTTCTTTATCTCATCCAGATGGTGTAACATTCAGTTAACAATTGGACCTCCAGACTAATTTAAGTCTACTCTGAAATTCTTGTTATATAGCATAGTTCATTTTGCCACTGATCCAATGTCTTTCAGAGCTTTCAAATTAGACAATGATAAAGTTTTCACAAAGTTACTAGGTCCTTAATATTTACCATTTTAAGGTACTTAAAAGCTTTCTGGGTACATTTCTAGACATTTCATTTCTGTTCCTAAGAGCACATATCACATTTGCAGTAACATGATCAGTATTTACAATGGGATTTCTTTCTGTTTGATTGGGTTTTTTCATGCAGTCCTCAAGGTTCTTTTCTTTGTTACTTACAATCTTTATGACAATCATGAGGTAAGTACTTCTAGCATAAAAAACCTGACATTACCTACTGTTTCCCTGAGTTTTAGCATATCTTTCTGTTTTTATCTTTTCTTCTTTAATTGTTATGCTATTTGACAGAGAAATTTTGCACTAGATGGAAACCAGGGAGGCAGTTATCAATCACCATTTGGAAACTTTGAGAATTTACATTTTTTATCAACCATACACAGATTTTATTTCCAGTAATAACCAGTAGTTTATTAATTAGATATTACTATCACTGTGGTAAAAAAAAATTCATTAATTATTAAAATAATCTCGTTTCCTTGCACACTTATTTGGAATTAGCTAACATTCAGCTTTTCCAATTACGAAGAGTGCAATTCTGAAAAAGGAAGAACATTTTCATGGGCCTTTGTTCTTTTCTCCTATTTGAGGAAATATATAATGACACAGGAAAAGAACTAAGTGTTCATCTTTGTTACATAAATAATATAAAATTACATATTAATATAGAAGTAATATTAGATTAAATAGGTGTCTTAGGTTACAATGTAAGATGTAACCAAAATTATGTAGTCTATTACCATCTTCCCAAGCTGTTGAAAACAGGTGGGGCAGTGTTCCTTATTGCCTCCATGACTCATCCCTGGTAACTCTCTCCAGGGGCTATCCCCGCTAATGGGCCATCAAATCTCACTGCATGACATAAAATTAGATCATCCCATTGTGAAATGCTTCTACTGGGGAGGAACCAAACTTTCCTACCTGGATATAATCTGAGGTTTGGAACTCCACACTCAGCCTTTACCTACTGGATTCCCAGAGGACAAGAGCTACATAACCACCACTAGACCTTCAGAGGAAGACCAGACCCTTTCTACAGGATCACAGCTTCAACAGGACCTTATGTATCACTTCAACAGGATTGCAGCCACCATTTAATCAGACTGCTAGCACCACCCTGACCGACAGGGTGTCAGGTTGTATCCTGACTGTCAGTTTAAGGCAGTGTTTTCTGCATTTATTTTAATTTTCCTAATAAATTGTAGCTCTGACTTACAATCTTCCACTGGTTTGCTTTCAAACTAGTACAATGGGTTATAGATTAAAGATTGGTTATGTTTCTTTAAGGAAAAAATACTTTGATTCGCAAGGTAAATGTCACTTGACAAAAATGCTACCCAATATAACATTAATTCCTTAATCATATCACTTAAAAGCACAATGGTAGTTTACATACATAGTATATTCTTATCTTAGTCTAAGGTGGACAAAATTGTTTTTCATTCAGTGTAATTTGCATTCACTAAAAGCTCTAACATCAGAAAAGCTATCTGCAGAAAACCCTACTTTCTGCTGGAACATTTCTCGAAGGAACTAAACCAATTTAAACCACACACATTTTCCTTTCACCATTTTTAATATTCTTACTTCATAAATGAAGAGATCTGGCTACTTTCCAATAGTATGTTTTTGCAGAGTATTGAATTCTTTTGAATGCTGCTTAGTTTTTTTTACCTAACTGAGAACAACAAACATTCTAAAAACATTCTAAAAAGGAACAAGAAAAGGAAAAGCATGAAAGGCTTTTTTTACATCTATGAAAAGAAGCTGACTATAGGAAATTGGAAATGTGAGTATAGGTTGACTACATAATGTAACCATATGAACTAATTATATTTAATTTGCAAAAGAAATAGACAAACAAAATGTGTAAATTGATAGAATTTATCAAGTTCTAGAAATCCACTAATAATATTTACTAGATAAGGGACTTCCAAGAGGCACTAAAACATTTTTGTTTGTCAATTAAGAAAAGTAATATTGGTTTAAGGACCAATAATTAAAGTCGTTTCTTACTGTGATAGCCGCTGAATCATCTGGATGAGTAGAACTTGGGCATCACTCCTTAAGATTTGCTCACTGTGACCAGAAGAGAAGTAAAAGGTGCACGATTTTCCTTGGTAGAGAAATTATAAAAGATTATGCCTGTCTAACTTAGGCACTCTTGGTTATTAATGTACAGGTGCAATCTGAAAATGACAAGAGACTACGAAGTATCTACTTGCAACTCAGGTTACTTTTCTGCAGGATAGGGTGTCTCTGAACTCACTTTGAGTAATTTTAAATTTTTGTTGTCCTCATTGGTTTTGCAGGCAGGTTCAGAGAAACTGCTTCTGAAATTAGGCTTCAGAACTCCTTTATATATACACATATGTGCATATATATTGGTGTATACATATAATTCCCTTATACAATGCACTTCCTCCTATGTGCTGAAAGGATTCAAAAAAAGAAAAACCCAGTCTACTTTTCTCACCTATGAAGTTCTTACTACCCTTGCTCTGATTGTCCAAGCAACATTCATTTACAGTAAATCTCAACTTAAAACCATAAAACATGAGTTTTCTTGATCTACAGGGAAGAACAAATGTGAAAGTACAAAAGTAAACCATTATTTTTCATGGATATAGACTCATGGAATCATAGAAATATTTAGGTGGGAACGGACTTTTAAGATTATCCAAAAAAGCTTTCAAAAGAATTGTTAAACATTTTTAAAAAAAAATTAGAAAACATAGTCCTTTTACTGGAAAATTTTTTTCTTTAAATCATTCTGAATGTGGTTAAAAAACCTATTCTGAGAATTCCCTGATGATTTATTTTGAGTCAATAACAGTTTTGCTTTTACATCTCAAAAAATGCATACCAAATAGCTATTTCAGAGTCATAGTACACATAAAATTTTCAATTAATCACATAATAGGGTGACGTAAGGGCACAACCTATTTCACTTTAAAGAGCTACACAAGGATTTAAGACATAATCACATTCTGCATTCTTTGGGGCAGGGGTGGTCGGAGTAATTTAGTAAAGACTTCAGCATTTTTTTTGCAGAACAGTCCCTCATCAAAAGTATTTTTATCTAAAAGTACCTCTAGAAGAAAATCTTTTCAATGAAAAATTCCTTCAAGTAGGGTCAAACAGATACTTGTACTGTGACATGGTTTACGGGTCTGACAGTTCATTCTAACGTTCCTCATTTTTTAGACAGGACATCCTTATATCCATTTAATGTCACCACTCTTTCCAGATGTTCCAATCTTAAAGAGATTTGTTAAAGAAAAGATTCTGAACTATAGATCATGTCTATATCGTAATAGTATATTATTTAAAAGGTCTTGCCCTTTAAAGAGACAGTCTCAGTGATTGTTTGGTTATAACTAAGATCTTCCTTTCATTATAAGCTCTCACTTTTAGCAACAGCCAGAACTTGTAGTTCTAAATGCTTATTAAATGTTTCAAACAAGGCATAGCTCCCAGTTAAAGTAAGTTCTCGAAGTGTCATAAAGAACTAAAGCAGATTTAAGAATATATAAAATGTATTAAATATGCATAAAGGAGTCTTTATGAATAAAAGTGATTGCTTATGATCAGGTTTGTTATTTCCTTTGATATATATGACTAGACACTACCCATTGTAATTCAAAATTCATGGTACCCCAGTGAAGTTCCCACTGACTGGAAAACGGGAACTATTACTCTAATTTTTAAAACAGGAAAAAAGAGGAACAGGGGTACTACAGGCTGGTCAGTCTCATATAGGTGCCCAAGAAGGTCATGAGGGAAATCCTCTTGGAAGCTATGCTAAGGCACATGAAAACAGAGAGGTGAGGAGCGACGAGCCAACATGGCTGCACTAAGTGCAAATTGTGACTGACACACTTGGTGTCCTTTTATAATGGAGTTTTGGTGCCAGTGAATAAGGGAAGAGCAACAGACATCATCTACCTGGACTTTTTCAAAACATTTGACATTGTTCCACAAAACATCCTTGTGTCTAAACTGGAGAGACTTGGATTTGAAATGCACTGGGTGGTTGCACTCAAACAGTTGTGTTCAATGGCTTGGTGTCCAAGCAGAGAGCAGTGATGAGTAGTGTTCCTCAAGGAACTGGTATCGGGACTGACACTGTTTAACACTTTTATTGGGAATGTGGAGAGTGGGACTGAGTGCAGCCACAGCAAGTTTGGAGATGACACCAAGCTGTGTGGTGTGGCTGACATTCTAAATGAAAGGAATGTCCTATAGAGGCACTTTGACAGCTAAAGAATTGGCCCAGGAGAACATCATGAAGGTCAGCAAGGCCAAATGCAAGGTCGTGTACCTGGGCTGGGGTAATCCCAAACATGAATACAGGCTGGGTGATGAGGGGATTGAGAGAGGTGCCATGGAGAAGTACTTGGGGAGATTGGTTGACGAGAAGCTCAACCCAGCAATCTCTGTTCACAGCCCAGAAAGCCAACAGAATCCTGGGCTGCAACAAAAGAAGCATAACGACAAGATCAAGGGATTCGCCCCTTTCGCTCTGCTCCTGGAGTGCTGCCTCCAGCTCTGAGGCCCCCAACATAAGAAGGACATGCACCTTTTGGAGCCAGTCCAGAGTAGGGCCACAAAAATGATCAGAAGATTGGAACACCTCTGCTATGAGACCAGGCTGGGAGAGTTAGGCTTATTTAACATGGAGAAAAGGCTTCAGAGAGAACTTAAGGCATCTTTCCATTATCTAAAGTGGACCCACAGGAAAGATGGTCTCTTTATCACCGAGTGTAGAGATGGGATGAGGGGTAATGATTTTAATCTGAAAGAGGGTAGATTTAGATTACATATTAGAAATAAATTCTTTACTGGGTGGGTGGTGAATTATTCAAATAGGTTTCCCAGAGAGGCTGTGGATGCCCTCTCCCTGGAAATGTTCAAGGCCAGGTTGAATGAGGCTATAAGAAACCTGGTCCAGTGGAAGTTGGACCTGCCCATAGCAGGAGTGCTGGATTAAATGATCAGTGTCTTCTAACTCAAACCATTCTATGATTCTGACATTCTATGATTAGATAGCAAAAAAATTATTCTAATTATAACATTTATTAACAAAATATAATCTGATAAAATTATTTTTTTTCAAGAAATGTACATCAAACAAACAAATTATATCACTGTTTGAAGTTTGGTAAGAATGTAGACTCCTGTAGAGGCCTGGTCCAGTATGTTAAATCCATCAAAAAACTCCCAAAAATCTAAAACTAAAAGTCTAATCAGGTTGTTTTTTACATAGCAAAAGTGTGTTTTTTACATAGCAAAAGTGTGTTTTACAGTGTTAATCACCTATTTCATGGCTTAAATGTCTGATAAATATTAGTCATTTTTATTTTAGCTGTGTGTGTGTTATGTGTTTTGTATTTTAAGTGTGATGTAAATTTTAACTCTGAATTTAACTTCAAGTATGGAACAACTCGAAATTTCCATTTCAAATACAAAGACACAGAAAGACATGTATGGAAACATGCATAGACACAAATAAACTTAGAAATTAGAGTCTTTGAATGTTCTGGGGAATAAAATGAAAATCAGATTTTATAGCATAGCCTGGATATCATAATGCTCACTAAAGATGTTAAAAAGCTGGTGCTTTGTTTTCTTTGCTGTTTTTCTTTTTCGTTTGTTGGATTTTTTTACAAAACTGATAAAGTTGCATTTGATTTCCTACAAAAAGTCTTAATTGCCCCTGCTTTGAAATATTTCAAGTGTAAAAAATGTCATCATATGTGCCTTCTTGTATATTTCTTTTACAAGTTGCTGCAGATGTGCCTTCATTGTATTTTACAGAACCTAACACAATACAGTCTTGGGTAAAAGATAATGACTTTTTGTGTCACCTAAAGAAATTTAAAACTATGATCCCACTTTTCCCTGAGGCATTTTAAGACTTTTTAATAAAAGTGGATTGAAGTTTTCCATTTTGTTATTAAAGCAGCTGCAGATGAAACATCTAACTTTCTTGTGTTGCCTTTGGGAATTGTGTCTGTAACACATTTCCAAAAGTTGGGTTTAATGTATTGAGCTATCTAAATCGTTTTGTAAATATCACACCAGATACTGTGTGACAAGGAGACAGAAAAAACCACATATATACATATTTTTCACTGAAAAATACTTTAGTGCCTTGACATTTATTTCTTCTATGGGAGCAATACTGAACAAATCCTTAGTCGATATTTACTCTATTCCTCATTATGGCAGTTATTTATGTTTGTGGGTCAATGACTGGATGTCAGTCAACTTAGCTCTTACACATCTTCACTGTATTAAAAATTGACTGTTCTTTAAATGACAGTGATGAGGCAAAGAAATAATAGGCTCTTTAATTAAAATAAGACAGAAAAAACTTGATTGTTGTAGTAGCTGTTTTAAATATTGGGAGATTGATCATCTCTTTTTAGGAACATCTAGGTGAACACTGAGATGCTGGAACTCTCACACCAGACAGTAGCTTTTGATTTGATATTTTCTTTTGTATAAAAAGTTCGTTGAGATGCAGCGACCAGGCCAAAACCCTCTGAACTGTGGGGTATTCTTCACCTTAACATGGGAAATAGCTGTACCTCTTCAAGGAGGAAAATTTTATAAGACATAAACAAAATATGGGAAAAAGTGAGTCACAGCACTGGGCCAGGGAGCTCACTGGTTACGTAGAGGCCAAATCCCTTCACTGAGTTAACAAGAAGCAGAAAGTCAGATTTCAGAGGTGGCATAAACAGATGATTTCTACAAAACAGGGAGGTCTTGCAGAGTTTGCAACTACTCAGATGTCATCTGAGCTGGTGGATTTCATAATGGAAAAGAGAAACTATATTACAAAGACATAGTGAGCATGGCTAGACTCTTCAGGTTTTCATTATCTGAAAAGTTGAATATCCTAGACTACAATCTAATGAAACTTTACTTCTTGAGTTTTAGGGATATAGATCTTCACTGAGGAAAATACTTTAAGGCAGAACCACCTCAAGGTTTTGCCTGCCTAAGTTTCCTCCAACAGATAATTTCTTGATGCTCTGTCTGAAACCAGAGCTTGTGATCAGCCAAGATGTCTTCAGTGTATAATAGTAATTTCTTCCAATTCTTCCACAATATCTATTGCAGAGAACTTTGGAAAACTATTAGAAGAGAGAAAGTGCTGGTTTACAGTTCAGCTGTTCAGGAGGTATCAACAAAGCCCATTAATGATTGACAGCAACTCTTGGAGTTCAGCAATACGTGGGGCTTTGAATCTATGTATACCCAGTAAATCAAAATTAGGTTTTCAACCACTTTTTGGACAAATTGCCTGTAACTAATCAAATTTCAGTATACATATTGCAACAGTAAAGATTGTCACAATATTTACAGGAAGAATTCTATGATAAGATTTTCACTGAGAGCTAAAATCAAGGAAGAAGTATTATACATTTTGTTCTTTGGAAAATAATTTTTGTTAGCCTAACAAGCCTAAAATACTGACAAAAATATAAGTGGAATCAAAACCATAATGCTGATGTTTGGGTTTAGTAACACGAGAAGAAAAAAAGTTATTTTCAAGACCAACTGGGATGTAAAGTTTAAATATTTGAGCAATTGATCTGATGATTTTTTTCCCTACTAAAATTCATATTTTCATGTTGATTTTGCATGGGAAGACCTTGCAAGGCAAGTAGCTTCTTTTTTCCCAGTATGCTTAATTATTAATGTATCATAATTTTAATAAATAAAACTCCTTTTTTAAACTAAATGCTATTTTCTAATGGCTGGGAGTTACACAAATAAGCTTCTAATTGCATAACCATGGTCTTGCAAGATATTTTGGTAAAAAGATTTTGGAGTCAGACAGTGACTCAGTTTTCACCTCAAATCCATGTGCAAACACTGATGAACCCTGCTGTCCTACTGCCAAAGCCGTCCTAGGCCTAGTTAGGCTAACCCACACCTCCACCTTAATGCTGACCAACACATCTTTTCTCATAACTCATTCACTCACAGTGTAACTCTTAAAATCTTGGGGTTTACTGATATTTGCAACTGTGGTGAATATTTTCTGCATATATACGCAGTTTTGAATGCAGTATTATTATTTTACTGAAATGAAGATGGTTTTGATGGGGAAAGCTTTGACAGCTAAGATGATTTCATTTTCTTGCTCAATATACACATATATATATGGAGCACTTTCACATATCACAATAAATGGAGCAATAAAGCAAGATTGGGAAAAATGTTAATCTTACTATGCTTTGTCTTGTCTCCTGATGCTGGCACCAAAACACAAAAGAGTCTTTTAGCTTTTGGCTGTATTACAGGTCTTCTAGACAACTTTGGTCAAGTCAGTTTTCTTTGGCTCCTGTTCCCCCAGCCAACGCAGATAATGATCCTGACCTCTTTTCTAAAATGCTTTGACATCCTTGGGTGAAAAGTTCTCCCTAAAAGCAGGGTAGTTTTATTATTATATCCATTATATAGTTACACTATTCAAGGTCAATAGACCTATATAACTGAACAAAAATGAGATCATATGACCATCAGTACAATGTGGTAATTGCACTCAAAAGTATCCAATTGAATGTTTAGTCCAAATGAAGCCATATTTAGTATGGCTTCATATATTGTTATTGAAAGTTTGATACATTGAATCTTGAACTTTCTTTGATTACAATTCTGTTGTGAGACTTCCTCAAACTTTTTAATTCATTGGCTGCTGCCCCCAAGGGATTAATACGGATTGGGTAAGAAAAGAATGACATCAACTGCATACAATGAAATTCTATCCAGGATGTCCAATATCTTTATACCTTCAACTCTATTATTGTGTTGGATTCTTTGACTGATTTGTCCCAGAATTATGGTAAAAAGGGAGGGCAAAAAGGGGCACCATTGCCTTTTTCTGCTAGAGAAAGTAAAGACTTCCGAGTGGTATCCATTATTCCTTACTATAGGCTCCTCTACAATGTCTTTAGTTAAGAAAGTTTTCAACCATTATGTGAAACTCCAAAAACTTTCATCAAATAGCTTCTTTTCAGCCAATCAAATTGTCCTTCAGCATATAACGCTAATAAATATAAAATCCCTCTTACTATTTCTATTTTGTAATGATTTGTAAGCTGAAATTTGTGTGTTTCTCCAACCACTTGCACAGCACCTTACGGATATATCCTCATTGCTCCTTCATTCTTCCAGTTCCTGCCACTTCTCTACTATTTCAAATACATACTGTCTATTGCCTTACTTTAGACAATTTCTTTGGTATTAGACAAGATCCAGGAAAGCTCTTAAGTAAACACTTCAAGATAGGTCAGCAGCTGTCTAGTTCCAAGTTGATGTCCTAAACCAGGGTGTAAGGACAATTTTTAGTCCTTGAGACTGAGTTTCTAACCAGCTTCTTCTACTCAACTCGAACATGGCACTGTAGGAAAGAGGTAAGGTAACTGAGCTAATGCTCTTGGTCAAAGTTCTCAATGAATCTTCTTCAAATCCTTCTCTATAATTTTCCACTACATATGAAATGTTTGCCTTTTAAATATTTCTCTTGCAAAAAGAAAACATTTCACTAAGGTCTGTTTCTAAATCACAGAGTTTTATTTTTTTCTATTTGGATATGTGGTTCATTATTTTGCATTTCCAACCTCTGGACCATAAACATGAGATAAAAGTGAGATACTGTTCAAACTTATAACAGTTAGCAATAAGGTGAATCAATAATAGACACTATTATTATACTTTATAAATGGTACAACAATTGCAAGGGTGTGTTTTGATCCATTACCTCAGTGCTAGGCTGTCTGAAAGGTCCTGCTGATTCTGGCTGGGATAATTTTCCTCACGGATGCTAATATGGGGCTGTGTTTTGGATTCGTGCTGAACACAGGGCTGAGATGTTTTTGGTATTGTTGAGCAGGGCTTATACAGAGCCAAGGCCTTTTCTGCTTCTCATACTGCGCCAACAACAGGGAGCTGAGTGTGCATGGGAAGGTGGGAGGAGACACAGCCAGGACAAGTGACTCACACTGACTAAAGGGATATTCCATACCATCATGCTTGGCATCATGCTCAGTATATAAAGCGGGGGGATGAAGGAGGAAGGATGGGATGTTTGGAGTGATGGTGTTTGTCTTCCCAAGTCGCTGTTACTTGTTGTTACATCACACAACTGTTACAGTTGTGTGATGGAGCCCTACTCTCCTGGAGATGACTGAACACCTGCCTGCCCATAGGAAGTGGTGAATTAATTCCTTGATTCGCTTTGCTTGTGTGCATGGCATTTGCTTACCCTATTAAACTGTCTTTATCTCAATCCATAGGTTTTCCAGCTTTTACCCTTTCAATTCTCTCTCCAGTCCTGCTGGGGAGTGAGTGAAGGGCTGCGTGGATCCTGGCTGCTGGCTGGGGTTAAACCATGACAAAGGCGAGGTTGGGTTACAGTGAATAAATATGTTTTACAATGGATTTTGTGTGCTTTATTATAATGAAAATGAACATGCTTTTCCATGATGTTAGTACTAATAGGTAAGAGCAAAATTAAATGGCTACATAATCGTTGGCTTTGCAAATGAATCACCTCAACAGTCCGTAATACTTTCAGTTTATTCTAGAGATTACATGGCTTATTTTAAATATAAATGCTTTTTGAGTAAAATAGGCTTTGGTTATTTTATACGCATAAATGCATAGTAATGCTCAAAAAAGCCCAAACCATCAACTCTTACTCAGAAGAGCTGTTCTGAGACAGTCTTTGGATTCAGATAAATTACTTATTTCAGAAATCTGTACCAGAATTCAGGCCTTATAAAATACTAGGGGGAAAAAGAAAAAAAAAAGGGAACCAAAACTAAACCTCATCTTAATTCCATTTTAATATCTATTGTATGATTCTTTAGTCCCTTTTTCTCTTTCAGGTTTGCTTCCCAAGATACATTGCAAACAAGTGGAGGTGAATGGTTTTGCATTGCTATGAACTACAGAACTGGACTATGGGTGGGTAGTACAAAGAGTAGAAGCAAAATGCTCCTGGTGAATATTCAGGTAACTGCCTTAACTGCTAGGTGAGAATCCATCACTTATTTTGCTCACAGTTTCATTGCAACAGCAAATTACAAACAGCATGATCCCGCATTGCAAACTGTAGAGTACTTGGAAGAAAAGATTAAAAAGAAAGAAACAAAAATCTATACTTTTTCAGTTCAAACAGTAGAGAAACATATTGACAGGGAAGGGAGAATACACTTTGACTTTTGTGACTTGAGAACTATACTTGTGTGTGATTTAGTGAATAACTAGCCCTGCAATCTTTTACTGTTCTTCAAGAGTATAATTTGACAATTATCAAACAAATTGTATTGAATTGTGTGACTCTGTTTTAAAGATTTCAGATGCTGGGTTAAACTGCTATACACTGATTATCAAAGACGATTCTTTTATTTTCCTCCATTTTCTTAATTACAACTCTTGTATTAGAATTTTTCACTTTTCAAAGGCTTGGTCAATTTCTAATCTTATGATTTCAATCTAAAATACTGCAAAGATACTGTGAATTAAATGAAAGCAGAACTGTCAGTATTGTTATCATAACAGCTGGAGAAGAATACATTACAATCACAAGGTCTGTTTCCTACCAGTTTTAGCAATCTATCCATCTCTCTGTCTGTTAGTGGTTTTCAGTTATATGTTGCTTTGAGAAATAAGTGTTTAGTTCTTACCAAGAACTGACTTGTATGTGAAGAATTGATAAAGCCTTAATCATCAAGAGAATCAGAAGTTATTTCACCAGATATCATCTCTGTCTTCAGCCATGATATTAAGTTGGAAGAGGTGTTGGAATCACGTACAGACATCCAGTCAGTGCTGGAAACTCTGCAGATTCTCTTTAGGAGGTGCAATTGTAGCCTCAAGGAATTGCCCAAGCTACTGAAAAAAGGAACAATTGTAGTAGTATGACTGGTGAAGTAGCAGCTCTTTTTGTGTCTCCTGGGAGAGCTCCCACTGAAAAGAACTTTTCACTACTCTTTCAATAAATATACTCTGTGATTCCTTTACCTTTGAATTTCACAGTTTCATTGGCAGGGAAGTAAGTAGGACAGTGCCATTTCCTGGAAGGCATATTCATTACCCAGACCTTTGCTGGCACCAAACTCGAAGAGTGTTTCTGAACTCCTTTGCTCTACTTCTGTCTGCAGCTTTCTATAAGTGATCCTCCTCTCCTCATGATATTTGTCCTCTTCTTTTGGTAAACCATGCACATGAGAGTCTTCAGGGTGCCACTGCAAGAAGAAAAATCAGGAGCTTCCCAAACAGTGAGAGGTCTCAAATATTTCTGGTTATCTAACACAGAACCCTCCAAAGGTGCCTGGTATTCAGAAGAGTTAGGAACATTCTCTTTGAAGACTTTGTGGCTCTAAGAATTTTTTATTAAAAGTGCAAATTCAGAAGCTACATCTACTAATAAATGAAGCACAAGTGTTTGTTTCTCACTAAGTATTGCGGACGACCAACAGAATGCATCAACCTGTTCAATCTTTTTGGAAAGAAGACCACATGAACTGTATGTAACAGGTATTTCTATTACTTCTGCTCCATATGGTTCATTTTCCTTGTGTTCCAGACCCTTCACCACCTTTGTTGCCCTTCTCTGAACATTTTCCCAGTGTTTTGAGGTCCTTCTTGTAGTGAGTGTCCCAAAACTGAAGACAGGAGTTGAGTTGCCAAGTACAAGTCTAATGAGGAGCGGCTGAGGGAGCTGGGGTTGTTTAACCTGGAGGAAAGAAGGCTTAGGAGATACAGCATTGCTCTCCATGACTACCTGAAAGGAGCTGGTAGCAAGGGGGGAGTCAGTCTCCTCTCTCAGGTAATGTGGCAGATTATGATCTCAGGGTGCACCACAGGAGGTTTAGATCAGATATTTTTTAAAGATTTTTCACAGAAAGGTTTGTCAAGCATTGGAACAGGCTATCCAGGGAAGTGGTTGAGTCACCATTCCTGCAAGTGCTCAAAAAATGTGTGGATAAGGCATTTGGCAACATGGTTTAGTGGTAAACACAGTGTTGGTTCTTCGTTGATGTCTAGACTTGATGATCTTAGAGGTCTTTTTCAGCATTAATAATTGTATGATTCTAAGATTCTAATTGTAAGGAGAGAAATTTTTTTTTTTTTTGTAAGCTCTCCAACCAAGTGGGTAAGGCATTAAAATGAGGAAAATTAAAAGAGAATTAAATTGTTGAGGAATAGCTGCTGTAATCTTACATACTTTTTTTCCAAAGTTTTTCTGTTTTATATCATGATCTTTGGCTCTTAGACAAATAATCTTTATTTAATGAATTTTGTTGTTTAATTTTTTCTCTGTCACCTTTTAATTTCAGCTGTCTTTTGAATATACATTCTGTTATTCTACTTTAAAAATCAATGACCTTATGGAAAACTGCGATCTACTAGTGGCTCAGCTTCATAGTACTGCATGGTAAACAACAGATCTTCAGTGAAATTGTAGTTTCAGTTCTGTGAAATTGCACAGGAGGAGAACTACTTTTTGTATGGTAATAAATATAATGCTTGGTTATAAGACTAATAACAGGATAAAAAATCTCCTTTAATCATTTCTTTACCACACACACAGTTAGGATAATGCTTCTGAATGAAACATCCATTAGTATTTGAGAGTGAGATTCACTTCACCTGCATAATGACTGCAAATTGCAATGGCAGCCTCTCAAAAATCACTTTCAGTACTCTTAGGACTGTACTATATTTGACTGAAAGCTGCTCTGTTCTTGACCTGTCTTTCAAGCAAGCTAAATGCTGTGTGTTAAACCCAACTGGAGCATGGATTCTGCATTAGCAGGCCCTCTCCTTTGATAGAAGTGCTGAGGAGGTAGACTTGTGGGAATACTTAGGGTGGATTGACCTTGACTGGCTGCCAGGCATCCACCAAGATGATATCTCATTCCCTCTCCTCATCAAGACAGGAGAAGAAAATAGCAATGAAAAGTTCATGGGTCAAGATAGGAAGAGCACTCATCAGTTATCATCACAAGAAAAACAGAATCAACATGGGAAAAATTGATTTAATTTGTTGCTAATTAATCACAGAGTAGAAAAGTGAGAAATAAAAAGAAACCAAAGACACCTTCCTCTCACCTGCCCTCTTCTGAGACTAAACTTTGCCCCTGAATCCCCCACCTTCTCCCCATGAGTGGTGCAGGCAGATGGGGAATGTGTTCAGCTGATAATGCTTTACCTCTGCCACTGATTCCTTTTCATGCACTTTCCCTGTTCCAGTGTGGGTTCCCACCCACACGAGATGCTCCTTAACTGACTGCTCCAGTGTGGGTTATTCCTATGGACTGCAGTCTTTCAGGAGCAGACTGCTCCAGCATGGGCTCCCTGCAGGGTCAATAGGTCCTGTCAAAATTCTTGCTCCCGCATGGGCTCCTCTTCATGGGCCACATCTCTTACCAGGAGCCTTCTGCTTCGGGGGCCCTCTATAGATTGCAGCAGTGTGGGGTACTCCATGGGCTGCAAGGGAACAGCTTGCCTCACCATAATCTTCATCACAGGGTGCAAAGGAATGTCCAAGCCAGTTCCTACAGCACCTCCTCTCCCTCCTCCTTTATTTACCACGGTGTCTGCAGAGCTGTTTCTTTCCCATATTCTTATTCCTTTCTCAAATGCTACTGTTCAGAATTGGTTTTTTTTTAACCTTAAATAGATTTTTGCCCTCATATATGTCCTACCGATATCATTGATGGGCTCAGCTTTGGATAACTGAAGATCTGTATTGGAGCTGGCTGAAAGCATCTCTGTCAGAAAGAGGGGAGGCTTCTGGCAGCTTCTCACACAAGTCATCCCTGCAGCCCCCCCACCACCAACGCCTTGCCAGGTAACTAAATACAACACACCACGATAAGGCAAAAGACACACTGCGATTAATTTGGATGCAGAGCCCTTACTGTCCTACTGCAGATCAGCCTTTTAAAATGACACACTTTTACTTTACATGCACATGTTCAGAAAAGGGATAACTGAGTCACAAATGTTTTTTTTCCAAATCATGCTGGTTTTGAGGAGTTTTCTTGACTTTAGGGAATAAATCTCATATTTTCCCTGGACTCTTCTTGGGCTGCCTAAAGACTGAGTACCTCTAGCATCATCACATAAAAACGGATTCATACTACAGCTTTTGCCAAAGTTAGCATTTAATATTCCAGGGTTTCAGTTTGTACAATAAGTCAGGGCAGGGAAGAGCCTCTAGCTGCAGTTGGAGCTGTGACAGCAGTGTCTGGACGCATTAGCTCTAGCTGCAGCAGGAGACTGGGATCTTCAGCTGCAGAGTGAAATCAGTGCACATCTTAGTACACATCTTGGAATATAAATCAGTTCAAAACACCATTTGTAGAGATTTCCTCAGAATTTCATTGCACTGAAATTATCAATCAATTTTTGAATTTTATCTAATTCAAGACTAAACTTTGATTTTTCACATATTGGAAACCCCTTGCTTTGGACTGCAGTGTACTGAAATGAGTGCTACAGAAAAGATTAGAGCAATTTGATTTTCCCCCAACTCCTTTTCTTGTAGGGCATTTGAGTTATGCTCTGTGTATAGTGCTCTTTATTAATTTTGGACTCTGTTTTGTATCCTCTAATATTGGCTGCTATAGTCTATTGATATGATTACTATCTGGGATGTCAGCAAAAGTAAACAATATCAAGAAACAAGCACTGAACACAGCACTGAATGACCCTAGGTCTAATTAATGCCATGTTGTCAAAATTAGCAACAAAGTGTCCTTGAGATAATGATGACTAAATACATTGAGAACCTCATCCTTTAACTAGCAAATCTCAGCACCTTCCATGGGGAATATTAAAGCAATTAGCGGCAATTTTACCTGACCACTGGGTGTCACTATGAATTCATGTTTAGCTTTGAACATTACTAGGTTTTTTTTGCCTGGTTCTCTGTTTTAATAACAATAGAGAGATTGTTTCTTTAAGAACGCTGTTAAGGCCAAGTAAGTAATGTTAGAAAGAGACTACACTTGCAGTGAAAATCTTCATCAGGATATCTGAACATCATGTCTGCATGACGGTTCACAGTGTAGTCAGCAATGCCATAACACACCCGTCAGCCCTACATGTAGCATTTACCATTTGACATCTAAAGTCTGTGCCCCATATGGTTCAAGAGCGCAGTCAATGTTTACTATTACATTTATTGTAAATTATTCTCATGAGAAAAGGCTTTTTTGCTATTTTTGTTTTGCAGACTTTAGTACGTAAGTAAACAGAAAGTAATATTGAGACTGACCGCTAAGAAGCAATGCAGAAAAGTAGAAAGTAAATTTGCATACCATACACAGAACATTATTTTCTTTAAAATTCAGGAATGTGAGTTATGCCAATGCTCTCAATCCAAAGAACCAGGATGAAAAAGAGAAGGATACACAGACAGGCCTCACTCCTTTGACTTTGTTCTCACCACAATTAAGAAGAGATTAATAGTGTTATTAATATTGTTCAAAAGGAAGCAATATGAGACATAATCTTCCTTTGTCCTCTTCTGAAGGAAGAGATTTAGCTCAAGTGTCTGGAGATGAGGAACTAAGGCCAACCTAGCTCTATAGGCGTTACCTCTGTATAAATAATTCTTTGTATACCAAATGATTCTGAGAAAGAATGCAAGTTGCTTCCCTCTTTGGACTGTTGCAAGGACAGTGTCCTGCAGACGCATTTTGCAATATGATATTTAGATTCTGCATGATTTTTTTGTGATGGATTGGTAATAATAATAGCTGTTCTATTTAGGAAAGTAACTAAGATAAAGAAGAAATACCTTGATTAGTTCAAAATATATGAATGTAAAAATTCCTGTTTCCATTTCTGTGAGTTGCAACTATCATCTTAATGGTGAAAAAATTATTGTATTCTGGAAACTGTCACTAATATGTTGGCTTTTTATTCTCAAATCCATCAAAGCAAGCTCCTAAGGTGTGTTCTCCTCTTTCACATTGGAAGTTGAGCATGGAGAGGTTGTTTTCTGGGGCTGTTTTTTTATTATCATTATTATTACCAAGAAGAACTATCTTTTTAAAAGAGAGTGTTCAAGGAGAAAAATGTGTATGCTGCACTATGATGCTATTATTCCTTTTTTTATTTTATTTCACAATGTCAGGTTTGTGATAAATAAAAAACTATTTTTAATTTAACTATCAGACAATAAGTTTAAAATACAGCAAATGATCCAGATAAAGGAGAAGTTTTCAGCTCAAAAATTCTGTCCAGTTGGTATTGAATTATAGACATTTTTAACAAACAGCATTATTTTAGGATTTTCTGCACTAAAAGCCCTCAGTCCACTTACCACAGCAGATACTCTACTACAAAAGTCTTTTCAAGCGTGTGATGCTTTTATATTTTTGATATTTGAAGAAAATCTCTTCAAAAACATGCTGTACTAACCCAAAAATAGTTCTAAAATCTTTCTTATGTAATATCTTCAAGGAAGAACAAACCAGGCCTAAATTCTTCAGCCTGTCTGCTTACCTGTACCTGTCAGCTAAGTATTACCTTGTAGGTAATCTTACCCTGTTACACCTGTACCTCTCAAAGCAATATGTTTACAAAACAAAACATTGAACAAATTTTTTTTTTCAATAAGAAGTGTCTTCACACTTGTGGCTAATATTCACTATCTTATGTAAGCAAAGGAAACATTGATAATATTCACTCACAAGAGAAATTCCTGTGCATACATGCTTAACAGTTTAAATAAATATGGGGAAAAAACTTATTACAAATACTAGTAGCACAACGTTAAATCAGGCTTAAGGCTTCTTGCCTTATTAGCTGAAATTCTGAGAAATTCAGGTGATTGGAATCCACCTTAGATTGTACAGCTGAACAGCTTAAAAAGTGTCGATGTGAAGCAATATTTCTAACACCAATACAGTTATTGAAACCAGCAAAACAACTGATCCTGTAAACTATATATTAACTTAATTCTGAAAGAGTTTGTGTGATTTTAGTGTTTTTTCATAAGCATAAAGTTGATTGCATTGAGCAAAGTGATCATGTTTTCTCAGACTTTCACTCTGAAAAATATTTGCACAACTTTGAATTCATATTTTAATAGTGAAGATCACCTATATTTTTAGAATAACTTCTATTTCTCTTGCTATGACTGTTCAATTTATAAACTCTTCAAGGCTGAGAATATTTCTTATGCACCTGTAAGGTATAACATATATATCATTATCTGAACAGATGACCTACACAGAGAGCCATCTGACTTTAATAACAGAAACTAATACATACATGTGAAACATAAGGAATACATAATGACTGTGCACATGTAGTATTAAGCTACTACATTCCTTTATCTCTTGGCACAGACGTGCACAAACATACACACATGCAAAGTATCTTTCTTCTCTTCCTTTGTGTTTAGTTTACTTCAGCAATCTTCATATTTCCTTTGCTTAAGAACGTAACAGAAACCATGCCAGAACACCTATTTCTATGTATCAAAGCCTGTAGAGTCATAATGAAATGGACTCCTCACACCTTACTAAGAAAAAGCTCTTCCTAATGCCCCAGGAGCCCTTCAGGCCATTGAGATGTCGATGCACACTATATTATCAGATTTATGTCATTTTGATTAGGTAGTCCACTTGAGCCTTTGAGCTAAAGCTAAGACATTAGGTTGAAGAAAACAGCAATTTAAAGTTCCTAATGTAAGGATAATTAGCGACTGGCAGGTATCCAGTGTCATTACCAGGACGCTGCTGTAGGGCAAATGCAACAACTGCCTGTTTTCTGCAGTGCCGCAAACACCTATCTGTCTCAGCTCTAACTGGTTTTATTTTCAGCTTACATCTTCTTCCCAATATCTTGAATTTTTCAAAGATGGTCTTTAACTTGGAGTTTTTCAGCTTTCAGTTGTTTAGTCCAAATTCCAAGGGAACTGTTTTCAGAGCTCATAAAATACAGTTTTTGCCGTGACAGGAGCTGGTTTTGTTTTCGATTGAGTTTTGGTTTTGTTTCTCCATATATTTAGCCTCCAGAAGTCCTGTTTTCTTCTGCATTCCTAACCCTACACTATCGGCTTACAAGTGACTAATAAGGAGACAGGCCTTGATTTACCATATACCTAAAGCCACATCCAAACACCCATGCTTGAAACTGGATCTGAAATCGAGAGCATCACAATCCTTATGCAGTACTGACTTTCATTTCGTAGATGGGGAAGAAAAGTAAAGGAGTATTCTCAGAATTAGTTCTTATAAAGGGAGTAAGCTACATGTGAAGTAAACACTGAGACATGTCAGTAAGGAATGCTCTTACATCTTCATCACCCAAGAAAAACAGTACTACATCTAGAAACTGCAGGCAGCCTATCAACTTCTAAATGCTGTCAAAGAGCACAGGAAACAGAGGCTGAAACCTTGAGGATAGTTTGCAATCTGTTAAGAGCTTAAAATGATGGAAAGGCCACAATCTTAGAATGGCTCCTAATGAAACAAAGCAACCTTCAGTAATTTTTGAGCCAAATAATGTAACTAACTGATGTTTTGCATAATTATTTTTAAATGTTTCTTGATAAAATATTAAAAAATACATTTAAATTTAATAGTGCCAGAGAATGCTCCTGGGTATAGAATGTAAGTATGCCCCACTACTTAACTGTAACAATGGTCCTTTGATATGTTTGTTGCCCAAGTCAAACTTCAGTCTTTCAGGCAATTCTTGAGCAAGGTTCGGGAGTTAACAGAAGCCATGGAGTATTTGCAAAAGGTAGTTTGTAATTGTCCATCCTGTTCTGGAAAATAAGGGAACAAAGATACTGACAGGGATTATCCTGTACCAGTTGGGCTCACTTCCAGAGAAATACACTGGAATTTCCTGGTGCTGACATAGACACCGAACCTGTGAAAAACATGCTGGTAGCTGTCAGGCCACAAAATATTCATAAGAAAAATAATAAGGTGTTAAAAGTTATCTTTGTGTTACTGTGGTGATGGAGTGGCTAATGAAGCTAAAAGTTTGTTTTTATTTGAGAGAGAAAGCCTATATGATGGGATGTCATATCCCTACTTTGACCAGGAGTATGCTATTAAGCTTTTGAGCTGCATCTTCAGTGCATTAAAGAGTCCTGGGATCCTCCCTAGGGTCACTCTGATTTTCCTGCTAAGAGTGCCCTCCCCTTAGACAAGAATATTTTGCGAATAAGTCTTAAAAAACCTATTTCTGAGTAAGAAGATTACTCAATATTGTAATAATAAAAGTGACTGAAATATGGTATAGATTTCCATTCAAGTAGATTGTTAAGGTAACAGAAACAATCTTCCAAAACCGAATGGAGAACATACCATACTAGTTTACTCTTGACAGTGCCTGACTGTGTTTACTGAATCAATATCTGTTTTCTACAGGCTACATTGAACTTCTTTTTCTGTGCTTTGCCTGATGCAGGGTATTTAAGAGACAAAGGAAACAGGTAATGGCAGACAAGAACAAGGATGACATTTCTTCTAGTTCTGTTGGTGAAGAATGCTAAATGCTGGAAGAGAGTGAAAGAAAACTTTAATTTCCTGTCCAAACTCTAAATCCAGGAGTTTAGAGGCTGTACCAGATCTCAGCATTCACAACATATGGTCTACAAAACTATTCTGTGGTAAGGCTGTACATTTCTTTCTGTGTGCAAATGCATGTGTATATATTTTTATATATATATGTATATATTTACCCACATACAAATGTGTACATGTATGTATGTGTGTATACGTATGTTGTAGACAAACTGGTAAAAAAACACTGACCATATACAGAGTCAATAACTTTCTCAGCAAAGTTTGCTAAACAGCTTCTGTTCTGTGGAGTACTGCAGAAATCAGTGTGTCTAAGGCATCTCTTTTGATAGAGAAATTAATCTTACTTGGTAACTGTGGATTTGAATAAAAGAGAGTTTGGTTTTCATTCTGTAGATTCTTTTCTGTTTACAACTTTGGACTAACCATATTTGAAAGAAAAGCTCCTAAGACTGATGTAAGTAACCCAACTGTAACTTAAACAAGCTTTACAATCTGCTTCAGGGGAAAAAAAATTAAATAAGAGCAAAATTTTTCAAAAAGTTATATATTTTTATCATCTATTAAATTATGTGGCTTTTTTCGTTATTATATTATATCCAGGAAAAGCCCATCTTTTTTTTTTTTTTTTTGTCAGTTAAAACATTTATAAAACTATCTTTTCATCTCTTCCACATTCCCCTCTGGAGTAACAGGCAGGAACTGATGGCTCAGAATCAAGAGCAAAGTGCAGACAAATGAGTGATACCAGGGCTTAAACCAAAGTCTTCATGAACAGATTGTCTAACAGACTGGAGTAATAATCTTCAGAGTCACCATGCTGGCTTGCAGATTGCTATTTTAAGTGGCTTTGATTATTATGGTGATATGGCAGGAGTTCTTAAACTGGAGTTTGGGCTTTGGAACCCAGATATACTACCTGAACTCAATTTAATTCTCCTGGATGGAGAGTACACAAGCAACAAAAGAAATTCCTCTGGTTAAAGTTGAAGTTAAGACAACAACATGACTAATTATGTGTCAGAATTTGTTTCACAGAAAAAAAATTGACACACCTGATCAAGTCCCCAAGAGCAAATAACAAATTTGCTGGTTAATTTACATGTATATAGTGTGTATTTTAAAACTACATTGATTGCTATTTATGATTCAAACGTTGTTTATTTCTACAAAACCTCAGTATTAGAATACTGAGAAATAGGAAGCTGATTAGTGCAGAAATTAGTATCAGTGAGGCATGCAAGCACTAAATGGTAAACCTAAGTGGTAAACCTATCTTTACAAAGAAACAGACCGGAGGACATATGGCATCATAAAAAAAAAGGGAAAAAAAGACATTATTAAATGTCTCTGGAGCTTCAGGTTCTCACCTTTGTGAGAATGACATACCGAATATCAGAGTTTTCTGAGTACATGAAATTAGTCCAGTAAGATGAAAAATGTTTTTTAAGTGTTTTTATGTTGTTACCATCTTTTAAAAATGCGTATGGACATTTAGGGGCCATGTGGGCATCATGAAGGTCAGGAGGACTTGAAAACATCTGTTTGAGTGCAAAGTGATTTTACACTGAAGCAAAACAGAAAGATGTTGATCTGATTGGTCCCCTCTTCATTTTTCACAGGAAGTGTTCACATGGATATAATACTGTGGCACAATCAATCAAAGCAGACCATAACCTGATTTGCAGACACATGGAAATAGTTTACCATGTAATTGCTCAAAGGAAAGGTAAGGAAGGTATAGTTCACTGGCACTATAATAATGGCTAAAAAGAAAACCAGAAAATGGTAGACAGTAATAAAGGCATACGTTGTTGGTTTGTGACTTTTAAACATAATCTGCTGTTGTAGTTGGAGATTTGAAGGGCAACAGATAATTTTTTTCCTTCTGTAACCCTGAAGTGAAGGGAAAGGATTTGTTAATGCAAGCAGGTGGCCTACACATCCTAGTTATTATGCATAATACAGAGAGCAATAATCATACTGTAAACTGAATATCACAAAAATAGAAAAGTTACAGTTAGAATCAGACAAAAATATCCTCATTACCAAGTATATTTGGTGGGAAGTACTACTTAACTGCACACTACTGACATGAATAGAAAACTAAAACCATGATGACACATCAGACTGGTTGGCAATTAAGCACAAAAACCTTGCCATTGTATTTAAATGTTATTAATTTGAGCTGCATGGAAGTGCCTACTGGCTAAATATGATGTATGGTCAACTTGCACTGAAGTGGCTTTGCTTAACAATTCACTAGCTCTGACCCAGATGAGAGTGTGGCTTTATTGTGGATATGAGCATAAGTGTATGTATTTGTTCTTAATCAAAATGTTAGTGTGATAACGAAATAAAATGCAAATTCAAAGTGCTGAAATTGCTAAGCGAGTTCTTCATCAGGGTGCTGTCTTTAAATACGCACCCTCTATCTCAGTATAAAGGAACCATGAATCTAGCTAGATGGCAATGTTATTACAAATTACAAGAAGAATCAGAAGAGTTGCATGTACTGATAGTGATGAACAGACATAACCCACCATCTCAGAAAATGAAGCAACGTGCAATCATCTGCTCTGAAAAAAACCCACAACTTCTCTTAAAACAAGAAGTTTGCATTTTTCCTAACACTTTTCCAAAATAAATGCTTGAAAAGTGGATGTAAACAGGAAAAGTAACACATTTTGGGATTTGTATTAACAGATATGAATGGGAGAAAACATTACAGGGTTAACCTAAGGTATGCAAAACTTTCAAATAAATTGTGAAGTTGGATTTCAAATACATGGCAAAATGCATACATCTCCAGGTAAAAGAAAAAGTTAGATTAAATATAAGGGCTGACTATCCTTTCTTATACACAGTACAAAATGAATAGTAACTCCATTGCAGACAGTGGAACTGTATAGAGAAAAAAACAGTACAAATAGGATCAGAATCATGCCTATAGCACCAAATCATGCCTATAGCACCTAAAAACATAAAACAGCCTATAAGCTTGTTTAACATATGACAGGGCTAGAGGCAATTTGGAGTCTGCCAGCACTGCTCCCCCTGGAATATGCAAAATAGATGGATGTTACTGCTCAAAGAACACTTTCCACAACTTAGCATATGGTTTAAACTTTCCAAAGAGAATATGCAGCGTAACATATTGCTTTTTTTTGTTTTAAGTTTCATTATTTAGCATATGTTCATTGATACGAACATGTCTCTAACTAACATAACCACCTAAATCCTAACTTCTTTGTGGTCAGTGGGTTACCTTCTGTTTATGTCAATGGCATCAGGATTGGACCATGCAGTGCTTTATACAAGCAACACTATCAGAACTAGCAAAGGTATTATCAAGGCTAAGAACATGTTTGATTCTGGATGTTTGTTTTTCCTGAAAAATACATAGCTAACCCTTTGCAGGGAAGATATGTTGAGTATATTTTTGACACTGTTGTGAATGTAAAACCCTGTCCTTTCTTCTTTGGTCTAATCTAAATAACAGCCTGGTTATTTTATGAGAAGTCACTTGAACATTTTTAGCTTGCAATATTATTTCAATTGAGTATATTTTATCTGTATCTCTCATACTCTTTTCTCTCAATTAGATTATTGAAAGTTTTGTGTATATACACCCATTCTGAAAGTGTTTAAATTACAGATTTTTCAAATAAATTTAGAAAGAAAAAAAAACACCTCTCATAATGTTATCATTTGGAATAAATTATTTTTAAATAAACTAATTTTCTTTAAAATCTATTTATTGTCCATAGAGGGTCACAGGCATATTTGAAGGAGCGGAATACTCTCAAACTGAATCCTTAGTCATGACAATCTTCATGACTATTTTCACAGATAAGGTGAAATATATTTTCTGAATTGAAAGCATCCTTCATGCTAGTTCACATAGTTAAAACTGTCTATATTTTGAACTGACAATATTCGAGAAGGAAGCAGAATGTAAAGGCAAGGAGTCTCTTGTCATGTTGCTGAAAGTGCTGCTTATAGAAAAAAGCTAAAAGACCCAAACAAAGAATTTCTGTAAATTGGAGTGATTAATATATTTCTTTCTGTGTATTTTCAGTTTCCTCCAAATTATGCCAAAACAGCATTTCCCGGGATGGCATCTTCATTGCTAAAAAATCTTATGTACATCCTTTTAATTACTCTTCTCAAAGACTGTCCTAATAACTCACCATGAACTCCTTGCACAGTTGGTGACTGAGAGTATTCTGAGTGACAGATACTATTCACCATGTCTTTTTTGCTTCCTATTTTTTTTTAATGGATGAGAAGTACAGAAGAGAAGTTCTAGTGGGAAAAGTCTAGAAAAAGAAAATCCTGCCTACTTTGCATCTGCATTGAAATCAGCTTAAGGGCCAACACTGTATTCATATTAAATCAACCAGAGACATGAGCAAGCAGAACTTGGACCTAAAAATACTTCTGTTAACAATAGCACTGAATATTATTCTAAAATTAATTTCTTTTAAATCATTAGAATTTCCATTTATGAATGTCTTATTCACTGACTAATTCTCTCAGTTATTACAGACTGCATTGGGAGGGAAAAAATATGTTTCTCAACTATCCTGGGAGTTACTCTAGGCATCACCAAATATTTTTTGGCTATCTTCCTCTGATAGGCATATTTCATCAGACTAATGAAACTCTTCCCTTAAAAATCTTTCTATAGGATAGAATTTTTAACCAGCATCTTCTACACAGTTTTGAAACCTATTTTTTCAAGGCAGTCTCACTGACTATGAAGGCCTGAGCCTATACAGCTTCCTTTAAATAATGACCCCATGCTCTAAAGCTAGGGAACAAGAAACTCTATTCCAAAAGATATTTAACAAAATAGAAGATCAATATTAGCTGTGCTCTAGCTAAAGAATAAAAAAATGGAACATATCTTGTCACTAAGCCCATCTTTGTTCTTTCTACGCTGTGGGAAATTAGTGTTTAGCAATGACGCAATCTATACTACATGTCAATCTGTTGTCCCTCTGTGATGTAAATGCTAGACCACCAAAAAGATGCCTACAGAAAACAAACAATCAAAAGTACTTTACAGCAAAAAAAATCCTTCCCCAAAATCACTTGTAATATTTACATCAGTAATTCTTAATTTCAGAATTGAGAGTGGACATCTCTGTCTCAGAATGCTGATCTTGTTTGCTAACATAATTTCTAGACCTGTATAGTATTCTTCCCTGCTTGTTGGGTTTATTTTGTTTTGTTTTGCAAAAAAAGAGTATACTTTATGTAAAATAAATTGTTTAAATGAAGCAATAATCATAAACTAAAGAGAAAACTCGAAACTTCACTTTCCATTCTAGCATGAGAACCATCACTGTTGTATCTCAATTACTGTCTAGAGATAGCAGTCAAAACTGCCTGCAGGTCTTCAGGCTCAGTTATGAGTGTAACTCAATCTGTGGTGTTTCCAGATTGGTGAATTGCACCTTGAGATGTTGCTTCATATTATGCACGCTGGGATTTTCTAGTCATACAGATGGTTGTGGTTATCATAATGAAAGCCACTGAGAAATATCTTTTGAATGTTTTTATCACTTCTGCCAGGGAAGAAATTACAGCAGTGGTATAGGATGATAAACTCGAAAGATGAAGGAAGACCTGTCTCTTCTCATAAAAATATATTTTTAAAAAGCATATAAAACTAAGATGCAACAACAAAAAATGTTTCTAAGTTCAGTGAAGAGTGAGACATATATTCACTGCAATTAAGTAAGAGTAATGTTTGACACAGTCACTCATTCAAATAAGTTACAATATTATTTTAAACTAAAACAGCAGTGCTTCGTATCCAAAAGTTCCCTAAGATTTTAGGGAATCATTCTAAGAATCTTAATCTGCATTTTGATGACTTTTGTAAGTACTATGGTAGGCCTCTTGAGTGCAAATATGTGCATAAGATTCCAGTAACAAAAATACTGTATTCCAAGATATAATTAAGGAAAGTTTTAAGTACTAAAAGCTGCTTGCAGTTTACTGACATATAATAATGACAGATACCCCAATAAGAATAGGGCAATAGAAATAAAAACAATAATAGTTTAGTAGTCTACGTAAAAAAAACAAACTTTTTTTCTCACCTTAAAGGTCTTTCTGTCAAATGATTTTCCACCTACATAAGCTATTCTTAGAACCTTTGTGGACAGAATGTTGTAAAATTTGCTTAATCTTCTAAAACAAAACTGCAGTTCACTATTATTTTTGTATAATATCTTTTATGCCTACAGTAGTTTCTTTACTCTTTGCATACACCTTACCTTTTAATTTAGAAAGCTCTTATTGCAATTACAGCTCTCAGAAAAGAATGGAATTAAAAGGAGAAATCCTGGACTGAGAAGAAATATAGATAGAAAAAAAACATAAGATTTTTGAAATTTCACATTTTTCAATTGTATTTTGGAAAAGAAAATGCGGGGATAACAATTATATTTTCCTGTCTTTTCATGACTTCATGAAGAACACATAACTCCGATGCAAACGGAAGAGCAATAAAACCAAATGAAAGTTATCAAGTGTTACCATACTGCATTGCACTGAAATGTCATAAACCCTTTTATAAAGACAAATTTCCCCTCAAGTGCAGTAATACAGTCAGAGTGGAAAACAAAACGATCTTTGGTTTATATACTTCTTACCCTCAGAGGAAAAATACCAAAAGGAGTTCTGATGTTGTTCATAAAAGATAAAAACCTTCCAGAGGGGAAATTTCCTCTTTACTGCTGGGGCAAGGTAGAATTGGAAAGCAATACGAGGAGTAATGGACAGAACAAAATGAAATCAGATTTTAGAAAAGAATACTTTGATGTGAGGGTTTGTTTTTGGTTTTTTTTCCAGTTACAATGTTACCATTTTATTTCCCAAGCCCTGACTTTTGCAGGATCCTCCTCTCTCTAGGGCAAATGAAGATTTTTTGTGTTTTTGTTCCTGTGCTGATTCTGCAAGCCAGTATTGATTAGCTTACTAATGAAAAAGGCCTCAGGTGTAATCTGCAGAGGTTTATTTTGTTCTCTTTATCTCTTGTATAATGGTTATGGCCCTGGAGTCATTCCAAATTCTGATACTTCTTTTGAAGATCATATCAATCACGTAATTAAAGTGTGTTGCAACCACCTTAGTAAGTCTGCTAGACTGAAACCTGTGATCTTTGAGCACTTGCTGAAAATCAGTGCCATACTGTTTCCATCCTGCTTTGACTTGTGAATACTTTTTGTAGCTGTTTTTTCTTGAGATATTTCAGTTATTGCTTAAAGTAATCAGCAGCTATTACAAACCAACTAACTAGATTCCATATTGTATTACATTATGGTTTTCATACTCAGAAAGTTAACATAGTTTCCATGATGTGGGTTAAAATACAAATTTGTTTCAAAGTGACCTTAAAAATGCCATATTATTAATAAATATGCCAACAAGTAAGTGAAGCTCATGACAAGTAACAAAGAGAAATACCTACTGAGAACAGTGATGTTTTATTAACCTTTTAGGAGCAGATTCAGACAAGTAAGTTGCTTCACTGTCTTACCTGACCAACAGTGAAATTATAGGCCGAGACATTCAAAGAGTGATGTGACAAAGGACCAACTGGAGAAGCATGTCCTTCCAAAGAGACAAAAAAAAGATTAGAGGGACACTCTAAGGAGCCTCAGCTAACACTAGATGCCCTCCCTCAGACAACTACATCAAACTGTTTTCTAGACATAATTTTCCATAGCAATAGCTGTTTTAGTAGTGACATTTCTAAAGTAAGAAGTGTTATGGTACTTACTGCTCTTATGCTGACCCAAGCATCTAAATGCCAAGCATTACAACCCTCCTGGCAGACATTTTACTGAGAAAAAAATAAAGGCATGCTTTATTTAGCGTTAGTTTTGCCCTCTAGGCAATGTAACAGACATTTTTGTTCTGCAAACAATTTCTATAAAGTATATTCAAAACAGTAAGTTGACAAAATCACTGTGGATACAAAACAATTAGAATTTCATGATGGTATTAGTGAAGGAAAGAAAATGGAAAGGGCAAGATCATTTGAGTAAGCAGTATTTTTCCTTCTCTCATTTATTCTCTTTTCTCGTATCTGTTGTCTCATATTTTTCCATACGAGCTGATGACTGGAGAACTACTTCTCATACAGAAAACCTAAAAAATACCCAAAACACAGACGTGATCTTGTTTAGATTATGAAACATGTACTCTGTTTGAGCAATACATGACACACCTTATCAGCATATTAGTGCTTGGAGTGTTTGAGTCAATACCTAGATGTCCAGCATCACAAAAGATGCTATAGGATAGCAAAAATATCCACTAACTAGTAGATATGACAAAGGACATGGTTTCTGGGATAAAGATGGAGATGAGTTGCAATATTCTTTGTCATCTCAAAACCCAAAAGGCACCAGTGTGTGGGCAATTGAATTACCTTCCTAATTTCCCGGGTAAAATTTTAGATTTTCTTATAGTTGGATGTTCAACATAATTTTAGACACTGTTAATTATCTTGCCAGTTCTCCACCTATTTCCAGGCCTAAATCTGAGTGCTTCTGTGGGAGCTAGGTGTTTGAGTACCCACTCTAGTCACTGGAGTAGTTGGCCAAGACAGCTAATGAAAGTGAAAATGCTTGTCAGCTCAGCACCTCATAACAAGATTTGGCCTGAACACAGGTACTTACTACCATTTGAAATGTCTTAGAATATCCGAGAACTCAACTACTGAGGAACAAATATGACAGAATCTAAAGAAAAGAAACTTTATAAAATTGATTTATGGTCCCAGAGATTTACTAGCTATCTTACTGCTTGTATTGAGTGCTATCAAATATTTTTGGGATTGTGCTTCCTCTTCAACTATAAACTATTCTCACCATTCCTTGGCATATAGCAATTTTGCGGGTGTAGAGAAGTTACTCTGATGAACAATTTAATCTATATTTTAAGATGTAAGACATATGCAATTTGTTATGTTATTATGGTTTAAATACATATTATAAATATAAAATTAAAAATAATTTCTACTTTTAAAGAATCGTGAATGAAAACTTTCATTTAAGCCATTTAACCACCAATGCAATATGCCATCAGGCACTGTTCTGAGATAAAGATAGGACTGGAATGCTGAAGTAAGTATAACATACTTGTGACTCAGTCTGCAGCTATCTAACAACAGCTAAAAGAAAATGTTTAAACTATTACATTCAAAAGACAGTGAATATTATTTTGCATTTCTTAACTCTTACTCAGAATCTCAGAGGACAACACTCAGAATCTAAATCTATGACAAAAAAGTTGAAAGAAAATTCCAAATTCTTTTTATCCAAGCACTGGACAGAGTACATTATACATGTAGTCCAAACTAAAAAATTGACTTCTTTTTTCCTGATTTTTTTTTTGATGCTTTTTAAAGTTTAATTTGGTCAATCTTATCTTAGTTACCTTGGAGATATATATCACGGAAAAAGACAAACTGGGAAAAACGGAAGGGGTAGAACATATACAGATTTATGTTCTAAACACAACCCAAAAGCTTGTTTTTTAGAAGAATGTTATGAAAGACAAAAAGGTCAAGAAGGACGAATGGCGGCATTATTCTAATATGGAACATTTGATTTAAAATCTTTTAGAATACTTTCTGGATAATTTGTTAGACAACCCTCAAGAGAAGCTTCCATTATTTGCCATCACATACAAGCTTTTTTGGAACAAGTCATTTTTAGTCATTTCATGATTATAGCAGTGACATTGATAAACTATGTCCTTGGCAGACAACAGTGATGATCGAGCTGCTTTTTTTCTTGACAATTTATCATATTACAACCCTCTCTGGAAGTGAACAGTTATTGTTTTTTGGTTCCCTAAACTTAATAGTGTTTGTTGCAAACATTAACTTTTTTAATAAATAGTTCCTTTATAGTATTGATTGCTATTTTTCAACAAACATTTATTATACCTGTACCACTGGTTTTCCACTAAACAGTTGCATGCTGCCCATTCATTTTACTTTAGTATGTAGAAATAGCATATAGTATGTGGTATATAGAATTCACTAAGCTCATAGTCTGCACCCAAGAAAAGGACCCCACCCTTTACACAATTTTCTTCTACAGACAAATGGAACCTCAAACTATCATATTAAATGAATAAAAATTAGACAATGCTTAAAATAATTATGAGTCAAAACAATTCTCCAAATCAAGGCAGCCATCATGCCAACAATTCAAGAACCTCTGTTTGCTTCTCACATACCCAGAAGACTTTAATATATATTGCAATTAAATAGATAATAATTTTGTATGAAATGTGAAGCAAGATAGAATAGCAATTAATGAATGCATCATAGATTTATCATCTTTGACAATAAGTGCAATATTCAGGGGACTTACATAAAAGTTCATATTTTTTACATGGCTAAAGCACAACATTAATATTTTTAAGCATAACTCTATATTATATTTAGTCAACTATTTTATTTTTTGCCCTTTTTCAGAGAAAATTTTCAGTTCATTATTATAGAAGATGGGTATATTTGACATTAAATCTTTATAATGGCAAATAAAATTAATATAAATAATTTATAGCAAAATACTTCCTCCTTCAACTGAAGTGATTTCTCCTCAACTATGAAGAAAATGTGGCTTTACACACTTTTTACCTTGACAAATGGCCTCAACCACTCATCTATTCAGTCAATCATCATTCAGCTTAGACCCTTCACTTATTGTAGTACAAATAGTGTTTGAGAATTGCTGCATTCACATTTGTTGTCTCATGGTCATGAGTGTTTCATAAACAACTTGTTCTAAAGCTAAGGAACTTTCTGAATAATTTATATTTCTCTTTTCCCTGAAGAAATTTCTATAACAAGAAATGTATTGTCTCCTTTAGTGTTTTCAGATCATCTCCATTTGCTGGGGGGTAGTTTATGGGCAAGTGCTTCGTGACAGCTCTTAAGCTACTAGGAAAAGAAAATATTCTTTGTCTTTTTATTTCTGCTTCCAACCTCTCTCTCTCCAACTGAAACAAAAATAAAAATGAAAGCATGTAAGCAAACAAAGAAGCAAAGGAGCCCAAAAGATGTCATAATATTTCTTGGGTGATTTGCAACCATCTTTTACTTAGAGAAATTTATGGCCCCTGAGTTGATTTAGCACAGCTTCTTGAGATCAAAAAATGTAGGGGATTTTTGTATTTCCAGACTTTCAATATTCTTTTTTTGCAGTAACAGATAAAGTTAAATGAAATCATAGTGTAGCTCTTCTATGCCCAGGGCTAAAAGCTCTTGAAAAGTCCTTACTCTCATGCATTGTCTCATTCAAATAAGTTTTATATATTTTTTGGGGTAAAATTCTCCTCTAGCTATGATCCCTAAAAAGCAGCTTTTCTACAATTCATTTTCTCCTTGAGGTCCTCATATAAATGCAGCAACACCAAATACAGATGCAAGTACCTGAAGAAGGATCAGTTTTTCTCTACATGAGTAATGATTTCTTGTGCATAGGAAAATTTATAGGACTTGGCCCTTATTAGATTATACATTGTGCTGGAATAGAAATTGTCATTAGAACTGTTTAGCCTTAATGCCTTTAATAATTTATCAATTTATTGCTCATTTCTCTGTAGCGCCTTGCTTTCATGAGTAATTTGTATTTAACTACTCTTGCAATCTTTACTGGGCTTACCATACAGTTATTCAGAAATGTCTACTGGCCTGATGGTAATTAGATGTGATGCATTTTAGGGCTGAGTATTGTATGATATTGTATTTCCTGATTGAAAAATGCAGTTGCCTGAAAATATCACATGCAAATACTTATAAGTTTATTTGATTTTTTTCTTCTAATGTTTTTGGTTTTGTGTTTTGTTTTGCTTTTCGTTTAGGTTTTTTTTTGAGGAATGTTGAACTTTGTTTTATCTCTCAATGGATTCAGTAACTGGTTGGTTAAGATAATGAGCATGATAATCTTCATAGATAAAATTACGCACCAGGTTACTTTTGTAGCAGCACAAAGATAAGGAGACAATCAGCTCAAAAATCACCTCACGTGTGGTTGTGCATAGTACTCACAACAATTTTGCTTGCTTCTAAATTTAGCGCTTTCTTTGTATGTCACATTTTTTAAAACTTAGCATTCAAAAACTTTAAGTTTACCAAAATGTATTTCTTCACCCTGAGATGAATAGGAAAGATGAAGCAGTGAGTAACTCAAGGCTAAGAACCAGCACCTTATTGGCAGTATGTTGAACAGTGGCTCATAAGACAATAGGGGTTTGACTTTGATGGAAAAGCCATGTCATGGCAGGAAAAATCTGAAGGCCTTTAAAGAAAGAGTAATTCACGGAATTATGCAAATACTGTTACTCTAATAAATCAGAGCTAGTACTTGTGCAAGATAGGGTGTTTTGAGAAGTCAAGCTAGAGGTCAAAGGTTGAATCTGTCTTTGCAAACCTTTTGAGAGACTAGAAAACTTGAAAGGCTTTGCAGGGAAACTCCTCAACAAGTGCGTGCAGAAAGCTAAGACGTACACAACTGATAAGAAAAAGTGAATGGGCATAATACAGACCCTATCTAACTTTAGGGAGGAAGCGAAGTAGTCTGAAACTAACAGATTATAGTCTGAGTAGTCCCAGTTGGAGTAAAAAATCTCCATCAAATCAAAAAGAAAGAGTAAGTCTTGGAGAAAATACAGTGTTTCTGTTGATGGTAGAGCCAACCGGGCCTGGGATATTAAAGGCAGTGCAACTGTCTTATCCTTCCGCATTTCAATTCTGTAGCAGTAAGAAAAATGTCATATAGCATACAGTTTTGAAAACTCAACCCAAAAATGACAACCAAACCCATAGTGTTTTCATTCTGGCATAAACTGCCTGTTTTTGTAGACCCGTTTTGGATTCTGCATGCTATTCTTATAATTCAGTCCTGTGGTGTTTGAATGACAGAATTACAGAAAATGAAGATTAAAAGGCATGACCTTATTTATTTCAACATCCTTCTTAAAGCAAAAATAGATTCCAAATTAGATCAAGGTATCTGTGAACTTTTCCAAATGAACTTTTTAAATTTTCAAGAATGATCAACTTATCTGAATATGTGATTTTTTTCCCAATATGGAATAAGAATTTCTTTTGTTGCAGCCTATTGCTTCCACTATGGAAACCTGAATTAAGTCAGCTTCTATTCTCTCTGTAATCACTTTGTTAGGTAGGGGAAGGCTGCAATAATATCTTTTCTGACCTTTCTCTTCTCAAAGTTAAACAAACCAAATTTCTTCAGCCTTTCCTAGTATATCATTTGATCTGGAGCCCTCACTGCATTCATGGTTTACTTTCAGGCTTTTTCAGGTTTGTCAACCACTATATAGCATGAGGAAGCTGGAACCTAGAGGCAGTGTTACAAATGCAACTTCACCAGGGTCGAGGAGAGGTGACTTAACAGTTCTCTGAACCTCTTTGCACTAAATTTTAAATTGTCATTCACTGGACCCTCAGTTCCTTTCTGCAAAACCCTGTTGCCAACTTGCACTGTTGTCAGGGGATGCTCTGTCTAAGCAGAAAGATTTCACCTTTGTCTTTGCCGAAATTCATGATGTTTCTGTTAACCCAACCTCAGTCTTTTTGATGTACCTCTGAATGGCAGCCCTGATATCCATCGCACTAGCCATTCCCCCTCGTTTGGCTTGGTTCACAGATGTAATGATGATGTATTTTTTCCCATATTCCAAACTGTTGATGAAGAGATTAACCAGTGTCAGTTCCAGCACTGACCCAAGCATGACACTGATGGCTCACTACCAGTTAAGACATCAGAACCATGATCTCTGCCCTTTGAGTGCAGGGTCAAAGAGCAGTTCTGTGAGTTTTTCATTCACCTTGTAGTCTGACCATCCAATCCATATTTCTTCAATTTTACTAGGTTACTGTGTCAAAGCCTTACAAAAGTCAAGGTAAATAGCACACATTACTCCCTTTAGGTAGTCATTTTATCACAGAAAAAATAAGGTTTATCTAGCAGGATTACCATTCCTCTCTATTCCTCATTCTTCCTTTGTACCTTCTCTAAGAATTTACCTCAGATTTTCCTTATTCCTGGCATAAATCTGAATTATCTGTTAGATCAGATGGTTTAAAATGTGAAAAGAAATTTCTTCTAAGTTTGCAGATTGTACTCCTGACATAGGTGGAATTTTCAGGCTGTACAAGATGGACATCACAGAAAACCAGGAAATTTAAAGCAATAATTTTATACTGGCCTAAATGGTGACATGTAGTGGGCTCCTTTTGAGCTATATTTCCTAGTGAGGCCTGGCGCTGTGCGGTGAGTCCCTTGTTCCCACTCTGTTGGATGTAATTCCTTTGAATTTCCTTGTATGGTTCTGTTTTAGAAGCTTCTAAGGTGTCCAGTACCCCATTGGCCCCCTGTACCTTTNTTGGCCCCCTGTCCCTTTGTCCCCCCCTGCACCTCTCCTATTGGTTTGTTCATATTATGCCTCGGACCCCGGTTACCCTGCCTATAAAGTCCCGTGCCTCCATTGTGCCGGCCCCTCTCTTGGCCTCTGGAGTTCCTTACCCCCTCTTTTGGCCTCTGGAGTTCCTTACCCCCTCAATAAACCCTTGGAACACCATGCCGAGAGCCCTCTCGCTCCTTTACCTCCTCGGCCCCCTCCAGCCGCGATCCGGCCTCTGACCGCCTCTCCGGGACAGGCACAGAGTGTCCGGTGCCCGAGCTCTGCCCTTGCTAGCCGGGGCAGGGAACAGGCACCGCGACAGTGACACAATGTTAACATTCCCTTAGCATGAGAGAAAAAGTCAGTCCTCATAACCAGCTACCTCAAGTAGCCTTCCTCAAAACAACCTGGGGAACACCTTTGACACTACAATTAGGGTAATAACGGAGAACCATAAGTCAACAAGAAATAGCTAGCACTCCATCTGAAGAATTTCATATTGCATTTGACTTTTGCACAGGTTTTAACATTGACATCAAGAGGAGCCCTGGCAACATGTACTCAGTTTGGTTGCACAACCCATATTCAGGTACAATTCCACTTTTTCTTTACTGTTTCTTTAGCATCTTTTTCCTCTCTGTACCATAGGAACCTGACCTGTCCTTCTCTGAAGACAAGAACAACAGGGATCAGTGTGTAAAAGTACGCCTGAATAACTGCAGAACAGGAAAGAACATCTTCATTGCTTCTTTAACTGTGATAATCTCCCAAAAGGGCTGGAAATACAACTGGAAACTTGTTTCATAAGCTTGCTATTAATAAATGTGAGCTAGTATTATGGTTTTTGTTCTGTTTGAAAAGTGTGTCTTTATGGTTTTTGTGAAGGTGAGGTAAGACTTTTACAGTAACAGCTTGCAAAAAGATTTTTTAGAGTCTCTTGGTAAAAAAGCACTGACACTCAGTTTACCTGCATACCTCAAAAAGCAAACAGTTGCATGGCTTGATGTACTTCATATCTCTTCAGGTTACCCTCTCTTTAGGAAATTCTCTCAACATGCCATGCATTTAAAGATCCCTATTCATGCAGTACTTTGTATTTTGGAAGTAATCATTATGGTGGGTAGCAATACAGTTCTAAAAGATGCAAAAGGCAACCTGCTTGGAAAAAAGAGAGAAATACAGGTCAGGACATTTCTTAGAATTCAGCTTTTTTTTTTTTTTTTTTTTTTACAACCATTAAACACCATTTAAAATAGTTCTGACAATATGACATGGCTCTTTCTCTTAGGCTGCTTCACACATATTTTTTGACATATCTCATTTTCAAATGCCAGTGACCCTTCCTACAACATTAATAGTTTGGACTCCACACTTAGGACAATCCACATTTAGAAAAAGAGTGCTAACACCACAATTGTCAGCTCCTTTCGGGTCCCATTGTAAATTCTTCAGGCAGAAATCCATTACTTGAGCTGTAATGTTAAATGTTAACTGGTTATCTGGTTGAAGATATAACACTTGCACTTAATTTTCACTACTACTAGAATAGCCAAAAAGGAAAAGATAAACTTTTGACAGTCAACTGGATTTTTTTTTTCTTTTTTTTCCTGACAAAGGAAGGATTTTATAAAAGGAGTAATACAGTACTAATTAGAAGAAATATGTAAAAATGTTTTGAACTAAAGCCATATTTGAACCACCAACAGAACAATATTTAATCCAAACCTTCACTTTTAAACAAAGTGGTATAGAAAAAGTTAGCAATTTTTTGAAAGGTACACTTAACACTGCTCTCTGATTGCAAGAACTTAAGGTTTTGTATCAGAAGACAACTTTTTGCTAACCCATTGTAAATCCGCTTAAGCACATCTAGACAGAAATATATTTCTGAAAAAACTCCAAAACCTAATTTTAGTGCGGACAAAGTCAACAGAAATGCCTGCTAAACTCTCCAAAATTTTGTCTGCGTTAAGCCTTCTTAAAACTACAGCCAAGACAGAAGTTCTGTTCACTACTCTAGAAACTGAGCATTAGATTTAACTGACCAAGTAGGAGGGTCACTGGGAAAAATGCAGCTTTGCATAAAAGGGCCTGGGATCCTGGTGGACAATGTGTTGAACATGTACCAGTAGAGCAGCCTTGCATCTAAGAAGGCCAATGACATACCAGACTGTATTACCAAGAATGCAGCCACCTGGTCCTAAGTAATGACTCTTCCACTCTATTTGGCAATTGTGAGGTCAAATCTGGACTTCTGTTTTCCATTTTGGGATTCTCATGGAAGAAAGACTTTGGAAGGGGGATGCAGGTGTGACGAGAGGGTGAGAAAATTCGGTTTGTTCATCTTTGAAAGAATAAGGCTTTTTGCCTGCATTTGATTGGAGGATACAAAGAAGGAGCTAGATGCCCTAGATTTGCACAACAAAAGTGATGGAAACAAGCTGGAAGATGGGAAGGTCTGAGTCACTGTAAGAACAAAATAGAAGGTGGTTGAACACTGGAAAAAGTTACCCAAAGACATTGTGGAGTGTCCATTTTTGGAGACATTCAAAAGTTGATTGAAAGAGTTCTTGAGTAATTTAATATAATTAGACCATAGACCTTAATTTCAGAAGAAGGGATGACTATGTGTCTTCTGGAAATTCCTTTCAACATGTATATTTCAACGATTTGGTTGTTAACTTGACGGGGGAGTATAGCCACCGTTTTTTGTAGAACCATAGAATTGTAGAGCAGCCCAGGCTGAAAGGTACCTTGAGAGCTCATCTGGTTCAACCTTTTGTGTGAAATGGAGTCTAGATGAGATTACCCAACCCCCAGTGCAACTGCATGCTGAAATTCTCCAGCAATGAGAATGCTACAATGCCCCTGGGGAGGTGGTTCCAGTGATCAATCGTTCTCACTTTAAAAAAATTCCTTTCTTATATCAAAATGAAATCTCTCCCAGTGAAACTTGTAGCTGCTGTCCCTTTTCTTCTCTATGTGGCTTCTTATGAAGAGAGAGAATGATCTTTCTCTTTGTAGCTGCCCTTAAGTACTGGAATACTTTGATTAAGTTCTCCCCCGAGCCTTTGCTCCTCCAGGGAGAAGAGACCCAACTTTTACAGCTTTTTCTCTCAGGGCAGGTTCTCCAGACCTCTAATCACTCATATAGTTCCATTTTCAAACATCATAGCAGTAATTTCATATGCCACATCAAAGATGATGTGGTATTTGGACTCCCAAATGGGGAAACATTCAATCTTGAGAAGGTCTGAAGTATATTGCTGTCGCTTAGCTTCTAAGCACCTGCTTGATCCGCTGAAGTCTTTGCCATCCCAAAAGAGATGCCTATTCTGATATAATCAGAGAAAAGGTTATTTATCTTCCTCTCCCCTGTGAATCAGCATACTCAGTGTTTAATGAACTGAGTGCTTGCTTTTCAGTAAAGGCAGTGCCTAAACCATGTTACCGAAGGAGATGGTCTGAATACACTTTGTCTTCTGTGTCTAAGGGAATAAAATATCCTTTAGCACCAGCAAATGACCTCTGATGACAGGGGTTCATTTTGGTTCATGGTATCTGTATGACTCATCTTTGTTTTGTTATGCTAAGATGTTAAACATATCTTGTCCTGTACAATTAATGAGAGAATGTTCTGAATGTTTTCTCTCCTGGTACACACTGAAATCAGTTTAAATCTTCTATTGTCTTCGGTAAGCCTTAGAGAGAACCCTGGGAAACCATGCTTAGAAAAATCCCATCAACCACTCAGCTACTATATGCAATTGGGTTTCTTTGTCTTACTGCGACAATGAAGGAAATTAATTTTCCAAAGGTATTTGTGCAAATAAGGATACATGCATTGACAATTTAAACAAGAAATAGCATTGGGTAATTGTTAGTGACAGGGACAAGAAAGAAAGCTTTTGCATAGCATTGAGTTTTAAAGAAAATGATATCAAT
Source organism: Oriolus oriolus (assembly GCA_013400235.1). Taxonomy (NCBI): domain Eukaryota; kingdom Metazoa; phylum Chordata; class Aves; order Passeriformes; family Corvidae; genus Oriolus; species Oriolus oriolus. The sequence goes on from VXBT01014168.1 coordinate 62,982, forward strand.
AAAAGGGGAAAAGGAGGAAAGATAATTTTCCCAGCTGCCTGAAAGAATATTTATAAATCCTGGCCCAACACTTAGAGAGAAGAGAAGTTTATTCAGTTAACAATATTCAAATTATATTTGTTACTGGAAAAAAATAATTTGTTTTAATTTTGCATCAGAAAAAAACCCACAAGGATCAAAATTAAGCCATGTAAAATAAAAACGTATTTACTCTACAGTTTCACCAAATTTAGTGCAAGTATACTAATTAGCTTGTTTTGTTACAACATTCATGAAGCATGGAAGCTAGTGTTTTCTTCTACATGTATTTTTATTACAACAAAATTTTCAAAAGTAACTGGTAGTTATAAACCTATAATATGAAACATCTCAAAAAAGATCTATTAATTCTTGTGTCTGCATTGCACTTCCTAGATTTTAAGTAATGTTAAAATGCTGTAGCCCAATGGCCAGATACAAACTCAACATCATTAGTGAAATCTGAAGTTCTATTTTTCTTTGACGTGTATAGATTTCAAAATACTGATTCACTGAACAGATTATGAAGATATTTTAATTATGCTTATATAATATAAACCACAGTATCCCTTTGACTTGCTTCTGGTCCGAAATATAATATTCTTTTACATCAGGACTTTTTGTGATTTTGTTGTCTATTATATCTGTTTGTTGTTCCATCTGCCACAAAACTTTTAAATTTTTCTGATGGCTAAATATCTGCATTCTTAAAAACAAGGGCTTTATGTCTAATTTTATTCATCTTTATCTTCCAGAACTTGGATTGCATCAAATCTTTATTATACAGATGAACTCACAGTCCATCTCTGCTTCTGACAGTGGTTTAAATATTGCAATCACCTTACTTGCAACATCCTTCTGCATATTTGCAATTCTCTTCAAATCTCTCATCTTGAATGGTGGACACCAACTTTGTTGATCCAAATTCAGGATCCAAGAATGTTGGATAACAAGGTTTGTGCTTGTTCTATCGGCCATTGGAACACAGTGAAAGTTCATCTTTTAATCATTATTGCTGTGATCAGCCTGACCTTTCTAGAATCTCTGATGCTGCATAGAGATCTCACACAGAAAGTGTATCTTGATTCTTTGCCACCTATATTTCATCATTGTAAAAAGTTATTGTTATATCTTCCCAGTCTACTATGCAATCCAGGTATTTCCCTACAAGTGACTTTTTACATACTGTTGACTTTGTCATTGATGATTTGTTATTTTCTTACAAATAATCTATGACATAGAGTGAGGCAAGAACTGATTATGACACGACACCAATATATGTTTTAAATATTTTAATAATGATAGCCTATTTGGAATGACCTTCTGAGATTTGTCTGATGCCTGTTCTTTAATCCATTTAATTTATATTACATGAAGTTTTATCAGTCAAATTTATTCATTAAATTCATACTTTTTATCAAATTAAATGCCTTGCAAAAAAAGTAGGTGTACTACATTAGTGATATTATCTAAATTAACTTTCAATATCAAAGCAAACAGAAGTTATTTGATTAACTCACATTGATTAGGTGATGTTTGCCTCACTTAATTCTTTACTTAGTCCAATTTTAGTCATTCTATTATTTAATATCAATAATTTATAGACAGCACTTTTCAACTCAGCACCTCTCCTATTACTTATATATGAATTTTAATGGTGTAGCAAAAGAACAACAAAAAAAGGAAACACCAAGGCAAACTTGGAGTATAAAAATGGGAGCTAAGAGTCCCAAGTGTTATTCCTTCTATGGCTGATTATGTGACTGAGAGGTCATTCAAATACTTTTCTTATCTGTAAATAACACTTAATACATACGGAAAAGAATAGGTCTTTTGAGCTTGAAAATTTAATTTTCTTCGATGATGTTTTTATTTAACATGCAAGCAATTTTTCTGTATTCAAACAATATTCACATTGTAACTTGCAGCTGTTATGCTATTCACACCTACTATGAATAGCCTATTACTGTTCCGAGAATTATTTTCAGAAGGACTGGTGTTCACTGTTAATTAGTTGTATAACATGCCAAATGGACAATAAACCAACACAGGAGTACAGGAAAATAAAAAAAATATTTACACTCCATGAATAATGGACTATCATAGGAATAGGGAAGGAAGCAGAAACTGTGAACAAAGCCATTATTGTCCATGAACAGTATTCATTACAAATTGACTTCTTTTGTGAAGAAAGCCTATCAGCTTTCCCAAAATTTGATACAGAATCAAAAAGTGTCATGAACTTGGCTAAAATAGAGTGTTTTTTAAATTAAGACATTTTATAGTTAAATGAATGTGTTTTTCTAAATTTTGAACATTTTCATTTGTTATTAAATATAAAACCAAAATAAATATTCAAATAAATTAATCAAGAGTAAATAATTTCTAAGAGACAAAATTAAATAGGTGGAATTAGAAATAAAAGTAAGATTAGTTTTTTCAAGTTAAAAACATTCCAGCATTTTATGAAACATTTGAAAATTCCTCCAAAATAGATAAATAAAGTATTTGTGTATGCTAGATCTGCATTTTTCACGAGAAAAGTGTCTTGACACATCAAGAAAGAAAATGCATCTTAGAAAATCTTTGACAGACCCCCAATTATTTCAAAGTAAATTTTCATGATGTCGGTAAGGATTTTTAATGAAGTGGAAATAAAACAAACACATTGCTTCAAATGGTTAGTAAAAAAAACAAAAGTTACATGATGCATGGAAAACTACGTGATTGTTATTATCAATAGAGGTTGAAAAATCTGGTGGAGAAAAGTTAATGAGTATCAAGGATATGATAAATACTGTTCTGAGACACATGGAGAGAAAAACAAAAACAGATTCAATAGATATTGTTTTTAAAACTATACATCTTTAACAATATATTTAAATGATGACTTCATAATAGTATAAGTCCTTGAAATATCCTATAAAAAGCCTTAGGCTTTTCAAAAGACATTTAGGAAAAACAGTTAAAAAAGAAGGAAATGTGATTACTTCTAAATGTTAAAATCTGTCATGGTGATCCAGATCCACTAATACTGCCTAAAATTCTTTAACTAAAGATGATCAAGAATGCATGCACTCAAAGTATCTATAATATTTTTTTTTTAAAAGAGTAAACATTAGAAATGGCTAAACATGGAAGAGATTTAATTATCTAATGATTAAAATAGACTTTTGAAATGTCACCTTTTAATTCAGCATAATAGCATTATGAGATATAGATATCAGAGTATAACACAGTATTAATTATATTTTGTGTTGTTTTAGAAGTTCCTCTGACTGGCTTTATTTTAACATGTTTTCTCAATTGTTCTGTGTTTCAAAACGAGCTCAACATTGTAACAATTGAAATTGGATTCTCTTCCTACTTGACCACAGCTACAAAATTGTGAAGATTTTGCTTGGTAGAGGTAACATATACTCCTTTCACTTTCTTTCCTAGGGATTTCACAAATTGTATGTCTTAGGATAGCCAAGCCCACAAAGTAACCTTCCAAAGTAATCTATCAAATATTCAGTTCTAATGTGTGTCTTCTGAATGATAGTACTATGAATTTACATAGATTTGATCAACCTTCAGTAAAATTCAGTCAGACCTGTTAGTGGTGGTCTGTTAGTGTGAGAAGCTATGTGTGAATAAAAGGCATTACATGAAAAATATTTTGTTTAGGTTTTCAACAGCTCAAAAGTTATTTCCCTTCTGTCTGCAACAACTCTTCAGATAAATGCTAGTATTTCCTTTTCTCTGTATCGTGCTCTTCACTGAGTGGGAACTGTGAGTTTTCTTTGGCCTCTTCCATAAAGAGTTTGACATGACATGTGTTGAAACTGTGAGATTTCGCATTCATGCCAAGCATGCCCACACTCCTTCAAGCCTGCAGACTTACATGTTTGGCTCTACTTTGAGGACTCTAGCTGAGGACTGAAAGTGAGGAGTTTGGGAAAGGAAATGAACAGTAATGTATTGAAGTTCTTTTGCTGCTCTTGATGTTTTTATGCTTATTTTATTAAAGAGATACTATTAGGGTGAAAAAGAACACTAAAATAAAGACCCTTGCCCCTCTTAGATTTTAATCCAAAGTGGTGTTGGGATTTGTTGTTGGTTTTTGGTTTTCTCCCTCTGTTGGGGAATATTAGTACAAACTTTTGAAGTATATAGAAATTTGGGAAGAGGTTACTATTTCTCTAGAGAACCATTCCCTCAATCTGAAAAACAAACAAAAAAGAGGGACACATACCCTTCAAGAATATGTGAATATCTTTTTCATGTACCCCCTAATAAAAGTTACTGGGAAATTCTCTCCTATTGTATATTAAAATCCAGAATAATAATTTCTATTGTAGTCCCACTTCTAATGCAATCATTGTGGATTTATTAAAAAAAAAAAACTCCTGTACTGTAGCAAACACAGTACATCATGCCACAAGGATCCAGCCAAATTCTGTTGCTGTCTCTAAAATTCTTTATAGTGGAAAACATCCTGTTTGCCATTTCTTTTCTGAAAATAAGCTCTGAGATCAAAATATCAGAGCTTGAATCTACCACAGTTTGATTGAGGTTTTTTTTTCTCTTTGCTTCCATTTTGCTGCCATGCCCAAAAAACAAACGTTTGGAACTTTCTTTGACCTGAATATAAATAAGAAAGATCACTGACCTGTAGTCTGCTCTTCTCACTTTATCAACATTAATGGAAAGCAGGGGAGGGAAAAGGAAAGTGCATGCTGTTAGCTATTCTCTTTACAAATGACTTGCTAGCCTTTTATTTGTCTTCTTCTGCTTTAAACACTCAAAGGATATTTTCAGAATTTCACTAGATGGAGGTTCAATCCTGGGATGACTTGACAAGTTGCATCTTCCTTAAGAGATTTTGACATGGTATTAAGCCATAGTTACAAGCCAATACTTGAATGTGGAGCCCTGGGGAAATCTTTCCAAAGTGGAACACAACATTTACAGCAGGAGGCAGGTGTCTGCACCACTGAAGCAAACAACAATATGATATATTTAGTATCGAAAATGGAAGTAAAACTACTGTCTCTTTACCACTGGGGACAATGGAAGAGGTTGAATGAGAAAAAAAGCATCCTTTTCAGCTCTGGAGAATTTTAATTTACTGACAGAATGAAATATAGTCTCATCACGGCAGGTGCAGCAAGTGCCAGGTGCTGTTCACAATATTGTCTTTGAATTTATGTGTTTTCGAAACATTGAGAGGATGTGAAGCAGCTGCAATGGCCATGTGGAGAGAAAGCAAAGAGCTTTTAATTAGCAATAAGAGGGCTGTTAATTTCTTTTAGGAGCCGACTTTGCTTTGCACTCATATCAGAACCTCAGCAGGAACTCTGTGCAGCCCCAAACACACAAAGAAAATCAACTAAGCCATGTGCTACAGCAGATTTAAAGCAGAAGGGAAATAAGGCTCTGGCTGTCAGCTAAAGAAATTCTTGTCAATTTAGATTCTCAAATTGAGAAATGAGGGACTGCACAAAGATTTTAAAATTTCAGTGCAATCGCTAACCCAAGTGGTGCATAATAAAACACTCAGAGATCACAGTAAAAAAATGTATCAGTTCTGCAAAGGGATTCCTGCTGAAACCTAATACAGTATTTGGTTTGAACTGAAGTAAATGCTGGAAACCAAATACTGAGATAAATCAGAATCTGAGAAATGCTACATGAGACTAAATCTGAGATACTAAACCACTGGCACAAATACCAACTTTTACTTGGATGAAGAATTCACTGGTTTTGAAATCTGACATCCAGTACTGCCAAGGTCCAGTCTCTCTGGACAACACACAGATGACTTGCCATTAGAGAAAGCCAGAACTTGCATTGGTTTCAATTCTGTCAACCTCAAAAAGACAATGAAATATTCTTTTTTCCAAGATATTATTTATTTTTATGCTAAGAGTATGGGTGTGTGGCAATCATAACTTTTCATCATTTAAGAGACATTGCTGATCTACTCATTCTTAATTTAGGGACTTTCTAAAATGAGTTTGAAGGATCTGAAATCTGAAGGGATACTCTTCCTCCTACTGAGAGAAATGTTAAAATTGTGCAATGTGTTATTGAATGACAGGGAAAATGAGTTATCAACGTGTAAATAGTCTGATTTAAAACTCACTGAGGTAAGTTGAGACTTTTCCTGTATGTTTAGTAAGTTTGCTGGTTTGTAAATCCCATTATGCTCAATAGTTTCTATTTACTATCCAAGGAAATACAGAACCACTTACTGTATATAGGAGAGGTCTCTAGTATTTTCTTAGGATCTCATTCTAAAGTGAGATTTATTTATATGTTTACCTTTATGTTGCATTAAAGATTACTGAGGTGAAGAAAGTTAAACATGTTCATGAGTCTTTACAGAGCAGGGAATTATACATTAAATTCATGCAAATAAGGGTATAATGGGTCAAGACTACAATTTTTAATTTAATCTTTTATTATGCAGCATAAATTAGCATACCTAATTTATGGGGACACAAAAAAATTAAATGGAGGACAACTGATAATGTATCATATCCCCAAAGACAGCCTTTCAAGATAAAACAAGACTAATAAATTATTTTGTCAAGTCAAATGTCCACCTGTCTTTACATTCTTATCTAGTATATAGTAGTAATGTGTTATTTAGTTTCTCTTTGCAATATCAGAAAATAATAAGCAGTTTCATGTATTGATTTTACAACGGAATCAAATACATATAAAGATAAATGAATCAAGGTTAATTAGCTGGCCTCCTGACGTAATGTAACAAATGTGGAGTACTTTATAAGTGAAATTGAAGAGAGGGATACAACATTAACTGCTAAGTATTTGTGTGCTGTTAGGAGATGGCATACAAAATGTTACATATTTATAAACAATACAAATGAATTAGAGATTAAACACCTTCAGTGTGGGGAAACTATTTATTACGCTTACTGTTGCCAATCCTTTGCCTGTTTTGAGAAGTAGAATTCCCGTGTAGAGGTAACACACTCTCACAGCCATGCTTGAGCCTCCCTGGCTGCTAGGATGAGCTGAGCCTAATTGAGCCTGTGTGTCCCCGTGTGTCTCTGCTGCCTGAAGTTGCCAGCAAGGTAGTGAAATAAATCTACTCTTTGCATTTCAGCCGTGGTTTGATGGTTGCCTTTGGTTACCTGTACATGTCGATTCACACACCTACCCTATGTATGGGTAAGACTTAACAGGAGAATAAACAGCATACCATTCCTCATTATTTAGTTTTAACAGTATTTGAGTTAAGGTATGCATAAAATTGTAGAGTTTATTTTTACAAAAATCAATGTGTTCTATATTTATATTTTTATCTATTTTTGTGTGTTTTTTTCTTTTTTCCCAAATTGGCTGAGAACAATCCAGTCATTTATTTATATCCAAATACATACAGAGATGGAAATTTATGCTAAGTGCTTGTGATTATGTACTTGTTTAGAAATCAGAGAAATAACATTCTCAGTGGCAACACACTGATTCAAAACTGATTTTCAATGTTACAGACCAATCAGTTCCACTGCTGTCTCATTTCTCCATGTTAAAATCCCCCTTTGACTCACTTCTTCAGGCAGATCTTGCTAAATGGATCACTGTCACAGTTTAACATCTGCTCATGTTTTCAACAAGTGGTCACATGACTATGATTTATCTTTTAATAACTGGTGTCTGTTATGAGGAAATCACACTATGACTAGTGAAGGAAGTCACATCTTTACTTTATCAGGTGAAATACCTCCAGTATGAAAAGTATAGGTCAACAGTTTTGGTAAGAATATGAAGTCCGGTAACTAAACAAACATTTTAATGTCCCTCATCTCTTAGCCCATCACTCGCTGTCCAATTTACATTCGACAAAAATGCTTATGATATAGCATCTCAGAACATATCCTGATCACCTCCACTCTCATACACTAAGTGATAAATAAACATCTATCACTTTACTTTTTTTCATATTTCTTGTGCTCCTTTGAGTCACAAGAACTTGCATTTACCAGAAGCTACGAAACAGGACCAAAGTGAGATCTTTCAACAATTCAGTGTCTCTAGGCTTTTCTCAGAAGGTGGAGATTGCCAAGATTAGCATCTTCAACTATCTGAAAAGTTCATTTCTAAGCATACAACTCACTACAGTACTCATTAAATAGGAGGAATTCATAGATATGGAGCATGGGGAGTTATTCAGTCAAGGTAGTACCATCATTAACTTATAATTTTGTATTCCGTTCATGGATTGTTTATTTTTAACCCAGAAACAATTTACATCACAGTGTTCCTCTCTGCATTCATTCACCGACAGCCAGGCAAGCACAGGCAGCCCATGTTTGCATGCTTTGTTACTCAGCCCTCCTGCAAAAGAACACTTGTGTTCACCAACAGACTGCTGCAGTTCATTTTATTCTACTTCAGAAACGCGAGACGAGTGAAGTCACCCCAGGCTCCATTTAATCAATAGAAGGATGGCCAAGGGAGATGGTGCAAGTGTGTGGCAATTACTGCTTCTACATCACAGATATGTGGTCACCCACTGATTTAAAGGCAATTGTATGTAACCTTAATGCAACAGCTTGTCCTAGTGAAGAATTTGCATTAATATTAATGTGATTTCTAAGCCATAACCCACATACATTTTTTAAAATTAAATGTATATACTCCATGTGTGCTGATGCTGAAATACATTTATTATATGGTTAGCTGCTGAAATTCTATTGTAATTCTCAGTGGCTCAGTTAATTTCAGACATTTCAGCTCAAGCTGCAGTAATCTAAGACAGAGGTGAAATTCAGGCCAGAGAATTCTTAGTGAATGGTAAAACATCATGTACAGTTCACTTTGCAATTAACACATCTTTCTTTGAGCTGGAAGAGATAAGCTGGCCATGACTCTGTGGACAGAAACCACTGACCTATTTAATAGTGTGAGATGAACTGGAACGACTTGTTGTTCTTGTTTTGTTTTTTAACCCTGTTCTCTGGGATTTATACCTATAGAACCATACCCTTTTGTTCAATTCAGTGTTCTGGCAGCTTCATGTGCTGATTTCTGTGTTTAAGCTACATCTATGACAGAATTAATGTTAAAGATTTCCATGGAGGCTGGAAAGGGAAAATAAGAAATTAATTCCTTCAGGCTATGTGGGAACCATGCTGTTCTTTCTTGTCTTTCTTTGCTTAACATATCCTTAGTATGCCTTTAAGTGTGAACTTGTAAGCATGGTTTTTAAACTGGATCATAATATGATATATGAATTATTTAGAAGTAAATACTTCTATTACCAAGAAAAGTGAAGAGAGTCTGTAACCTACTGTGGTAGGAGCAATGGTTTATGGTTTGGGTAACAATACTGCTAATCATTTGTGCTGAAGCATGCAAAAATTAATACAAACCTTAGATACAGATGTAGAATGGCTAAAGGACGAAGGACCTGGACCAAAAGTGAAAAAAAGGATTTTTCATGCTACTATGTACTGTTTCCTCTTCATTACACTCACTTGTTGCATCACAGGTCTTTCCAGAGCTTTCACCAAGACTAGCCTAAACCACCCACTGTACTCCAGTAAAGCTAAGTATAGCTCAAGTCCCAGCAGACTACCAGAGTAGCTGGTGGAGCTGAGAGAAGCAATAAAAAGATGGTTCACAAAGAACTCTTAATCATGTCATAGTCTACATCAGTTGATACACCAAAGGATTAGATATCTTCTTGTGGGTCACCCAGAAAGAACTGTAAGGGCAATTGAAATGAACTGAAAGTGAGAAAAATTAATTTTTAATTTGCTCACTAGATCCATGATGCTTTCGGTCCATCAGTCTTGTGCTGCATGCGACTGGCAACTGAGTGCTGCTTCCATCTTCTGTGGCTTTTATGGCCAGAAATGGGAGGAGCTTTGCCTCACACAGGGTGCTGGGTAAACCAAGTTTACAACTTTGGAGAGAGTGAACTAGCCAGTGCTTCAATAGCTATCAAAAAGTGAAACTGAACACAGAAGTATTTGCTCTTTCTCATTTACTAGATATTGCCACCTTTTTAACCATTGTCTCTTTCCACTTTAGTTTCAGAAGATGACACAATCTAATTTATTTCATCCATCGTATAATGAACAAGACATAGTCTTCCATCGGTCTGTTACAGTTATTCTGGCCTTAAAGTGAATAGTTAATGCAAACTAATCTGGAAGAATGATTAAAGGGGTGTGAACCTTTCACTTCTAGGTTGGTGAACTGAGATCAAACCAACCCAATGGAAAATGATAGTATTTTCTGAAAGAGACCATTAATGTGGTATCGCAGGTCCACAACAAGCTAATCTTCATTTCTTTGACATTCATTGACACTGCTGATGTGGGAAAGAAAAGAGAATAAATTACAGAAATATGGAGAACGTGCTAAGCAGCAGTTAGTTTTAACATTTAATGCGGGTAGGAAAATGTAATTCATGCATATTGCTACACATTTTTCATGCATACAAAAATTAGGGAAATATGAGACAGTAATTGAAAACATTTTCAAACCACAAAATTTGCTCATGCAGCCTAAAGCCCTTCAGTCTCCCAAAAGGAGTAATTTTAACAAGTCCTTACTAGAACTGACTTCTGTGCATGTTTATCTCTTTCTGTAATAGTCTTATTCATTATCTGAATTGGTATTTCTGTACCCATGTTATGTTTCAGTATAAAATATATCTTGAGGCCTAAGGAGATGAAGGAGTATGAGAGAAATAACTGTCCTTCCGGCTTCCTTGTTTTTCTTTTCACGTGGCTTCCTTGGAGTTTTGCCTATCCCCAAATACTAGTATCCAGCCTGAGAAATGTAGAAGTATCATCAAGGGATGTCTGCAGCATTTCTGATTGATACAAAAATATCTCAGGTAACAAAACCACCAAAGACTTTGACAAACTTTCCTCAAAGCACAGTCCTGCAATAGAGCAACCCTTTCATGTCCTTGCCTTTATCCTGGTCTTTGAATTCCTTAATTAATTTGATAGAGAGATAGATGGATGGATAGATGGATGGATGGATGGATGGATGGATGGATAGATATATAGATAGATAGGTAGATAGATAGATGATAGATAGATAGATGATAGATAGATAGATAGATAGATAGATAGATAGATGATAGATAGATAGATTGATAGATAGATAGACGGATAGATTGGTAGAAAGACAGATAGATACTGTTCTAAAACAAAAATGTCTCAAAATTAGGTACTAATCCTCTAACCAGCTTTCCAAAGAGAAGCCTTTTCATAGCTGCAGAGTAGACCACTGAAGTCACTGGACATTACCTCAGTTTGTAGCCAACAAGAGATTGGATGTTTTAGACTTAACATCTTTTCAAGCAACAGCATCAGATTCTAGAAGTTATCTAGGTGCTAAATAATGTTTACTAAATGAAATAATCTATTCAAATATTGCTCTGATTTGAAAAGTTCTCTTGTGAACCATAAAATACCTATATATCTAATATCTTCCTCCTTGTGAAAACTAAAACTCCAAACTGTATAAGAAGGATGTCTCTCCATCAGAATTGTCATATGCAAAATCGGATTCTAAGTCTGTAAAGGAATAAATTAAAGGTGTTAATTAACATTTGTTAGCATGTAAAGCCTATTGATCATTTAAGGATTTAGTGCTCTTAATTCAGGAATTTTCATGAACTATTAGTTTAACCAGCTACTGTAAATCATTTGAGCTACAGAAACTGATTATGCAGGAGATCTTAGACTAGATCTCTGTGGCAAATGTCTAACCTGACACAAGTACATGCGTGTATAAATTTTTCATCGTTCTTGGAAACACCCTCGGATGGTATTGAGCTCCAGATTAGCTCACCTGGACGTCACATATGTAGATAAATTCAAACCATCACATTCAAGGGGAAATTCAGTTTACCCTGAAGGATCAGTTCAGGTCAGGCAATGGTACAGCTCCATTCAGCTGCTTGAACACCTGACAGACAGACTGTGTGTACCTTTTGGGTCAACCAGTGCTGCTCCCATCAGCCAGATCATGTCTTCTGTGCAACTTGTATCATAGCTGTAAGTCTTATTCAGGAATTTAAAACACTATAATACATCCTAACTGATGCAAGACACCTAAGTTAAAGCAAATTAGTTTAAATGCTTTGTGAATTTTCAGTTGAATCTCTGCTTGTACTATTTTGACTGCACTGTTTAGAAATCATCACAGAATGTAAGATTTGAATAGGAATATTTACGCCTAAATGTCTCATTAAATTTCTGGAGGCTGGATCAAAAAAAAAAGTGTAAGATATATGTTGAGTATCACCTAAAATGAGACATCCACAAAATCTCTATAGGTTGACAGATATGATTTATGAAGTCCTGAGTACTTTTAACTTTTAACTGAACTGACTTGCACCTTCAGTCTCAAACTGAAATTCAGGTCTCATGAGTTGCAAAACTAATATGGATATCTTCAATAGGTAGCTACAGATTTGTCTTCTCTGGCATAATAAAGAGTCAGGATGAAATTAGAATTAAGATTAAGCATTTTCTATGAAGCTGAAAAAGGTTATTCTCTTACGTTTGGAAATTTAGTTATTATTCCCTTCTGCTAATTTATAGAGACATTCTAGTATCTATTATTTGTATGATATATTTTTAAAGTTAATGAGTTTCCCTGGAAAATACTTCAAATCCTGCAATGCAGACTAAAGTCTTGATCTTCCTTGCATGTGATAGAGAATTTTTCTAGGAAGTTCAGAGCCAAAAGTGAGTTTAAAGTAGCAGGTGTAGAATTCTAGAAGTAGGCAGTTCTCCAGCAGCAGTATGTATGATAATTATTCAAATTGCCCAAAGATATTTTGTTAGTGTAACCTGTTTATATGTTCCCTCTTTTTAATATTTACACTGATAAGAGCTTTAGAGATGTGTATAATTATTCTCCATGGAAATAATCAAGATAATTAATATACTTATTTGAAAACACGCAAAAATACATCGAAAAATGTTTCAGTTATGTTTCTATCATGATTTTACATATCAATTATGCATAACAGGTCTGGTTCTGCCTACTTTGAAATCTATGGGAATTTTGCCATTAAATTAAATAGAAAGAACATCAGGTCCAATATGAATATTTGAGTATTATGTTGAAAGTTAAACTCTAAGTACTCTTTAGAACTAGGATAATACACTATGGTATTTATTTCTAAAGGGAAAAAAAGGAAGAAAAAAAAAGACTACTTAATCTGCTTTCTTACTCTAATATTCTCTTTTTCGATGTTAGAAGTATTGACCTTGACTTGCTTTTTTCATTAAACCTTAAAGCTATTTTCAGTTTCTGGAAACTTGAATCTAAATGAAAAACAGATTTTTTCTACTGAATTAATATGATGCATTTTTGAAGCTGGAGGAAATGTACTTGCTGAACATCCTAGGCTCAAAACCTAGTCATTTTCTGGGCAAAAAGAGACTTAAGGACAGGGATCTATCAAGTCCCTCTGATTTCTAAACTAACACACAGTATGTTACTTTTGAATACTCCATAATGCAGCACCCTGCTAGGCATTTATTTCAATATGTTGTCTCTCTCTGCTTGACTTTTTGCTCCACATTTTCTCTGGGGAGGGGGCAGTTATTTTCAAAATTCAAGAGCTGGCTTCTATGGCTCTTTCTTCATCTCTCATACTTGTTTCTTGCTAATTTTCAGCACATTTCTCACTGTCATGATCTTGTTTCTGGGTTTATCACTGATAACTTTTTTTTTCTTAGTTTCACCTATTACAACCTAAGATTGATTGTATATTTCTAAGATATCATAATAGCTTGGCTGATCCTATATTTTAAAAGTAATTTTTCTAAAATTTATTAGGAAAACTGAATAATGGAGACATTGATGAAGATGACTGGATTTTTATTGAAACAAAGGAGTTGTAGGTTGTCCTTCTTTCCAGCACTGTATTTTTAAAGGAATGCTCAGACCCTGAACACACCTTTACAGCTCTAAAATCTCTGATAACATTTGTGTGCATCTGCTATGGGAAAAGAACTAAACTCTGCTCTTATTTCAAGCTTTGGGGTGGGGTTTGTTTTTTTGGGGTTTTGGGGTTTATTTTTTGGTTAGTTGGGTCTTTTTGTTTTGTTTGTTTTTTGTTGGTTTTTTTTTTTGTTTTTTGGAATAAACATATAATTACTGAAGTGTATTACAAGTTACAGAGGATATCAAGTAAGATAAGAAAATATTCACTTCTTAAGCAGTGTAATTATGTAGCAGAAGTAAGTATACTGACTGTTCACATGAATAAATCTACTCTATGTGTGTTGGAGTGTTGAGAGATGCCGAGAGTGATGTCCTCAGTCCCAGTAGAGACACAGCTTTAAAAGCTTGTCTTGTCTTTCTGATCTTTCAGGTTCTCAGACAGATACTCACAAAAACATGTATGAACACACACTTACCAGGCAACCATATTTGTTCTTTTTCAAAGTAGTATGGCTTTTTCCCTTATAAAATCAACTTCCTGATACTCTGGTAGCAAAGAGCATTTATGGATTTTTTTGCACACATGCATTAAAAATATTTCAATAATCTAGAATTTATTAAATCTTTTTAAAAAACCAGAAGCATTCTAAGTTATTATAATCAGTGCCACCATACTCTGATAAGAAACCAAGTCCACAGTCTTATATCAAGGATCTCATTATAAAAAACTTGCCAGAAAATTCTTTTCCATTGCTTACATGGATATGACTTCTTGAAAATTACAACTTTAACTTCCTGTATTTGCCAGTTTTGAATGTGATTAATAGAATAAGCCTGGTATATTTTCAGGGTGAATTTTGTGGTCAAAAAAAACCCCAAAAACAAGTTACCTAAACCCAGTAGAAGATAACATGGCACCTCTATCTTCCTTTAGATGTTGTTATGGTCCCAGTCCTTCAAATCAAATTATGCAGTGACTACTTATGGTACTGCCAGTGTAAAAAACCTACCTATTTTCTCTTTATATCAACTAAGTGTTTGTGGCAAATGACTGTTATATTGTTATATATTCTTGCCACACTCTTTAAAGTGATGTAATGTCCTCTGTATTTTAAAGGAATACTTACTACAGATTTTCCCACGATCTATATATTATGTTTTGGTTTTTTTTTTAACTTCATGTAATAAATGCAAGGATTTGGCTCTTGAATTACTAAACGTCTTGAGGTTTCTTTTATACAAAGTAGTCAGCACACAGATTGAATATTTACTATATTTCTTCCAAAATTATAGTTATGCTGCATATTCTTAGGACATCATTGAAAATAAGTGAAAAAAAAAATTCAATCTATTGTGCATATCTGTCTCTGATGTCTTGATTTCAGCTTTCCCTGGATCACAATCAAGCAACAGTATTTTGCATCTTCTTTTTGCTTGTCATCTATAATAGCACCATAGGTAGAATATTACAACTAAACAAACAAAAAGAAAGAGAATTGCCATGATTAAACTATTCATAAATTCAATACTATCTATAAACATCATTATATTTGGTGTCTAAAACCATTTCATGATAGTTAGTTTGCTTTTTTACTTACACTTCATTCTTATTCCTATTGGTTTTTATCTTTCTTGGTTTTCTACATCGTTTTTGTTTTAATTTACTTTGTCCTTAGCTTTTATTTTTCTTTCTTTGCTTCTATATCTTTTTTTTTTTTTTTGGTGTTATTTCTATCATTTGTTGCTCCTGTTATTGCAACCTTGTCTGGAAACATGCCAAAAACAACAGGAGCTAATCTAACGAGATAAGTGTCAGTTATGAAAGGTTTGTGTGTAAAACTGCACTTGGATGTCTACATTGCTCCTAGTTCTGTTGTACACAACAGTTGTTGTACCATCTGTTTGATCTAGACAAGGTATTCCTGACAAAGTCTGGGTTTGAATGGTTTCCTTGATTTAACTGTGCAACAGTAGTTTAGATCGTGAGTGCCCATCTTTCCATCCATTTGAGCCATCTTTGTCTGTGACCTTCTAGAGCTGATTTAATCTGTTTCACTGTTTTCACCGCTTCTTGAGAAATACTTGTAAGAATTTGTACATCCTTAGTTTGTTTTTTTGTACGAGTGCGGTATATATGCATGTATTCATGCGGGTGCTCTGTGACATCTATCTACCTTTGAAGTATTTATGAAGCGAATGATACAAAGAAGTTATTTTAAAATTCATTATTTTTATAGTCCCTCTTTAGATATCTTCTTGATGTTAAATACTCCAGGTCCAGCTTCTTTATGAAAAAACCCACCTGAAATTGCTTTCCAATACATTTAGTGATAATTGTCCAGTTGCTCTGAGAGGATGCAGTCATGAATCTTTGAACCATTCTTCAACCTTTAAGTTAATATCAAGTGTAAAGAAAAATGTAACCACTGGCTGAACTAATCTACTGTGAAGTTTTCTTCTAAGAAAAGTATTTCAAAATGTGAGGCTTTGTTTTCTAGTCGTAGCTGTATTCACAGTATTTATCAGTGTAGACTACTTGATTTCCTCCACAACATTCCTCCACAGCATCTCTGATTACTGAGACAACAAAAGAAAGGCGAGAAAAAAATTTCCTCCTTCCTATTACTAAGAACAGCTTATGTTTCAAGACAGCCTTATTTTTAAATTTTGTATGAAAGGATTCGGAGACAATGTACTATGAAGATGTGATTTAAACTTCTGATAATGGGACTGATTAAACTGATTTTTCTTGTGTGATTTTTATGATAAGGAATTTTTAGTAAATAGTACATTTTTATGCAGTGGATTTTTTTAATGGCAAAGTTTATACCTTTTTTTTAATAGCTTTTTTTATGGGAAAAGCTTTTGGGGACAAATGATAGTAAATATAGTAAAATAGATAGTAAATATAATGTATCTTTATAGAACAATATGGACACTTTCAATGTCAATTAAGTAAAAAACAAAAACCAAAAGGACTTTTGTAACACAAACAAATATCTAAAGAGCTGTTTTGTGCAAATAAAATGGATAATAAGTTAAAATAGGGTTACAAAGCCACGAAATTTCAACAGGAAAATATATGGATACATTTTTATAGTTTGCATCCTTAGTGAAGAAACATGCCAGCTTAAAAATGCCAAATTTAAGAAGGAATGGATTGGCAAGAGAGAAAGTGTAAAAAAGAAGACAACATATCAGGATAGCTGTACTGCAGTGCTTTATTGAAATGGGGAATTGCACAGTCTAATGGTGTAATATACAGAATGCAGCCATGAATACTAAGAGGTTAAATCCTGTCCTGGATTACAATTTCTCAAAGGAGCAAGAAGAAATAAATGAATACGATGTAGACAAGAGCTACATTTCTCATGAGGCAGAGATGCATGTCTCATGATAAAAGATAACATATCACTCATATATTCCCTAGCAAATTTTGAGTTATTTAGGAAGTCTTTGGTAGTTACAATTGGGAATTACTAAACCATAGGGAAAAGAGGAGAAAGGGTGGGAGGGAGCTACGCTCCCAAACAGGAGTCCTTTTTAAAGAAGGTGTTTATATCTCTTCACACATGTGTGTGACATAGAAAATGTGTAGGACATATCTCAGCACAATAACATAACCATAAAAACAGGTGATCTAATCATAGATGCAAGGTTCCCATTTAATCCATAGGACATATTTCTACACCTGATAGAAATGTAAAGATCTGCAGATTCTATGTAGGCCTAAGACTCTTATGGAGGTGGATCAACAAGCAGCTTTTAAACAAAATATATTTGTTATGAACCTGGCAGAAAGATGTAGATTACCAGCTAAATTTCTTCTTTAATTTCAAGTGGCTTCATAGCCACTGTCAAATATTATTCTGTTACTGAATGAATGCAAGGATTTATGTGTGTGGGAAAAATTATACTGCTCAGTGAACTACTTCATATCAGAGGGCAATGGATGTAATGAGAGATAAATGGTCTTGTCCAATCATGGGTTAACAAAATCAGGAGGGGAAAATTTGAAGCAGAAGATAAAAAACCTAAGGGAAGTTTTTCTAATATTTTCCTGTGATAACAAAAAACCCCAAACATAACCAAAATTAAAAAAAAAAAGACTGAAACCAAAATAAACATGCAGAGAAATAGGTCAGAGAAGAAGAACAGGACTTCCACAGTAGAAAAGGTAAATTAGTAATTCCAGGCTATTGCTACATTTTAATTTGAATGTTTTCATAATCAAGATCTTTTCTGTAGTTGTTACTGTTTCATTTCAAAAATAAGAATGGGAATAAAAAGCTCAATGCATTTTCTTCTGCAGATTTGTGAGAGGCTTGGAGAAAACAGTCTTAAATAGAAACAGTTATTACTCAGTTATGACTGAAAAATATTAAGGGAAATATAACATCAGTGATCTGAATTGACTGGTAAAAATACTGGGACTGTATATAAGCATTCTTCTCCATCTAGCAGAAACACTTTGGAGACATGTTTTTCTTTTAGAGGATAACTAAAAGAAAAAGTTGTGGACCACCAATAAAAGATACCAATATGGATACATTTTCTCTGTCCTTGGTGAACACACAAAAAGAATATAATAAATGGAGATTTTATTCCTGAGATATTATTCTGAATATAGACAGAAAAAAGAAATTGTTTTTATATGAGAAAAGAAGTTATTTTTACTCTGTAAATTAATTTTACATTTTGAGATTCCTTGCAGGGTATGACTGAAGATTGCAGAGTAATATTACATAGATGCAGCATATTGGTAATACACACTGAAAAAGTTTCTTCCTGTGGATTAAGGGAGTAATTTCAAAAATAACAGAAAAATTTGTGGATATGGTGGCACAAAAATAAATTCAAAAATAAATATATAATCATTTTAAAAATAGCCAACAGTCAGTTTTGTTAGATGTTTTAAAATTGTAACATAGAAATAAAATTAGTAAATCTATGTCTAGACTATTCTGCTGGAGTGAGCCCACATATGCTCAAGACTTTTGTTAGAATGCTTGTATAGACATTTATCATTTTATTAATGACTAAATACTTGTGGCTTCCTCTGTTAATCTCTACGTACAAATTTACAACCCTCAACTGTTAGTTGGAAAATTACAGTAATTTACACGGGAAAGAGTAATGCTTATGTTATTAATCTAGCTGATATTACTGAGAAGTATAACCAGATTTCATCACTGTTTTCCGTGTTATTGCTGTCTGATCAGGTGTCCTTTCAAGTGAGTTTGGCAAAGACTTGACTGGTATACAGTTGACTGAATGGAAAGTCAGGTGAACTTGGAAACTACTAAGAATATTACACTGTTTTAATAATAATGGAATAATAATGGTGAATGCTTTCTAGGCCCCAGTAAGGACAAGAATACATGGCTATGTAGATTTTTTTCCTTCCTCCATCCAAATAGATTACAGTACAATAGATGGAGCTCTGCAAGAGCCATCAATTTTACAGTTTACCTGGTGTTATTCTTTCATGAAGCATTGTCAAGGAGACACAACACTTTCTCCATTTCACCTTTTCTGTTCCCAAAGAGAAAAATCCTTATATTTTGATCTCAATTGAATTTAGCTACTGTCCTCTTTTTTTTTTTACACATTGCACTACTATTTTATTTCATACTGTAATTAGATATTTTATGAATTCATAATTACTATTATTTTACGTTGTACTTTAGTAAACAATCTAAGATTGACAAATTCTCACTTTAGCTAATCTTTCACTCCTGAGAAAAGTCTTGTCTGCTGAAATGAGCAAGAGATTGTTCAACATTATATACCACTGCATCCAGTCTTACTGCTTCTGCTGATAGTCTTGCAATTCTTTCTCTACCTCTGATGCTAGTTCAGACTATGTATCCTGAGACACACCTTCCTTTTTGTTCTGAGAAATTCTTGGACAGAAACCATATGATCTGTAAAACATTGCCAAATTGCTTGGTTTAGGCTGATTTCAGTCATAGTTTCAAGGCTTTACTGAATTTCCATTTAGTGAGAGAACAAGAAAATGAACACATTTTCACTCTAGCTCAATATCTAAGTTTTAAAATGGAGAAGTAAATTCAGAACGCTAACATTTCTTAGCTTTTAATTTCTTCCAGTTAGAACCTGGTTGTGTTGGCACAGCTTTTCCTCATAAGTAAAATGCTTTGTACAAAACAATTATTCATATCAGTGGGCTAGCTGAAATCCATCATTACTTTCAGATGAATCTTGTAAGAAATTGTCATTAAATCTGGGTTGTCTGGTCTGCTGTAAAGTGCTGTGGGAATCACAGGCCCATTTTATTTTAGGAATAACTGCATAATGAGACATATTTACAAGTGCTAAAGTGTTGTGTCTCTGCAATAAACAGTAAGACTCTTTCATGTAAGTAGAGATGCCATGAGTGATATATTTTATCCTCTGATTTACTTTCTTTTCTGGAAAAAAAAAGGAAGCATTAAAAATAGTGTCAGTAAAAACTAAACACAAAAAAAAGAAAGACAAAGAAGACTAGCACAGATGTTTATATAGCTCAGAGGATATTAGAGAATTAATTTATGTTAATATTTAACTATACACAGACATACACATTAATGCATAATTATATATGCACATGCATTTACTTATGCATGTGCATACATGTGCACATGTATGTGTGTGCCATTGGACAATCATGTTACTGGCACAGTGAACCAATGAAGTATTATGCAATCCTCTTCCTGGTTTTTGAAAGAAGCAGGGTTGAAACACATTTTCCCAAAAAACCATTCTGGTGGTTTTTTTGCTTATGTTGGAAAAAAAACCCCAAACTACTTGTCCTCAGAAAAAAAAAAATATAGGGAGATTTTATACAGGCGATGATTCAAACCACATCCTTGTTCCCAGTCACTTCATAGAAATGAGTTTGGACTGTTGAGTGATCAGTATGCTGATTGTTTTAAGTCTTATTCTAGCAACCAGATCTTTGCATGAACAGTATGGGAGGTTGGGGGTGATGTCCTTTACTTCTATGACCCAAAACTAATTTCAGATAAATTGAAGTTTCTTGAACTTAGGTCATTTGTGAATTTAACTTTGACTCTTCAAAGAATACAATGAATCCTGTTAGCTACTGTAATGAAGAGATGATTTTAGCTTGTTTCTTTTTAAGAAAGACTTTCAGTTACATCTATTCATCTGTCTGGCTCCTATCTTCAAAGGCTTTTGAACACATTAGTCAAATTTAACCTAATTTGATAAAGAAGTATGAATGAGAATAACTGAAACTGCACTCTGGTCAAAAAAATGATCAGACTAGTGATCAAACAATGGCGTGAAATTGGAAATAATCTATTCTCTTGCACTCCAACCAGCAACATAAACTTGCCCTTGGCCAGTCCATACCCATACCAGAATCAGTTGATGACATGCACTGTCTGCTGTGTATAGCACAGATTAATATATCCTCCTATTGCTGTATTTTAGGGATGGTTGATGTCCTAATGTATATTCAAATTACAAAATAGGAAGAGTTACATGGCAGAAATCTGGCAGTTCAGCCTCATGAATTCTTCTCACAAACAATGTGTTTGGAAATTGAGCTCTACATCTAGATCAAACCTAAAATAACTGCTGGCATTACATTTTCAGACATTGGTGCAGGACCCGGAAGGTTTCCTGTTACAGTTTGCTTATCCTACTATGTCATCTATTACAAGATAAAAAGGGCTTCTAAATACTATTAAAAAAAAAAGAGAGAGAACTAATAAAATGAATGCTTCAACAACAAAAACATAATTGAAGAGACAAATTCAGTATTTCACTCATTATTACCATTTTTCTCTGTGTTTATTTTCTTACTTCCCCTTCCTATTATCTTTTAATAACATAGTTTAAGGTTAAGACATTGTTACATGTTCAGGAATAGGAGAAACATGTAAGTAAAACTGTATTGCTCTTAAGTAACAGTCAAGTGTGTGTATAAGGCATATCTTTTTCCCAGTATAGCAAAGATTCTGGATGTCCATTTCTGTCCTTTTTCCTGTGAGAAAAACAGAATTAATTATACAGATATTTTCAAACTTACTCTGAACATTTAAAGTTGATATTAGCTGTTCAGATACATAGACATTAAAAATCCAGACTGTGAAAATTATTCGTAGGATCCTGAAAAGTCTCTTAAACTAAGATGCAGATATAAAGTTAAGAGCATATTAAAACGTTGTAAAGGTTTATGAACAGGAAATGAGGTTGCTCATTAAACTGCAAAACCTTTTCTGAGTTACTGCTCATCTTCTTTATGCTTCTGTTCCCAAGAAAAATCTTCAAGACTACTTGAAGAACAAGCAAACAAAAAGATATATGTGAGAACAGGGAAAAAAACCTCAACCTGTGTGTGGATTTTCCTTTGGAAGGAAGCTAAAATGCAGAGGAAATTTGCAAGGGTTGATACAATTCTAACCCTTCAGAAAAAGAGAAAAAAATATTTGTGGTATTTAGATCACGGGCTCTTTTCATGATTCTAGAAAGTTGCTATAGACTTATTAAATATTTCAGTAAACATGTTTTATGCTCAATAACAACATTTAGTTAAAATATTTTCAGTCTATAGGGACCCATAAGCCACTAAAATATCTTTTTTAAGTACATTATGTGAGATTAAAATTTACATATGTCATGCCAGATCTAACATTCTGAGAGACAGGTGAGGCTGCTGTGACTCCATGCTCCTATTTCCAACCAGTAGTGAGACTGAAGATGTATTTCCAGCAGATGCATCTACACAGGGCCCACGTGCAACAAATATTTACAGATACACTCAGGTGGTGGCATAGATCACAGATGGACACCCTCATCAGTCACACAATCACTGACTGCATGAACGACCTCACCCTGCTCCCCTCTCTGTCTGAGCAGGATGAAGATAGTGAGGGAGGGAAAAGTGTATATGTGTATTTAAATATGTGTGTGTGTGTGTGTGTGTGTGAGTATATATATGTGTGTGTGTGTGTGTATGTGTGTGTGTATTTGTATGTGTGTGTGTATATATATGTATGTATAGATAGATAGATAGATTATATGGATGCCTTTGTCTACTGAGTTCAGACTCTCAGTCTGCCCAGTGAGTATCCTTGGTTTCTACTCTCCCCACTTTCTAGCTTCCCAAGTCCCAACAGCCAGACAAGTGTGCTGACTAGAAAAGTATTTGCATTCAGCTGGCCTTTTTTCCCCCATAGCTCCTCATTTTCCCTCACTTTTTCTTCCCCAGATCACCTAAGCCCCTCCCTTTTCCTGCTTTTGGTTCTTCCCCTAAATATCCCATAAGAAGTTCTCTGCAGCCATGAACTGCTCTTCACCAGCATTCCATAATACGTCCCACACCCTTAGACATCCCATACATAGCCTGAGAGGTGTTCCAGAGTGTTGCTCCTGATGATTTGATGGGTTTCAGATGTGGACAACAGGGCTGGTGGCTCTCATGGGACAGTTCTGGGAGGGGTCTGGAAAAGATGTTTGTTCATCCTTATGAACCCTTAATATGGGATCCTGCCTGCCATTGTGCATTGATGAGCTCCTCTGAGCCTGTGGAGATGGGCCTTTGATAGCCTTCCCATGATAAAAGGCCTGTGTGGAGTCAGGTTAGGCATTATTTGGGATCCTCCTCCTGCCATTGTTTATCTGAACCCTGTTGTGGGTGTGAAGATGAGTTTGTGAGCTTTTAATACATAACCTAGCACTGTCCCACACAGGCCTATCCAGAGAGTACCACACCATCCTCTCTCCTCACACAGCACTCCCCATAGCTCTGTTTCATGTCCTGGAAGGGTTCTGCCGCCAGAGCAGAAGTTCTAAGGCTCTCGCAGGTACACACCTGAGGGCTTGTAGGCCTATGTGCCTGTGGTCTGCCAATTCTTATAAATTGTTTAGACTTTTTACTTCTGAAAATAAGGGAATCAGAGACTATAAACAGAAGTTTATCCCTTTCAGTGAAAAATTCCATAAGAATAGAATCCTGTGTTTGTGTGAATTGAATGTAGTCTCCACAAAGGCTGTATTTTTAGTATGGTGAATGGGAATTTGACATTAGGTAATACTAATATATGACAGCTGGTTTCTGTATACTGTGATGAGAATGTTCCTATCAGTGTCCTTAATGACTGTGAAGATTGTCAGCTCAATCATTAAAGGGTTTCTATTTCCTTTCTCTAGAGATAATGGTCATTTTTACTTTAATATCACAATAAGCCGCTAGTTTTGCTACAACAAATCATAATGGATTATGTTGTTACAATATCTGTCTGTCTAAGAAAAATGAAGAGAACATTAAATCTTGCTCAAAACTGTGCTGTTCATCCATTTCACTTTGTCTATCAAATACAACTGCAAATTCTAGATTATGAGGCAGGTCAAAACAAGGAACAAACATATTTTTTGATTTTACATGAGAAGAAGGTTCATCAAATTTTGTCTTTAAGGTGCTATTCCAAATTAAACTACAGGAAAAAAAAATTAAGAAGTCAGCACTGCTGTGTAGAATAACCTTCAGTCTTCAGTCATGAATATATGAATATATCTTTCTGTTATTTCAGGATGTTTTCCCATTTTTTCATTTTCTCTTGATCAAGACCAATCTTAACTTCTTGTATGTCTAAAAATATGTGGACCTTATAATTTACTTAGCTAGACATATTTTTTTCTTAAGGCAGTTCTGAGCTCTAACATGCTAGAATAAGTTTTTCATCTATTTATTTTTGCTGAAAGAAACTCCTCAGACGTCAATGGCTGATGCTAATATGTCCTCAAAAGACAGATGAAAAATCTTGAATAGGACTTGCTCACATTACACATCCTCCTGATATGATGAAAAGGAAGAGTTTCTGTATCTCGAAGCCCCCCAGCCTGTGATACGAGCAAGTTTGAAATAAAGGCAAGAGGATTTTTTACTCTCTCAGTAGGCTGCTGAACCAGTTGGGTATCTCAGACACAACATTTACTCCTAAGCAACCCCTAAGCTAAAACATTAATTATCTGAGACAAGAAAAAGCTATACTAGTTCACAGAAACTGATCAAAACCACAAGATTGCGACTATGTATAACTATATGGCATCAGTGACTTATATTTTCCCCATTTTGTGATTCTGTGTTTCTGTCATAGGCTAGAAAGAGGCCTGTCAGTTGAGACAGACCTTCTGCTGGGACAGAAAACATTATCAGATAGATAGATAGATAGACAGATAGATAGATAGATAGATTATATACATTTTGCCAGCCCAAACCATTGACCATGCCAAAGCTGCTCTAGTGAAAGTTTTGTCTTTCTTTTAGCCATACAAATGCTGCCAGATAGTCCAGTTTTATCTTCCTTGACATATACTTCTTCTCTTGGTTGCAGATCAAATCTCAAGGAACACCAGCACCTATGACCGTTACAGAGTTTGTTGAGCTGCTTTGCCAAATCCCTTAAAGACGCAAATACACGTGAGGAGAAGTCTAAAATATTTAAGTAAAAAACTTCTTATGACAGAAAACCTTGTTTTCACTTATGGTAAGGTTTAAAGTGCATACCATGGCAGCTTGTAGAATGTTTAAAAGATGTCTTTTTCACAAAAAAAAAGAGAGGCTTTTAAATAGATAAAATTAAGAGGAGAAATTAAATGTGTGTGACTGCTGGAAAAGCTGTCAGCAGTGAAGCCTTCTAACTTTCCCAGCACTTCTGTGAGATTTCTCTCTTTCTCTCTTTTCCCAAGCAAAACTATTATAAACAATTCTGGGAGTTTTTGTAAATTAATTAAGCTTTGTGCAGCTGCAGTTTGTTATCATTCTTGCTTAAAAAAATATTTTAAAATAAGTGTTAGCAGAAGTAACCAATGAATTTGGTAGGTAGCTGACCAGAGGTCCAATAGCCTCTTGACATTTCTGTAAACTTCAAACGAGTTAAAAGATATAAGCCGCTTTGTAAAATAATAAAAAAACTCCGCTTCACTTTACTCTCTCGGACACTGGACTCTGTGTCGTCATTTAAGACTCTTACGACAAATGTGAATTTTACTGTCTTTGTACTAAAGCATTACATTAGAAATCTCTGTTTTCTTGCTGTGTTTGGATTTTTTATTTGTCTGTTGTTGAGGTTTTTTTAATTAGCAAACAATCTGGGCAATGTTAAGGACAACCTGATCATGTAAATGGTTATGTAAAATGACCCATTTCTGCATGATACAAAGATGCTTTCTCTTGTCTTGAGCTTGGAGATGAGGAAAGCCAGCTGTGGGAAGCAATTGCTAGCTTGTCTTTGTCTGGGAAGCCATGTGGTGCAGCTGCCACCTTGTCTTCGTCCCAGGAGCCATGTGGAACTAAGTTGAGGTGGTGAACACCTTTATTGTGGGTAAAGAACTTCTCTTTTTGCACATTTTTGTTATTAATATTGCTGCTGTTACTGTGCGTTTCTTATTCCATTGCTGTTTGCTTCCAGTAAATTTTTATCTCAACTCATAGTCTCCACTCTCCATCCCACTCTTGTGCAGGGAGCTGGGGGAAGTGGAGTGCCTTATTTGGAGTTTAATTTCCAGCTGGTGTTAAACCACCACCACGTGCTATAGTGCCCTGTGCTCTGGAGACAGTATATATGCAGAGATGCTTTGTGA
Organism: Oriolus oriolus; assembly: GCA_013400235.1. NCBI lineage: Eukaryota > Metazoa > Chordata > Aves > Passeriformes > Corvidae > Oriolus > Oriolus oriolus. The sequence continues at coordinate 89,565 of VXBT01014168.1, forward strand.
TGTGAGCAGGATTGTTCATGACTCTGAAATGGCTCATCCCTCACAAATCTGCTGTGTGCAATTGTTGGAGGACCTTGTTTCAAAGCAGAAAGCAAGAAGCCAAGAAGGTAAATAACATTTTTAGTGGTGCAAACACGATAAGAAAATTTTTAATTAAAAGTTCATTTTTTTACAGTCTATAGAAGCCTACCAAAATATCTGCTCCTGTCAAAGAAGCAGTCAGTGTAATAAAACAGAGGAAAGCTGAATATGATGACCTTATTTAAGCTGTGGAGGAAAAGGGTACGAATGCATAAGCAAACAGAATCATTATGTTTATTACTTTCACATTATGTCACAATAAATGCTAAGGAAATATAGAACAATTACAGTCTAAAAAAGGGAAAAGAACTGTATCTTTTGAAGTGCTGAATACAAATTGAGTAAAACCTGCAAATGTGCAGGTTTATTTAAAAAATACTGTAGCAATCTGGCTGACTATAAAATCTAGTAGGATTTCTTATTTTTCTTTGCTATTATGCTATCATTGGTGTTATGTTGTACTCTAAACAACCTAAAAAATTCAACATACAGAAATATAAAAAGATCATTTGGAGACAAACGTCATGGCTATATTATGTTTAAAACTCTATTCCAGTACTTGTAAAATAGCTCCTTACCTTTTGATCTGCTGTTATACTCCAGCTATTCTTTGAGTTCATTTAGAATAGCATAAAACTAGAATAGGATATAGTGTAAATTGTTCTAAATAGTTTAATTAAACATGTTTTCTCCTAGTACTGAATAGATTCCAAGTGATAAAAGAGGTTGCAGAATACCATTAAAAAAAGATTCAGAGAATTTCTATTTTCTTTTCTTTATTTATTTAGAAGTTTCCTACTATTCACAGGTAAATTTTGTGTGCAGATTTGGTGTTCATTCCAAGCCCGTTTCAGATTTCAGAGTATTCAAGTTTATTGTGTAGTCACAGAACCATGTACAGTTCCACAGTCTGCCAAGCATTTACAGAGCCGTTTATTTTGACATTGTTTCCCTTCTAAATGTTGACTTTGTCAAATATGTTCTCCTGGACATCTGCAGATAGTGTTTATCCTGTAAATTGGAAATATATTTTACAAATTTACTTTCAAGAAATGTATTAAGTAAGGGATTTCATAACAATTATTTAAGACAAAACTAATCCTTGTTAGGATGCATATTTTAAAATGAAATCAAATTTACTCTGGTTCATACACATAGTCAGGACAGAAACTGGAGCAGATTTTGATGCAGAAACATAGATTTTTTGTCACAATAAAGATAATGAAAATACCAATTTATATAACTCAGTAGACTCCTCTTTAGAGTCTGAAAATTTTATACTGCTGATCTTTTCCCTGTTTTTCATTAGGAAAATGATAATGCTTTTGTTTATTATTTCAAGAATATTATTTTACCTTACATATATTCCTGAAACTTTATCATAATTTATTACTAGTTTTCTTCCCACAAGACTTAATCACCTATATGGAAACTTCTGATTTTAGAAACTTAACTAAAAGAAAAAGGCATGATGCATTTATTTTTTACTTCCAATTCAGCTATAAAATTTAAGTAAAAGGGGCAATAAAGAAAGAATACGAATCTTTGTCAGAGTATGACACAAAACTGATAGCAAGTTTGCAATTCATATGCTTGAAAGGAATATTCGACCATCTTTAAAAATTACTCCATATAACACTATCTTTGTGTTACTTTCCACTACAGATTTCCAAATCTTATTCAGTTTATGTCAGGTTATTTCTATTTTCAGATAAAAGTCTAGTTACATTGAAATGGTTCAGCACTCAAAAAAAAAAAAAAAAGTAGGACCTGCACTCCTATTCTTGAAAAGTATTCTGTGCTCCTTGATGCACAGTCCTGATGTTTTTTGTGGTAGAATAATGAAGACATTTTGTGTTGCTTTTCTTTTTTAATCCCAGTCATCTTCATGATGTAATTACATGTTAAGAGAAATATAATTCCATTGGTTTGTGCTAGCTATGCTTTGACGGGGCAAAGAAATGGTATTCCATGTAATTTCTGTTCCCTGCAGAATTTAACAGAAGTTAGATGGCTAGCAACTAGGTCCAGGTAGACTTTGCATAGGCTTAGTAGCTTTGCATAGTCAAGTAGCTTACTTGACTCAAGTAGCATTCTCAGCTTGAGCCTCTAACACACAATTATGGTTCATAAAAAAAACCCTGAAAAACCCTACTTTTTTTTCAAAACCAAAAAATCAGGAGTACCACCTTTTGTATCTTTTGTACATGCAGTTAGAACATCCCATACAAATGTTTATAATGCAGAAACTCGGAACTGTTATGGAAAGTGACTGCTAGCTTCAAATCCTAGGGGTTCCTTCCTTTGTTCAGAAAGTCAACTTAGAATGCATTGTTTTTCAGGTTGTTTCCTGGGTTTTCTTTTCTTCTTCCCACTCCAATATTTGCAACAATAAAGCTGTGAAATTATTTTTCTGGGAATAGAGAAAACATCCTCTCCAGAAAGAATGGTTGTGTTGTCATGGCAACAGATAGGGAGGGATTTCAGGAAAACTGTATGCAAGAGGCTCCCAGTGAATTTCTCCTTGATGTCAATAACATATTGGACTGAAGTCTCTGGGAAAGATCATAAAACAGGTCAATAAAGGGACAACTAAAAGACATAATTTAAAATAGAATAAGGAGGTCTGTGTTACCAATTGGCTATTTCAGTTAACACTTATTTAGCTGTAGGTTAACTTTATTAATGTACTTATTATGTGATTATTTTCATAATTCTACTCAGTTTTTCTTAACTCTAGGCTGACTATGTCTTATAAAAATGTCTACCAACTACCTATACATATCACTCAACTGACTGGTTTAAAATTGCTAATTAGGATTGGAAGCAGGCTAGTAATGAAAGATTTTTCTGTCTCTTTGAAATACTCAGTGAAGCAATGAAAAATATTTCTGCATAAAATCTAAAACAGCTTCTGGCATGAATTTATACTTAAGTTTGATGCTGGAAGAGAAAAAGAAACGAATAAGCTTTGTTGACTAAATTTCTGTGGATAATTCAGTGTTGCTGGCACCAGCAACTCACCAAGAAAGATATTGTCCCAGCAATTCTCTATAAATAATTTATAAAGCCATACTTAGCAGTATGGCTTTTTAAAAATGGCCCTTGCAAAAAAGTTGAATTGCATCATTAAACAGAATCATTGAGAGTGGTCAGGGTGCTTTTTAAGCAGACAGTTTTCAGGAAGTGCAGAATAAAGCAGTTAATCTGCAAAACTCTCTTAAATCATTGCCTTAGAAAGGTCATGAGCACATAAGTATGATTTAAACATGCTTTTCTAACACCTAGAAGAATTACTATTCTACAGTCGCCTATGTATTACATCCACGCAGGGATATTATTTTCTGGATAGACTGACGTCAAATAAAGCCATTAAAGAGAGGTCCAATCTGGCTTTACAACCAAAATTAAAGAGCAGCAGCAACAAAACCCTTTCATTTAAAATACAAATTGGTACAGTACAAGATCTGATTTAGTTTTAAAGCAAGCAGTTCTCACAGTAACTAATAAAACAAAACTTGTTCTTCATGAGAAAAAAAAAAAAATATTCCAGCGCTAGTTTTCAGGGAGGGATAATAAGTTCAAAACACAAATTAACACCATAAGGTCCATCCAGAAGTAGCTGCCCTCAAATCTGCTGTAGACAGAAGTGCACTCGCAAAAGGCTGAGAGCATTTCACTTAATGGAGAACACTTGTGGGCCATTTATTGTCGCTAAAAATTAGGCAAGCTAATTGATCTAGTACAGGTGCATGTAATTGAGAGATATGCATAAGATTCACAGTTAATTTACTCTGGGAATTTTGCAGATACAGTGAAAATTTAGTTCACAGAAGTCCCTAAAAGGAAATGGGTGAAAATAACAGTAGCTGAAAGAGAAAAAATAACAGTTTGACTAGGAGGAATAAAACTAGGAAGAAGTTATGTAGCAAGTTCAGTTATACAACACCATGCAAGGTGGAAATAATCTTCCTTATTTATTTATTTTATTAATTCACACAATTTAATTTAGGGATCCTGAACTATAAAAATTGTATAGTGGAACCTTGAAGATTCAGCTAAATACTTTCACAATATAAAGAACACTGGGATAAGGATACATAATGTATCATTAGCAATTTTAAAATGCACTTCTAACTTAAACTTCTTGGCAGTTAATAATTTTTTTAGGAAATAAAAAAATGTATTTTCCCTGGTTATTTTTAATTTGGTAACTTGTTTTCTTTTGTTATGAGTTTCATGATTTTTACTTTTTAAAACAAATACAAAAGAGTTTCAAAATTATCTATTTGATTTCAGATTTCTAAATAAATACTCCTACCTTTAAAATCACCAATTCTATACTTTTTTTATTGTTGGGCATTTCCACTGAATTTCTTAACGCCAGCAGTTCTTTTCTTCAGTAGTTACACATACAGTCTATGTTTAGGAAGTCCTTCTTCCCCACACAGGACTAGGGTTTAGTGCTCTTACACAGTATCTAAGGAAACAGCTTACAGGGTGTTGCAGGGCTCAACCTTTTTTTATTTTGGCAGCTGTTTGTTTTACAAATGAAATCTGTAGGCTCCTCAGTGGTAAAACAGGGACTTTAAACTGCATGAACAAACCTCACAATAGTCAGTGCTTAAACTAGGCTACATAATATACCCAGGAGAGGTGTACAGATTAAGCCCCAACAGTTTGGAGGGCTTAGGCTCAGATTCCTGGTGTTACTTAAGCCTGTAACTTCAGTAGGGATCAGTGCAAGGGAGGGACCTAAATCCCACACGGCTTTAAGTATCAAATCTTCTGAAAGATGTCTTTCATGTAAGACCATCAATGCAAGTAACCAAGTCCAGCAGTGAAAACCATTCATCTGCTATCAACCTCTTTACAAGAAAAATTAACTGAGAGCGAGCTCAGCTACAGAGATCCCAGAGCTTAATGCTCATATGCATAGCGACGTTAGAGAATCAGGCTAAGAGAAAAAAAGAAAAACGCATGAATGAAACTTGGCTTTAAAATATAGTGATGTCTAAGACTTGAAGGAGTAAGGGGCAGCCCCTTTCATGTGGTAGGAAGGGCTTTTTTGTATACTGGGAAATAATCTTATAAACTACATTTAAAAACCATGGAAAGGAGGATCCAAGGTCGAGGATTTAACAGTTCTTACTGAATGGCAACCATTACAATAAAGTTATCAGAAAAAAAAAAAAAAAAAGACAATTCTGTACACCAGAGTAGAAAAAATGGGGAAATAAAGGCATGTAACATCATATGTAGTATAGCTCTGAGCTGTAGCAGCTAGCTCTCATGTTTTCAAAGAAAACTCCCTCATTTTCTATCCATTTTCCTGGAAGTTAATTTACTATCTTTATGAGAAAATTTTGAGCAACATGCACCATTTTACACTGCTCTTGGAGGATTCTGAAAGCAGCTTTAAAATTGTCCCAGACTTTTCTCTAACTTTTCTCTGTTGCTTAGCTCCAGGCAGCCCTGTGCTAAGAGTGCCTTTCATTTGCTCCCTGCTTAGCAATCTAGATTTTTTTGATTCTGTTCTGTGACACTGTCTTCTTAATTGAATGACAATGCAAGATACTTAACTAAGGGCATATTTAATTGGTGCTAAATTTTTGTCATGCATCTGTCATTGCTGCAGTAAGCTCAGCTTTTCTCAATACCTACAACTGTTTATTCTCTTTGTCCATATTATATCTGTACTGGGATATACTGAGGTAAAACGAAATATGTCCTACCCCTTGTTTATTTCCATACATACCTTGCTTTCCTCAGAAATTTGAGAAGATAAAACAGAAGGGAACCAGTAAAGGCACCTTATATTTGTATAATAGCTTATCTAAGTGCAAGCAGAAAAACTTAGCTGTATATCAATGGTTTACATACCTTCTTGTGCTGTTAAACATACTATTAGTGGTGTTTCTAAACTTAGGTGTAAACTGCTGTCTCAGTATGATGCTGATTTAATGTCTGAGGTCTTTTTATTTAGTTTACAAAATAATCAGAACAATTTCCATGTTACTAGATTTTACACTAATGTATGGCTTTAAGATCAAGGTTTTTTTACTATTTCTGGTGGGTAAACTTTTCTTTGCTGTTTCATCCTGCTGAATTTCTCTGATATAATCTCTGTATGAAACCATCTGTTGCCAGGAGAAGCAAGCTATTGATGAAAATTTCAAGAAAATCCCTATGCCATTTGCAATGCCCCATAGCCCTCGAAGACATGTGCAGGTCATAGTACATAAAAATAACAAACAGAATTCATTCTCTGAAGTATTTCTTCTTGCAGTTTCTTTAAAATAAGAGATGCATTGTGGGTCAAATCTTAATGTGGAAGGTATGTCTCCAAGGGCCACCAAGATGTATAAGCCAAAAATTTTTAGAAGCACTTTTTCTTTATTGAACGGCTCTACCCTTGACATATTGCAAATGCCTTTCTAACTGTTAATGATAATTCAGAATTATATAGAGCATTAGCTCTGCTTTTGCTATGATTGAGAAGGCCTATCTGTTTAAAGGTCAACCATTCTGAGTGCTCTGAAATTTGCGTGTTTACTCAGATTCTTCTAAAACTTTCATCACTTGATTTAGCTGCAGGAAAGAGTTGGCAATCAGATTTGGAGTCATTGAGGTAAAAGTCCTTATGATATAGTGCTCTGAATAAATTGCTCTCAGTCCTTGTATTCCATCAGTGATCTAATTAATACATTGGGCTCAAATAAGATCATATTGCACCTGATGTCAGATACTCAGAGTTCATCTCTGATAAACATGCTACTCAGCATCCCTCAAGCAAAAGCAGTATTGCAGTCATTTCTGCAGTAATAGTTATACTTTCCAGATTGGTGCATGTCAAACAACCACACCCAAGACTGATGGCTACATATTTGAGAAGACACCCTTCAGAGAATTTCTGGAAATTTAGACTTTCTTGTGTTTTGGGCAATGGAATGGATTTTTTGTTGCTGCTGTAAATTCTGAACTCAAGTAGCGATCTTGAGAGTCTCTGACTGTACTATCTGTTATGGCAGTGGGATTCATCTAACCAATGCTTAAATCTTGCAGTCTTGTCACAGTCTCGTCAATGTTTGCGCAGTGAATCAAATCTTTCAAAATAGATGGTTGGTCACAGCCTGGATATGAGACAAGACAAGGTCTTTACAATGGCATTGCCAGCTGGCTCAGTGAGACTCCCAAAAGCACTGTTTCGCTGAATTATGGTACCTGGTTGGTCAGTGCAGTCCAGCACTTTCATGATCTATTGTTATATATTATTTAAAATTATGTAAAAAATATCTTCTCACTATCTGACCTACCTACAAGACTGTCTGACACAATCTTATCTACATCTTTGGGGACAGTTTCTACTTTTCCTGAAGACTCTTATCTTCTTGTTTCCAAAAAGAGCTGATCTTTCTGTGGAGGTCAGATTTGCAAGCCTGGGGAGTCTCTGCAATGGCCAGATTAACCTTTCAGAATGCTGATTAACACATGTAAGCACAGAGATCAGTTTATGTACATCCAGAACTGCCCAGGGGAATATCCTAAACACTCTGAAGTTCCCAACTGGAAAGTTGCTGTTACAATTAGTCAAACACTTAACTGTGAAATTGGTTAGGAATTCAGTCAACAGCCATGTCTCAGGCCCTCTGCTATTTCAAGCTGATCCATTACATCATCTATGCAGATGACTAGATAGGGAATGTGACCACACAAGGAATAAGTGACTAAACACCCTGGGTGTGCATACAGGCAGGCTCAGGTGCAGTATGGGACAATCTAGACCTTATTCATTAAAATTTCATATCTCTTGCTACACAGGCTCTCCTTATCACCAAGAGGCATAGCTTATTCTACTCTAATATAATTTTCTTTATCTTGAATTATGAACCTGCACTTCAGCTGTGGAGTTTTAGAGAACTCTCCATTGAGAATAGCCATTTTTCTCCAGTGTGACTATAAACATCTACCAGGAAGGGTGTCTAGCTTGGATACGACCATCATTCTGAAAAATCCCTTTCATAAATAGAAATAGGCTAAAATTAAAATATGGCAGCACTGACTTCATTTACAAACATCAAGTTTTAGATTTGCCATTTTTTAGCATCTCTTTTTGTCTTTGTTGACAAGAACTCCCCACCTGGGAGGAAGTCTGGAGCAATAGGACAAAGGGTTAAGGTTTTCAATTAAAAGAGAATGGAATCAGATGAGATATAAGTAAGGCATTCCTGGCCCCATCGCTGAAAACATTCAATATCAGGCTGGATGGAGATCTGAGCAACTTGATCTAGTTGAAAATGTTCTTGTTCATTGCAGGTGGTTTGGACAAGATGGCCTTTAAAAGCCCCTTCCAACACAAATTCCATGATACTGTGCTACTAAGATATACACTTGGTGGAGGAGGATGAGGTCAGGGAATACTTAAGCAGACTGGACATATATAAATCCATGGGTCCTGATGGGATGAATACTTATGAATTGGCAGATGTTCCAAAATATGCCAGGTGGTCTCATCTTTGAAGCATAAATCCAGAGTGAGTACTTCATACCAATGAAAATGTAGTAAAAGTAAAAAGATATAATTTTAAGGAAAAGATTTCACATAATATTTCCTCTTTTATGTACTCCCACCCCCTATTTTATATATTCCCATCTTCCTCACCTCTGACGAAAGCATTCAGAAACAGAGGACTGTAACTGTACTATTTATCAAGAGGATGTAAGTTACTTCTCCAAACATGCTGAGCCAGCACAAGGACTGTCACAACTCACGCTGAGAGAGTGTTGGAATGTGTTGGAGAAATATAGAGTTACTTCCAGTAGTCTCAGAATTCTTACAATGTTTTAAAATAACAAAAAAATAATCAATCCAGTGCTACCATTACTTCCGCATTGTTTAAGATATTTTATGCATATTTGAAGACATAATTTTTGTAGTCCCAGTCAGGAATGGTAGGCAGTTATATGATGAATCACTATGAAAATTTGTTACACTACTTATTAATATAGGTGACAGCTATCTACAGCAAAATGGAAACACGTCCCTTTTGCTAGTGGACATTCAGATTTCAAGGTACTAACACAGAATACTGAGATGTAAAATAAGTAATAGTGTCTCAGTAACAGTACATTCACAGCAAGCTACAAGCTTTCATCTTCTAAGATCTTGCTGTAGAATTCACAGTAATCCCTGTTGTGTACTGCGAAATGCTTATCATGCAGATGAATATTCTGCTGCCTCTTTTGGAGCTAAGATTTCAACTGAACTTCAACATGAGATACTTTTGTCCCATTACCTAGCTTTTTCTGCACTATTATAAATTAACTAGGATATGTTATTATGTAAATTTACAGCACCAACAATGAGGCTAGTGCATAGTACTTTAAATATGATCCCTACACAGGGTTTTTAAATGCTAGATAGATATAGATGACAAATGATGATACAGAAGGATTAGGATGAAAGAACACATCTAAAAAAACCTAAAATTTAACAAAGCTGTGAGCACAATATTTTATTGATAAATTTCCTATTTAAATTTTAGTAATGTTTAAATTAATAAAATTTACATTAAATATTCATGCAAAGCTGCCTTGGATGGGATTCCTCTAACTTATCTTTAAACATAATTACTGAAATGTCTAGAGAAGTGGCTTACTGTGGACATCTCCATCATAGTCTCTTCTTGAATGTGATTAATCTGGCCTATCATGGATACATAATTAGGCGTGAGAAGAAATATCCTCTGGGTATGTCTACATCTTTCTCCAAGGGGAGTCTTGGCTAGTTAGCTCACATACAAACATTTATCTTTGAGGTGCTTAGGGAAGGGATAAAAAATTCCAGCAGGCTGTGTTCTGCATATATGATATGTGAACAGGAACTTGGAAGCCAATTTTTTTCCCAATAATATCTTTCAACAGATACTGACCATTTCTTTGCTACATGTTCCTTCAAAACAATTTTATTTCTTTTTTGTCTCCTTATTTCATTTTTGAGCAAATTTTTATGACAATCCCAAAACATTTCATCACTTGGTATTTATATCAAGAAGATATTTCCAGAGGTGTATTCTATTTAGGGGTTGTTCACTTAGCATGTAAAAGCAGTCTCACCATCTTTTCAGTCGTTGTGTGTGTGTGATTTTTCCTCACCTTTATTGCAACTTCTGTGTCATTTCAGTAGCGAAACCTCAGGAATGTACTTACTATTCTTGTAGTGGTTTCAGAAGTACTCATACAGATTATGACATACATTTCTTGTAGGTGCAGCCTAAGCTTAGGTGGTCTATTTGTGCCTTCCTATTACATTACAAGCTCAATATCTAATTTACTGTCTACTATCCATCATCTTTAGATCTTTTTTAGCATTACAGCTTTCCAAGGCTCTACCTCCCTTTGAATTGTATTTGAGGGTATTTTCTCCAAGATGTATTATCTTACATCTTCTATTCTGAACCACATTTCATTATTGCTCAGATGTCTCTAACTTCCCTGCATCTGCATTGTCTTGTTCCTTTCATTCTTGCAAATCCTAATGTGTGAACATGCACGTTTGAAATCAGGAGGTAAATTTAAGCAGAAATATAAAAATGTCTTTGATTACATCTTCCTGTTGTCATGAATATAAAGCACCATATTGCAAGTTCACGGTGCAACAATATCCATGTCCACAGACTGAGCTGCTGGTTTTTTTACTTTGCTAAGTTGCTGCTTTTTACTTTACAAGGTTCAGGTGTATGGCTTCCATTTTCTTTGGAGGAGATTTACGATGATTAATTTAGGTATGTGATTTAGATGCCAGAACACCTACAGCCTTGTACATTAACTCTGATAAATGTGAGAGTGGCCCAAATGACTTTTTTTAAAATAAGTATACTTGGAAAAAGAATACATAAAGGTCTCCAGAGTTACAGGTCAAATTTTCAAAAGGTATGCTTTTTTGTAGTTAATCTCCTTGAAGTATTCAGTCAATGGCATAACTTCGATACTACAAAGGACTGGCAAGAGTCAACTGCAATTTTGGTTTTGTGAAAAAAACCCAGACTCATGAGGTAGCATCTCTTTAACAGAACTGTGGCACAAAATCGGGTGATTTCAAAGATTCTAAATGTTAGTAGAATGCTCATATACTGTCTCTTAATAATCACTTTATGACAGAGGGACTAAGCCTTTTCTTACAAACAAAATATCCAAGATGGTTTTATGATGAGTTATATCAAAGCATATACTGTCTTTCCATCAATTAAAGAAAAAAAACTGAGATGAAGAAAGAAAACAAATGCTCCTAATAACTATAGAGTTTACCCGTTTGCCAGGGTAAAATGTTCCTTTTTCTTCTCTTCTAGTTCTCATGCAGTCCTTGATCATCAGGTCACATTATTGTAAAGGGCTCCGGGTAAATTTTAGGATTTAAGCAGGTTTGAAGTTTAACATATTTCTGTTGAGATTGGTAAAATGAAGACTGTGTTTTGAAAGCAATGGAAATATATGGCTATTATAACCCACAGAGCACAGAGCTTAAATGACTTCTCTACTTTAAAAAGTGACAGCATCACATCAAGATAAAAGTAATCGCTTTAAAACCAAGCCCCCAGACATTTAAGTTTTGCAATGTAGAGTATATGGAAGCATGCAGAGTTTGCTTATTTGAAGTTTGCAAAATGCTGTGCATATCCAGAGAAAGCATAGAAATCTACATCTTCAAGATGCTTAAAATAGCTCTATGTATTACATATTTAATAATGAAAAACTGAGATGAAATGTACTATTGCTGCAGAAGACTGTGCAAACACACATGCAAACTCTGAAATCAAGCAAGGACACAGAAAGAGGGCTCTCTTTAACTTAATAATTTCTGGCTGCATAGCATAGAGTTAGGATTTGGACCAGCATTGAGAGTATTTACAATTTGGAACATCAATCTCCTTTGGAGGTGAGGAAAAGAAAATGATGCTGAACAGCCAGAATTTTAAACAAGCCAGACGTACTTCATTCCATTTAATTCCTTTCAGATGATCTGGGCTCTTTCCAGCCCAAGTGACAATGTTAGGACCCCTACCTTATATTAATTTTTTAAAAACTATTAGAAAAGGTCAGTACATTCATGAGGATCTTCTAAGACAACCAAGCTTCAGAAGATAAATGTATATTTGTTTCACTTTAAGAAAACAAGGATAAGTGGAAAAATTAAAATATTTAAGTACATTAAGTACATAACTTCTAAGTTCTTAATTCCTCTGCTATATTTAATGTCAAAGCAAGAAAGGGTCTCATTATGGCTCATAAGCTGTTTCAGCTGTTTGAAAAAACCTAATATTTTCTCTTCCTTCTATGTTATCTGGCTTAACATTTGCATCTGCCACTGACAGTTCAGCACCAGTGAAATATAACTCCTTCTGCCCTTCCAGATGGCCTGGCATAAGTTTGGATTTTCTTGCTCTGACCATCAGTGGCAGTACCCCAAGTTAAAGTTGGTGTGGACTTACCATAAAAAAGCCCACAATGAGTCACGACTATCATCAGCATGCTGGCATTAAAATACTGAACGTGCATCTCTTATTAACAGTAAACTACCAAACAGAAAGAATAGCAATGTTTAATCCTATGGGATATGCACTGAGAAATATCCCTTGGAGGTTTCACATTTACTCAGGGAAGGGATTATCCATATCATGGTTAACAGAGCACCGATCCAGCATACATCTGTAGCAGCAAGCGGGTGGCAACAGCTACCACTAAACTACTGCAATTCCATATATGCATGGATGAAGAAACCAGTCAGCATTCATAATGCCTAGTGACAGAAGCTTCCTCCACAAGATGTTTTATATGCTTATGTGGTCAAAGTATGTAGAGAGAGCCACCCACAGTGTATATTTCATCAATTAAGCAGAAATGTTTTGTAGGTTTAAAAAAAAAAATCTGAAGTGGTAAAAGAAGAGAAGAGAAATAGGAGCAAAGAATAAAGAGTCAAGTACCCTTGTGTGTTGGAAAGATAAAACAATGGCATTGAAATCAGAGAATCAATTCTGCTATTTTAAAGCACATTGATTCAGTCAGGGAAGTAATGGCAAAGATCCAAGCAGACAAGAAAAGCGACTGAGGCACTGTTGTTCTCTTCTGGCTGGAGCCTAGAGGGAAATAATTTTTTGCTGGGGGAATTCTAAGGCTTTGGCAATAAAGCAGCATCAATAAAGACTGAGTGGTCTGAAGTAAGACATTAAGACTGAAACCTTGCAGCTAATTCAGGTCATTTTTATCAATTATCAGGCTATAATTAGCCTGTGGGATAGTGATGATTAAAACTGTGCAGCACCAACTCTTAAACCATGAACTGATCCTTTTCAACATATTTTCCTTGCATAACAGCAGTTGTAGGGGATTTGCACAATGCAAAAATTTAAGCCATTTGTTTTTACTGATTGCCCAAATATTTACAGCATGATCTGCCAGATTCTTCCCTTCAGATACAGTCATGGAGTTTTCAGTGCTTTGTGTGCTATTTGGATACACAACAACAGGAAAGTGAGTGCATGTGTTAACAGCTGTTAGAGGCATATGGCATTTTCAAAGCTGGTGCAAATATTTACACACATGTGGATGGATGTATGCAGATCTTCAGTTGACAGCAGTCATTGCTATAGTCTACAGTTTTTGTGGTGCAGAGTTTATGGAAAGAGACAGACAATTTAGACTACACTCAAGTCAGTGGAAGGAAATAAAAGTATTCACTTTTCTTTCCTTTTTAGAAGTATGTCCATTTCTCAGAAATATAATATACCAAGAACCCTGCTATATTCATGTCTTAGAAAATGCATTCAAGACTGCAGGTTAGAAAGGTACAAAATATCAGAGAAATTTTAATGCAAAAATAAGCTGAAGCTGAAGCAGTGCTTATGAATACACAGAACAAATAAATTAGGATCAGTAAAACAATTTTAAAGGAAGCCCATAGTAACTATGCTATTAATAGTGACAACCATACTTACACTGAAATTTTTACTAATGTCTATTTCAATCACTTTTTTCAACTTGATACCATTTAAAGAGAAATTGGATTATTTGTTCATCTTCCTTTTGATGTACCACTGGAATAATGAGTCATGCATGAAGCTTAATAAACCTTGCTAATATTCTGTCAATTCTAGGGGCTATTGATTTTACCCATTTTACATATTTGGCTCAAATTTCAGTTCATTTGTGAAACTGAAAAGCGTGTCATTCGTTAAAATGGAATGCTAGGCTTTACTTTAAGCAAAACAAAACTTGTCCTAAATTAACAGCTGTCTCATGACCCAAGTGTGACTGGTCTTCAGATTATACTGTAGAGTTATTCTAAGGCTTATTTAGAAATTATATCCATTGTTCATTTCCCTAAAACAAAATACCTCTATTAAAAAGAATATGGTCAGAAATGAGATAATGTAAACTCAGACAGTTTATTTGGGCTTTGATATTATCCATGACACCAGCTGTGATATGATTAGGTGTGTTTATCAGTTGTTGGATGTACCCACACATCCCAGTGCAGGCCTGATTTACTCTATTGCTGTTTTGAGAAGACAGTGTTTCGGTCCTATCTGGGATAGTCAGTGTAGGGCCCACAGGTGCAAATGGTCCAACAAAAGTGGAATCTTATTCATAAATACAATGTTCTTTTTACCACAGAGAACAGACTATAAACAATATTGTAGTATAACCTTTCTGTTAACTCCACCACAGAAAGCAAAGTACTGGATATTTCATCTCTAAGAGGGGGAAGTAAAAACAGGAGGAGACCAATTTTCCACTGAAACTTTAACAGGCATCTTCATCAAGCAAAAGTTTTCACATTAGTGCTTTCTTTGAAAAAAAGAAGATTCATTTTTTATAAGAAAAATGCATTAAGTCATTTTTTAAGATGATCTGTCTGTAAATGACAAATGCATGCATGTAAATTGGCATTTTCAAAGTAAGGTTGCAGTGAAAATTTTCCTGAGTGCTCATTTCAAATTACTTTTATTGAGTTTAAATGGAAATTAAATATGTTAGCTTATTGCTACTGTTTTACTATTACTTTTAATTTTTCTTTGACAAATTATAGGCAACTGGATATTTACAATATCCATTACCTCATAGGAAGGGAAAGTGAGGCAATTTTTGCCTTCTTTTAATTGTTTAACATTTCAGTGGATTTTAGAAATCAGTCAAAATGTTATCATGTGGGGTTTTTTTGTTGGTGGTTTAAGCTTCCCGTTATGGAAGCTTTTCCCAGATGTGCTACTTTCAAATACTATAGCAAAGAAAAATTTTTTTTTAGTTACATTACTGCTCATTGATATGGAAAGACTAGAACTCCTGAGACTAGTTGTAACAACTTTCTCCACAGAAAGAGTCAACACTTTTCCAGTGTACTTTATCTGTGATCATGATTACTCATCTGACTCCGGAAATTCTAAATAATGATTGAATTCAAAGTCTCTTTGTGAATTCTCTCCATTTATCTGCTTATTCTCTATACAGGTGAAGGCTGTAAATCACAGTCTTGAATTTCATTTGTGTTTAAATAGCTCTTTTGTTTTTTCGGTCTAGGGGGAATGGGTGCTTTTTTTCCCCATCTTTTTTTCTTATGGCAGTGACATTTGCTCTCAAATACACCCTCTGCTACAAAACCATTCTCACAAGGGCATACATAGAGCAGATCAACAATTAAAAACAAGAATTAGAATTACAGTTTTCTTTTAAAAAAAATTCTACCTCACCTGTCCCCATCTATTATCATAACTGCTGTGAAGGATACACTTTCTTTCTTTCCTGCTCTTTGCTTCTATAACATAAGTGTATATTTGGTGTTCTCTGCCCATATGTTTTCATATATTTTGAGAGTAGAGAAAGACAGAGTAATTGAGCCAATTAAAAGTCTTGCTCCATTAAGATATGTTGTTATACTGCATCTCTTCCATGCAGAGTTGTCTGGATTTCTTGTTTTAAGTGCGTGTAGGGGAAGCCCTCTAAACGGGACTGGTTTCATACAAACCTTCCTTTTGAAAGATATATTTGACAATATGAAGGACAGATTTTTTTTTCTTGCTCCTTTTTTTCCAGATAACAAAACTAGTTCAAATAGATACATCAGTTAAGAGGTCTTTTCACACCATAGAATTCAGTTATTTTTTTCATCAGTGAATAAACATCATAGTGTCTCCAGTTCCTGATGTCATAGAAACAATTACAGAATATGCATGCAGAATATGAATTCTTGCAAACCATTTTACTAAAAAGGCTTTCACTTTTACTGTAAAAGGATGAAAAATAGAGACATCTGGAGACATATCATCACCTACTGAATATAGCTGGTGATGATATTTATTGCAGTAAGAGCAGAACTAGGTCTTTAATATTCATTACTGAAATGTTTAGATAATGATCACCTCTATGAAATGGTTTGCTTCATGTCAGAGATCTGCAGTTGCCTTTTTATGACTTATTTGTGAATCTTTTATAGCCAGATCATAATTTCATAAACCTGTGCATAATATAATATCCTATTTTCAAACTAGTGTTTCAAGAAACCCAGTTCACTATTCTTCTCTGGTTTCTAAGTTGGACAGAAATGACACATTGAATACATTCTAACTAAGAAAAAACTTTTGAAGGAATACTGTATTTTGTGTAGTCTATCAGTCCCCAGAGTACAGTTAAGATACTGGGTCCAACAGAAATAGCCTCTATTATACTTTCCAGCCTGCCTGAATTCCAAAGGAACAAAATCCCCAGGCTCCCCTGATTACCTCTGGAATATCAAGAACTCTTAAACAAAATGTCTGTATGCTTCAAATAAAGGAATTAAAGTACCTGGCATCTGCTATGTGACATAGGTATGTGTCAGGGTTTGACACTGACTAGAAGCCAGGCACCCACAAAAAACTATCCACTTATTTTCCTGTTATAGCTTAGCAGAGGAGGGGAAATTAAAATGAAAAGAGGCATTACCAGCTTCTGTAACTGGGCTAGTAGCCTGTCCATTGTCAGAGCCTTCAGCTATTGGCTCTGTGCCAGACATCGTAGAAGCTTCGAGCAGCTCCTCCTGTCTATTAAAAGCAGGCTATATTAAACCAATACAGCACATTAACATAGATAGGCTAAATAGTCATCCCAGACATGGGCCCTTGCTTCTCCAAACATTCTTTCACAGGTGTAAGCAAGCCTCTTCCTTTTCCTAAGTGTTTACACTTGTTCTTTACTTTTGGCAGCAGCCCATCTGTGCTCATGGAATGGCAGGGACACAAAGGGAGCTACCCATGCATATTACTGCTGAATTGCTTCATGGTGAAATATTAGTGATTCTAGTTATTGCTAGGCCTCTGTGGAACAGCACTATTTCTTGGGAGTTGTAGATTCCAGAAAGAAAGATATTGACTTAAATGCAAGTTTATTCCTGTGAAAAGGCATAGAATACTCTTTAAACTCTGTTTTGAGAGAAAAGATTTTTTTTTTAGTCAAGAAAACAGCTCAATAGGAAACAAGCTAGCATTTATTTTAGAAAGCCTCAGATAATAGTCCTTTTACTTTGTAGTTTTCCTTGTCTTTGCTTCAAGTTTCACACACACAAAAAAAGGTTTTAAAATTATTCCATCAATTCTGTATATATACAGAATTATATATTTAGAGATATATAATTATTGGGATTCTGCAGGTAAGATGGGTGAGAGAAACATAGTTAACATTTTGAAGTCATTTGCGAGTACTGAAGAATATATTTCTTCTCTCCTTGGGTGTCACTAAGCATCATCTTTGCTATAAAGAGAATAGTTGTTATCTCAATTGCTAACAATAAAGCAGACTTGTTCAGGATATTTTATGATTATTTTCAGACATTATCCCACTCACATTCTCTTGCTTAAATTACTTTTTCTGGTTTTCACCTCTACTTATGTATTAACATGGCTGATTTTGCATATGCTATTTTAAATAATAGAATACTTTAAAAAACTATACAGGAAAGACTTTTTTCTTAGTTGACTAGTTTTGAAAGTATGAACTTGCAAGTGAACCAGTGGAAAACTCCCTTCTCTTTCCCTGTGTCACTTTTGTCATATTTTCAGAGGTCTTTCATGCCTGCTTTTGAAAGAAAATCTGCCAGTAAGCAAGGTAGAGATCCATGGACATTTTCCAAAATTTTACTTCCTTTAATGATGACAGCAAATGAAGGAAACTTGTGTGCTGTTTTGAAATGGCAGAGTCTTGAATACATAAAGAACTGTGCCCAAAGTGAGATAAAATGCCTTCCTATGAATTATAAGCAAGTATTCTGCCTTCCCTAGTCACACTGCTCTTCCAACATCTATGGTTTCATCAGAAGGCTCATTAGCCTTCTGCTAATCTTCCTTGCGGCTGAATCATGTGGTAAGTGAGGAGGACTGGAGAAAGATCATCTCTTTTTCCAAACTATGTTTCCCTGGTAACTACCCACCTTAGAGGTTAATAGTTACCATACATTTCTGCCTCATCATCAATCTAAAGAGTTATCTTCTACCTGGCATAATAACCCTTAACTGGAATCAGAGTAAAAGAAAAAGTTTAAATAGTTGCAATACAACTGCTTAATTCAGATTGTCAAGGCCCCAGCAAAGTTTCCATTCATTCTTGGGAATATGTAGTAGCTGAAGTTTCCCCTATGACATTTCACTGGAAGTTCATGCTACTTTTCTTTATATGGCCAGGGGCATACCTGCTTGGCAGTGTTGATCAGTTCAGCACCTACAGGTTTCTTTTAACATATAGTTGGTTTTGTAAGAAAATCCCATCCTGTAGTCAGAAAAACAACCACTTATAAGAGTAATCTCTCCACAAAATGTGTCTGACAGGTGTGGCACCTTTTACCCAAAGCTCAGGAGTCTGCAATTCCATGTTAGGTCTCTGTGTAACTGGATTGCAGGGTGAAGAATAGTATTTCATGTGGGATAACTCCATGTGCACTTTGTCAGAGCAAATGAATCATGGGTTTCAGTGAGGAAGAAGAGTGATGTGTTGGATTCCCTGATTCAATTAGCAGTAGGAATAAACCAGTAAAATGTCACCATTGTACAAAAAGGTGAACAAGTAATATCTGAGTTTAAGATTCTTATACAGGATAATATTTATATATGTAGATATATATTTCTTCATAGAAATCCATCTGTCTGCTGAATGAAGAGAAAGATACAGAAAATGGCATGAAATCTACCTGTAGCAATTTGAGTTTATTTAGCAAAGCAAAGTAGTAGCATGAAGTTCAGGGTTCAAGAAAAATTCAGACACTGTATTTAATCCCTTATCATTACATTTAAAACAAAGGTGAAACTATGGAGTTCTTTCCTGATTCTTAGTTGATTCTGAAATGTCACTGAATTAATAGCCATTTTTCTTCTGTGCTGGAGCAATTTTTCATTTTATTGCCATGTGATTTTTTTGCCATTTTCTCAAGTCTTTAAATAAGATGTTTTATTTGTGAGGAAGTAGAAAAGCAAAATGCTCCATTGCAGACTTCCCATGTAAAATGCAATTAAAAGTAAAAAAAATCCCAAGACAACACAAAACACCAAACAAATCTCAAAATCATGAGCATTTGTGGATTATTTCAGAAGAATAAGAAAAAGAAAAAGGACAAAGAAAAAAAACCACAAAAAAAGAAACCTTGAGACAATCAGCAAGTTACTCTGAATTATTTATGCATTCTGAAAAATGAACTTACTGCAGAATTTATCTATAGCACAGAAATATGCTGTATGGTGAATGTAGGAATTTCTAATATTAAAAATCTCATTGAGACATTAGATCTTAAAGTAAAGACAAAATACACTAAAATAATTATCTTAAGCTCTTTGTTGGAAAATTGAGCAGTGTGCCTTTATTTTGAGTACCTTCTAAAAATCCAAATTTACATTCATTTCAGGATAATTTATTTTAAGTAGGGAAACCTCCACCTATGCAGGGCTTTCTTTCCACTCTTTCATACTAAACCTGTGTGCTGCCAGATCAGCCACAAATACATGGTTAATCTCCATATGACATCAGAACATAACTTTTTTGTTCTACCAGCACAGCATACTATCCATTGCAGATGTGATCTTTACGTAGTTATGTGTAATGTGGGGAGACAATAAAAATGACTCTGAATCCAGCCTAACCTAAAGACATACTGTCCAAAATTATTCAATTAATCAAACCGTTCATACCCTGTACTAAGCTACAATGTAGGTGTACCTGGCTTCTGTCTCCTTTTTCTCTTGACTGGACCTCCATGGAGTCACCTGGACCTGGCCATGTTGACTCCCCTTGCATTGTTGAGGGTTTTGGATGGACCCTATGACCAGCCCCTGGCTCTGCCTCATGTGCTTAGACCCTATACGACCCTATGCAGCTCTGCCCTGTTGGGACACTGCTGAGATCACAACTTTGCAACTGAGTTACCACAGATTTTGCTTGGTTGAGTCCACCTTGACTTAATCAAGCAAGATCCTGGTTAAATAGAACATGCTGCTAAATACGTTGCTGTCTTTAACACCCTTAGAGGTACTCTGTAATGCCAGCTGTAAAATTTTTGGTTTCATAACCATTAACTTAATCTTGAGTCTTGCCTTTGGTGTCTTCCAGATTTAAGATGAGAATTTGGGGAGAAGAATCAACACTGAATGACGGTGACAACATTTACAATTTTTATGTCTGATCCAGGACATTTGAAAGGAATATAAAATCAGAGGCCTGGAAACAAACTCATAAATATTATAATCCATTCCTTTGTTATTGAAAGCGACCAAGTTATACATTTCTTCCAGAAATTTTCAGGTTTGATTGATTTCAAATGGCTTAGAATGACAAGAGACCATGGACACAACAGCAGGTAAAATGACAGAATTTAAAACATGAAACATGGCAAAACATTTTTTACTAGTATTAGGTAAATCAAATAGCATAGGAATATACTGAAATGAACTACACAGAAGCAGCAGACACTGAAGTGCAGTTTGATTTTTCTTTGGTAAATCAAAGTTATGTATTATTTCATATTCTACATTATTCTTCTGCTAACTTATCTCAGTGCTGAAGGTGAGAATTCAATACATTGTTGAACATTGTAAGCTTGTTTTCACCATTTTCTGTATTTAGGTATCTTGATCTGCTTTATCTCAGAAGCCAAATAAAATGCGTATACACTAATTTGTTATTTGACTCAGTTCTAGACTGAAGTTTTTAGCTCAATAAAACAGCAAAGCAGCTCTTCTATCTCAAAATTCCAATTAATAACTTATTTTGGTTTTTTAATGTAATCAAAAGTATAAGACAGGTAAGAGATGGGAATTTACCAGATGACAGCATTTTAGGAGAAATACATATTTTGTTTTAGTCACAGGGGGAAAGTGTTACAGAGTATGCAGAACATATGTAACAAAATGTTATAGGGAATGTAATCATGGTAAGCAATACATGTAGAAGATTACAAAGAAAATAAAATAAAAAGAAATGGTATAGCTGAGCGGCTGTAAAAGTATTACACTTCTCACTTACACTTCAGAACTGACTACAGAATGATATCAAATTAGTTTCCTCAATAACAGGGTATAAATATTAGGCTAAGGTTAGTCCTATTATCCTTACAAGTAGATAACAAATTAACTGAATCCACTTACCCTATTTGTAGTAAGGCAGCTTTATTTTAGATATAATAAAATAAGTGCTTTACCCTGGAGTAGTGTTCTTCTGGCATTCTCCTGAACTTGTTTTCATGCTGAGATTCTTATTTGCAAGTGTAAAAAGGCTATCGCTTCTAACACAACATCTGAAGCTAGGTTGAATTTTAGTTCTAATACTGGCCACCTATTTAACAATTAGTTAACTATTAAACAAGGTATTAACACATTAAACCTCGAAATTTCATTAAAAGAAACCCCAAATTTCATTACAAAAGTTATTTTTTCTGTTCACTTCTAATTCACTTTTTTTGTCTTTTCCATCCGATATCCAGTATCTGCCATATTTTCATATCTTCAGCCATGCTTAAAAACAAGCCGGACACTCCTTTTGTAAATCTTTTCTTTTTTTCTCCCCAGCAACCCATTCGTTGAACTCCTTTGTTTCTCAGTTCTTCTGAGGAGCAGTGACTTCCTTCCTTCCTTCCCACACACACAGGAAAAAAGAAATAAATGCAGTCTTGCAAAGACAAGATGGAAGTGACTCCTTTTATGCAGCTGTGTTTACCGACACGAAAAGACCACTACAAATACCACTTGTAAAATCATATTCACGTCTTTTTAATTTTCAAAAAAACATTGAAAGATTGAGATAACAGTGGTTTATTAGTTTTGTTGGGTTTTTTCTCTATACATATTAAAAATATCTGAGGAAATCACTTTCATATGAAAGTTAATACGATGAAAATGAAGAGTTTATATAACAGTCTTCTGTTTCTTGACAGAAACAAGAAAAATAGCAGTAGTCCTTTTATTTCTGTATGTTTGTTTTCTTTTGCAACACCTGCTGAATGTAATTGAGGAGTATTGGATGGAAAAAACTGACAGCCCTTTTTTTGATAATTTCTCTTGTGCAGTTAGACAAAAAAAGAGGGAAATTCTCAGAATAGTAACATGGCTCCTGTAATTTCATGTGCACTTTGTGAGTTTGTAAAGTTTTGAAGAGGAGAAAGAGGAAACAGCCTATCTACCTACCTTCTCAGTTATATTTTAATGAATTAAATTAGACAGAAGTGAAATAGCACAGTGTTATCCCAGCTTCCATTTATCACCATAACCACACCACTGCATAAAGATATAGAGATCTAATATATTTCCCAAATAAGTCCAAATGGGCTTATTTTTAAAGTGAGACTCCTGCTGCAAAGCAGTTTCTTATTTCTTGTGCTTTTCAGTCCTCACAGTTGACCTAAATCAGTGTATAAGGTTTATATTTCAGTGTTATCTGCTGAGGATTGTACCATTCATCTTCAACCTGCAGAATGTGAATATATCTCCTGTTAGGACCATTTACTTAATTTTTACCATTATATGTATTAGAAACAAAAGTGTTATGAAATGCAGTAGAAGTTTTAGAGCTATGTTTTAACATAGTGACTGAAAAATCCAGAAGCAAAAAATAGTTATGTATCTACAGGCAACTATCCTGTTTCCTGCCTCTTTCTGTTCTTCGCTCCCTGGTCACACTATGACCTTTAAAGGTCCCTTCCAATACAAATCATTCTATGACTTTATTATTTTAGATGCCAATCTTAGGATAAATCCTGTCCTTCAAAGACGCATTTGTTTCCATATAAAACACTGGAAACCAATAGTGAATAGCTCAGCTGAAGATATATGTATTAGATGAGTTCTGTCTGTGATGTTATAAATCATTAGCTGCCTCTTAATGACTTGAATGCGGTATTAGAGCTTGAGTATTTTGCCTCATTGTGTTAAAAAAGGCCTTATAGCATATACATATATGCACCACTTAAATAGTTGTTACCGGTTTGTTTGGCTTTTTTTTTTTTTAATTTAAAACCAAGGTGCGCAGTGTCATCTAATTAATTTCACATGAGACACAATTAAATTAAAATAAATCTGCCCTGATGTTTCCTTTTAATTTTCTTCAAATATACATTTCATCTTTCCCCACACAACAAAATAACACTCATTAACCCTTAACTGGCTGCTTTGAAACATTAATGAAGAAGAAATATTACGCTTCCACTACATGAGTAAGATTTTATTTCACTGGGGAGTGAAACAGGAAAAAATCATTCTTTTCAAAAAGAGAGACATAATTTGGCTAACACTTTGGAAATAATTATGAATTTACATAAATAGAAGGTCTGACAAATTTCATCAAAGTGATAAGTATGGGGAAAATTGAGTATAATGAAGCCATAGCTTCCAAACCACTATAAAGCATCTCTTGTTAAAATTCCTTAAATTTTGAAATCTGAGTGTAATTTGCCTTTGCAAGAGTGATTGTGGAATACAAGTGATCCAGGCAAGGCATCAAGGCACTACATTACCTCAATATATTAACTACAGGGTATATGTCACTGACAATACTGGTAGTTTCAGTAAAGTGTCTTTGTACTTTGTGTTCAAAGGGTGAATAGAAAGACTGCTGAAAGGCATAAAACTATTAGCATGATCTTATTTTCATAAGCCTGTCTTCAAATGTAAGCGATCATTATTATATTATTTCCTTGAATAATTCTTTAAGTAAGAAAGGCTCAGTAACAATATGATAGTTTTATCCAGAAGCCTACAATGCAACAGTGGTGCATATTTGTTCCTGAGCTTCTCACACCATATGATGAATAGCAGCAATTATAGAAAAGAACAATATTAGTTTTACAGTTATTGTTATTATCTTAAAGTACCAAGAATAAAATCCCATATTTCCCTAGATAGTCCAATCACCACCAAAATATGTGACAGAAGAACATTTTATATTCTCTGTATTTCACACTGGCTGCACAACTAGAAATTGGCAGAGCCAAGTCATTTATATCTCCTTATTACCAGCTTGCAGAAGGCTTTGAGAATATGGGGCTAGTGATGGATATTTCTATAGCAGATGTTGTTTCATTCTATTTTACCGTAGTACATCTACTTCAGATTAGTTCCACTGCAGTTTATTAAAGTAGCAGAAAGAGGTCAACACTAGGAGAACATGACACACAACTTGATTACTCTTGTTTTGTGGAAGGAAACATGTTTATATACAAATTGAGAATATTTAGGCAGAATCAGAGTTCCTTCATTGACAAATTTAGATCTTATTTTGCTGTGTAATTAATGTAAACTGATACAAAACTTACTTAGATATGGAACAATTATCTAAGTTGAATATTTCCATTGTAAATTAGATTTCTACGAAGTATATTGCAGAGATATTTTCTCAGAGGGTAAAATGTACCTAAATACAGAAAGTCCAATTACATTAGTGGACTAAATGAAATTAAAATCCTGTAAAGTACTTTTGATAGTTCTTCCAGCAGGGTGAACTACACTCAAAACAAACAGGTTTAACTGAATGGACCTTGTACACTTCTGTGTTGTTTTTCAGAGTAGTTAAACTATAGTAATGATATTCATTAGTACCAAATTTCTAGATTCAAAATAGCCCACATACTAACAGACATGTTATTACATGCAAAGGATTTAGGGTATGAATTCAGTCTAAATCACAGTCTGTAGCACATCTGTCAGCATAGAGACAGCCAATAGAATACAACAGAATAAGATTTTTTTGGTGAGGGGGGGGAATGAAGTTTAGTTTGTTGATATTTCCGCATATTTGTCAGTTCAAAATGAACATGGATTTTGTGGAATATGCGCTGTTGCAGCAAAGACAACCTACAGCCTTCTGGGCTGCATTAGGAGAGTATTTTCAGCAGATCAAGGGAAGGGGTCCTTCCCCTCTACTCTGATCTGGTGAGACACATCTGGAGTACTGAGTCTAATCCTGGACCACCCCATATCTTGGATACATGGACATCCTGGAGGAAGTCTGGCAAAGGGCATGACAGCGAATAAGGGTTTGGATACCTCTCCTGTGAGAAAAGGCTGAGATAGCTGTGAGGGACTGATGTTGTCAGTGGCACAAACCCATGATCTTGGGTGGAGCTTTGTCCGCTGTAGCAAACTGCAAAGAAGCAGCTGCTCTTCTGCAACCACCAAAGTCCACCCCTTCCCAAATATGCCTAACTGGAATTGGTATTGTGATGAGAACTTGAGATAAGAAAAAGGTGGTACTATTGTCCAATTATCCCGGGTCTGGGGGGAAGAATGTATCCACAGCTGACACTGGAAGAGAGACTGGAGTGCTAATGGCTCAAACAGAGGACAAGTACACCTGACACCTCAGGCTACTGCTGTTGTTCAACAAGTAAGGAAAGAGGCAAATCCTGGGAGGCAGGTACCATCTCTTCATCCTTACTCAAGTGACTCAGTGGTGATAACTCCTCTTTCTCGGGGAGTAACAGGAAATTCACTCCTGGTAGCCTCGAGGTATCCATCCCTGCTGATGGGCCAGGATGGAGCACAACAGACTCACCTGCCCTGACTTAATAGGCAGCTGCAACATCTTCGAAGATGTCAAAGACTCCTGAAATGTCCCATGATCCACAGCATTACATCGTTTGGTGTGAAACTCCCGACCCCAGACCAGCTACCTGGATGCCTTTTCACTTGAACGCGAGTGGAATTTTTCTGTTTCATGGGCTTCCCTCACTCCTGATGGATCAAGACAAGTGACCATCACTTTGACCAACAGACACTGAAATTGCAACAATCAAGTCTTGCCGAGGGTCCAAGGGGTGGTGACTATCTACTGTTAAATAAAAATATGTATTATTTTTATTATTATTATGACTTTGCCATATGGTATCATTTGCACCTTAATTAAGGCAGAAGCATCTCTCTAAGAGTTTTAATAATGGAGTCTTGACAAAGGCTCAGGGAGCATATAAGCTATGTAAATACCTGATGGGAAGTAGCAAAGAAGATGCCCTTGATGCTCCACAGTTGTGCCCACTGAGAGGACAAGTGGCAATGGGTCCAATTTGTAATACAGGAAAATCCACCTAACTGAAACAAAACTTTTTTGTTGTTGTTTTTTGAACTCTGAAAGTAGTCAAACAGGAGTCCCAGTCCCTGGAGATATTTGAAACCTGACTGGACACTGTCATTGTCCTGAGTGACCTGTTGCAGATGACTCTGCTCTGAGCAGGACAGTTGGATTAGATGATTCCCAGAGATTCCTTCCAACAACAACTATTATGTGAAATTCTGTGATTGCTGCATTGACTTTGGCAGTGGTGATATAGGGGAGCTGAAACCTAAATGGCATAAGGCCTTATCTGCGGCATCCATTTTTAAGGCATTCCTCCAAGTACTTAATTCTACATTTATGTATTTGAACAAATTGAAGCACTTGAAACATATACTCACTACTGCTTAATATAATTCAAGATAATGCCCTAAGAATGCTATAGTTGGAAAGGTCTATAAATTCTCTCAGATTATTCAGCATCCACCTAATTTTAGCAGATTGTATCTGAACAATGTAAATCCAGCATATAGTGCCTTCTTAATTCATGCTGGTTAGCATTAGTTTACACACAGCCTGAACTACAAATTTGGTAGTAAGATAGAAAGAGTAATTTCACTTTTTTTCGTGAAAATATTTCTGTAACCAAAATTCATGCATTTGAAATAAAAATAAAAAATCATAACTGTATGGTTTCTTTTACAAAAATTGCATTATATGTAACAACTATTCTAAACATATAGCAGTTTCAGTCAAGTCATTTTCTAATTTTGTTATTAAATTGGTTACAGAGGTGTTATGTGAGCAGACTTTTTGTTTTTCCACACCTTTGAGAAAAATGGTAGCTAGAAACCTAGAGACTGGACATTCTGCAGGATTCTCTTTCTGGCCTGTGAAGTAACAATGAGCTCACTGTTACATTCCCTTGTGCCTCCCACCTCGCTACTCACAACACTTCTTGGTCAAGCCTTGCTAAAGCATTGATTTTTTAAAAATAAACTTATTGTGCAGTAAAAGAGATTCACAGGGTAATCTCCTTTTCTGTAGAGTGGCATTTAAACAAAACACAAAAGAGTCTTCAAGTATTTTTGTTACCTTTAACACAGTGGCTTCTGTCTTTTCTGAGGATGAAAACTGTATTGACTTTTTTTTGTCCTCTCCCTCTCTGTTGTCTTTAATTCATGTTGTACCTTGCATATATATAATAAACCCCACTCTATTTTGGAAGCCCTAGTCTTGTTTTAACTACTTTCTTGTTGTAATTCCATTTTGAAGACAAGCACATTCTATGCAAGCATGTCTTAGCAGCAAATACATCTCTCGTATTTTTACTTGGTATAATCAATTAAACTTGCCAGTTTACCCACAATATTTACTACTAAATTGCAATATAAATTGATGTCACAAGCCATTTAGTGAACTTAGACAACTTTAGGTCCTACTTTTGTTTACTTTTTTTCTTGTGTGTCTAATATATTATCATTAAAAGATTCAAAGTATGAGTCAAGAAGAATCTAAAATAATGGTGTTGGCGCTTTTCTTAGTTTTGAGGGTTTTTTTTAAACTTATATCTTCACACCTGATCCCTAAAGAACACTGTTCAGAATCATTAACAGCAAATATGTGTTTACAGCTAGTTTAAATCAATTGCTAATTAACTCCACAAGGCAAAAATGGATTTCTGTTTAGCACTGAGTTTGCGCTTTTCCTTTATTCTTGATACTCGCAGGTGTGAGGTTCAAACTGCATTAGCATCTGCTCTGTAACTGCCTGATCCAAACCTCACAGAAATCAACACAAATTTAGTGGGAATATTTGATGGGAAAATCTTCACAGGAATCCTAAAATTTATGAAAAATTGAAGCTGCTAAATTCCTAGTACTTCTGGGAATCTGCCATTGCTTTCAAGTTAGGGTCGGCTTTGAGGTTAGGTCAGATTGTAAAAGGTCCAGTCACATTTCAGTATCTCTGCAACACTTTTGGTGCACCTCTTCCAGTGCTTTACAACCCTCATTGGGTTTTTTTCTCCCCATTTTTCTCTGCCTTGAACATCCTTTCCTGTAAGTTGTGCCAAATGTCTGTTCTTTCATTGTTCTTTCATTCATAATACAACTGAGAGTCTAGCTGCATTTTCTTTAAAAATTCACCACAGATAGTGGAAGAAAACAATTAGAGTCTGTCTTTGCCTTCTTTTATTCAGGGTGAACAGACTCAGTTCTCCGAATACACCTTGTTCATTCCATAACATTCATATGTTCATTCCATATGTATTACAGCAGCCATAAAAATTAATATTCATCTCACAACATTTTTTTCTTTCTAATAATTAAAAATAAGAACACAAAACAATCTATTGTTGATTAACTTATTATCACTGAGCTTAAATGTAGCTATTATTAGGACAGAGTAATGTTTCCTATTAGAAGTTTGTAGCTGATTACTGTGTACAGACTTGCCACTATTTTTTTATGCAAAGCTCTCATTGCTTCCAGCAGGAGTTTTGCAAGCAAATATAATCAAACATCCAATGAAATGGTCAGGTTTATTCAGGTTATGCATTCCCTGGTTTTGGTTGGTGTTATGAACTGATTTAAACACAGAAGAGCAAAGAAAACTGAGTTTTTGAACCCAGAAAGGTTCAAAGTATACCTCAAAAATTGATTAAAACCAAACGAGGTTAGATGTTGGTGCCAAAAAACTTGATATATTTTATTTAATATTAAAGGACATAAAGAGAAAGAAAGAGGAAAGAAAGATAGAAAGAAATAGAAAAAGAAGTGTGCGTGGGACAGGGAGAAAGTCAGGGATTAGGTAGAGACATATCACCCTTCCAAGGGTCCCAACAACACCTCATTTCTCCCCGTCACCTGGTCTTCTGCTTTTTCAACATGCAACCAAAACCTCTCCTCCACCCCGCTTTGGTATGAGGGTCCCTGTGAGCCTGGCAGCTGATAGCCCCGGGGCTGTGGTCTCCACCCCGAAGGCACTAAGCTTGATCCCTCTGTGAATGTATTTTTTTTCCCCTGCCCAGACCTGAGTCACTTTACCTTATCTCCATCAACGAGCAGTCCGGGGCCTTAGTCAGGGCCCCATTCAGGGTGTGGTGGCATTCAGCTTCTGTTATACAGTTTTGCTACAACAGGCAAAAGTCCTTCATGAAGATGTTTGAGCCATAAATTACAACATTTCAGTCTCCGATGGTTAGGTTTTTTTTTTTTTTTGTTTTGTTTTGTTTTGTTTTGGTTTGGTTTTTTTTAATGAATGAATAAGCATCAAATCGTTTATGATAAAATTAATACAAGCTGAGGGAGTTTTGTGGTGGTGATTTTTTAAAAAAAAGAAAGCATCAGTGACTGTTTGGATTTATGATGGACAAACACAGAGGGTATTCATTGTACAAAAATAATTGTCAAATACAGATATTGTACATAAATGCTTATTTTATAAGCAAAATACT
Organism: Oriolus oriolus; assembly: GCA_013400235.1. NCBI lineage: Eukaryota > Metazoa > Chordata > Aves > Passeriformes > Corvidae > Oriolus > Oriolus oriolus. Next base: position 119,644 of record VXBT01014168.1, read on the forward strand.
TATGATATGAAAGGAATGAAGGTTTGTCTTTACAAACAAGCTGTGGGCCTGCTGTAGATAAGACTAGCACTGAGAGATAAAATAAACAATGGGAAGAATTCCACTGATTGATGAATGGAATGAAAGAGATTTGTCCTTACAAATAAACTGTAAGTCTACTGATAAATGATATTGTATATTGAGAGATGAAAGAAACAATGGTAAGAACCATGAATTCCAGGAATTCAAAAAATTCAGGAGGGGGTTATACATTAGAAGGGAGTCTTATGTATTAGGTGTTCCAGGAAGTCTGTACCTCTCAAGTACCTCAGCCAATGGGGAAAGTGAGAGGGAAGTGTGGCCAGGAAATTAGGATAGATAGGAGGCTGTGTCCTCCAAAAATTTGAGAGACCCCAGGGGAATGCCCCATGGCCTCTCTCTTTATTCAAATAAAGTAACAGGACTCCTCTATCTCCTTTTTGGACATAAACCTCTGGTGTTTGTGGATTAATTTTCCTGACAGATATGTACGTCTAAAGACCTGTACTTTTTGATTAAACATAAATGTCTAAAAGAAACATCACATTATTTGATTACCCCTATAATTTTAATTTTTTTCTTTAATTTTTAATATATTGTGATAATCAGTGACTCATATCCAAAATTTTTCTAATACACACAAACGGGATTTCAAGACATTTTTTGAGGAAGCACCTTTGTATGCAGGAAGGCACAAAATGAACCTGTAAGAAAGGTGAATCTAAGGCTTGCTGACTTGGATTTGTGTGTAGTAAAACCCTAAAAACAATGATTCCAGTGTAAAAATCAAGTACAAAAATCTTTCTTAGACAATGCAGGAGAGATTAGCAAAACACTCGTGGAAAAAAGTCAGAATTTGCTTTAAAATCTGTATCACAAATGAGTCCATTTCTAGCCTTTTAAACACTTTTTTCTTGTATAGCCTGTAGATGGCAGTCTTGTACCAGCCATGAAATTCTAAACATTACCTTTACATCTATAATACACGTAAGCACACAGAAAGAAGTATAAAATATTAGTAAGGTGAGAAGGAGACAGAGTTTGTGGGGTTTTTAATTTTATTTTCCACATCATGAGATGGTAATTGTATAAAGTACAAAGTCTCTGTAAATCTGATTTAAATCTTTCTGTGGTTCTACTTTGTATATTTACAGAAACTAATTTCACTGTCACAATGACAATAACACAAATAATTATCTCTAAAATATAGCTGGTATCTAGTAGGAAATAAGTACCTCTGCAAGTGATGGATTACTGTCATGCTTCACTAGTCTGGATGAGTGCAGACAATTTCAGAATTCGATATCATGCTTGTGAGTAACGGGGAATTTTCCTCAATGTTTATTTCTAAAATTATGCTGGTAGGAAGCCTTTCACTTAGAAATATAAAGCCCTAAACATCAAGAAAGTTTTATTTGAATTACTGTGTAGCACTTGGTTTTAATCCGTAAAACAGTGACATAAATTTGTGCATCAGAAAAAAAGCCACATTCACACAAACACTCACATACACAGACAACAAAACCCAGACTATAATAACAAGCCAACCAACCAAAACATCCCAAAATTTCAAAAGTCTTCTGGCAGCAATATCAGGAAAGCAGACTTACTGGAAAGTATTTTCCTGTCTTACACAGTAGAGAACCACACAAAACTTTCACATATGTTTTGGTAAGTGCTTATGCCATGCTAGATATCATAGAATCACAAAATCATTGAATATGCTGAATAGAAGAGACCCACAGGGATCATTGAGTCCAGCTCCTGGGCTTGCCATGTGTCACAGAACATTGTCGAAATGCTTCTTGAGCTCTGTCAGGCTTGGTGCTGTGACCACTTCCCTGGGGAGCCTGTTCCAGTACCCAAACACACTCTGGATGAAAAATCATTTTCTGATATCCAACCTAAACCTCCCCTGATACAATTTCAGACCATTCCCTTGGGTCCTGTCACTGGTGACACAGAGAAGATCAGTGTCTACCTCTCCTCTTCCCCTTGTGGGGAAGTTGTAGACTGTGATGAGGTCTCCCTTCAGTTTCCTCTTCTCTAGGCTGAATAAACCTAGTGACCTTAGGTGCTCCTCATATGGCTTTTCCTCAAGGCCCTTGAGGTTGAAGTATTCTGCATTTGACCAACATATCCGCTTCTGCTCTTTGCTGATGCACCACATTTGAACATTACCTTTCACTGCCAAGATATAAACAGGGTGGTAACAGATGAATAAAAACTAATTTGCCTCTGCAAAACACAAACATACCTGATATTCCTTAGCTTTCTACTTGAAGAAGGCAAATCTTAATTTCACTTGTTCATAAAGTTGTCATGGGAATATATATTGGCTAATATAAACAACTTGTTAAAGGATTTCTTAAATAAACGTATTGCTAACTCAGCCTCGACTTTTTGTTACCTTTCCTTATCTAAGCAGAAAGTATGCCTTGATTACAAAATCAGTCTGTGGATTTGCTTTCATTACAGAGTCATCTATAGATTTCCTTCCTCATCTTAAAAGTTAATTTTAGTCAAATTATGCCAATGTCCTTATTTGTCCTTGTTTTGCCTTTATTTGTTGCATGTTGTCTTTTGTGTAGTCATTGCTTAAAACACAAGGTACTCAAAAAGATCTTGCAAATGAGCTTACCTAGTTTTGAAGGCTGTCTGGTATTCCATTATGTCAACATTTTCCTGGCAGAATTTATTGCTATTTATTTGTCCAATGTAGACACATAAACTCCTTCCTTTTCCAACTTATATGCCCTAGGATGGAGTAAGAAATACCAATATATGATGATATTTGAAATGCTGTGTGCTTCCCCACTTTATTCAGCATGTCCATTTGGCTTGATTATGTTTTGAACTTGAAGCAGTGGAAAATGTACAGCATAGGAAACAGGGAACTGAGGCTGTAATATTATGAATTTAGTACTTTTATGTACAGAAGAGGAATTAAATGCTGAATTTTAAAGCACAATTTGACTGAGAGAAATTTTGCACAGTATGCAGCATAAAAAGCAATGTTCCTGGATTAGAGAAAAAATAAAACCCAACCAAAAGGTACTTAAGGTAAAAGAAGAAGGTAATAGGAGGGGAAAACCTGTAACCTTAATCACTGCAACTTGTTACTGAATTGTGAATTTTGGTTAAATCTCTCCATATCTCAAAATATATTTTTTCCCTCCCTTCCCTGATCATTACAGAAATTCCCTTTTCTGTACAGCTGATACCCCAATAGTTCTTCCCCATTACTTATGGAATCAAAGTAGTATGGAATAAATATAAATTTGTTTTTAAAAATTCTTTTCACTTAATTAAAAAAAGCCCCAAAACTTGGATTTTAGCCAGTACAACATTTTGCTTGTTCAATACAAATATGAAGGAATAAAAGTGAAACCTTAAGTTATTTGAAGATCTAAACTTTCTCTTCTGCTTAATCTAAAATATGTATCTTGTATCAAGTGAGAGTTTGTACCTCAGATTTCATTCTGAGATCTTAAAACTCTTTCTTTTCCAATGTACATTCCATGAGAAAGTACATACAATTAGAGATGTTACAACTGAGAAGTTACACAATCTCAATTGCTCATAGAAGCAATGGCATATTTCTTCTCATCAATCCCACAAATATGGAAATCTCCATCCAGTCTGTCTGAAGTAACAGGGTACAATTTGAATTCTGGGTGTAGCCACGGTAAGCAGCAGAAATGAAATTGACCTGAAGGCTTTCCTTTTCATCAGTGACATAGATTTGCTCACTGCTATTCAAAATGAAAGATAAGCACTAAATCAAATACAATCTGTGTCAGTTTATGAAATGACTGTATTATAGATTGGATAGTATTGGGCTAAGCTACCAAAATCGTCTGAGTAACTGGAAATAAAGAAGGGTTACTAAATCTGCTTATCTATCTTTAATGTGAACAACTTGGAGTTCAGCTCATTTCCTTCATTAAGGAAGAAGATGTATTCATCAGAGTCAGTAAAACAGTAAACACAGAACCAGCTCTGATAAGGGACTCTTAACTCTGAAGGACGAAGTTTTAAGTCAATCCAATAATTAAAATCTGGGATGGAAAAAATTGAGGTAATTCAGATGAAAAGAGAGGTACAATGCTTTGTGAAGAGTGTCAGTAATTGATAATTTATCTTTGTTTGTTTGTTTGTTTTGCTTATATGGAAGTGAAATAGCTAATCTGATTCACATCAAATAAATTTTACTACCAATATTATACCAAACGTTTCAGCAGTTCATTCAAATTTTATTATAGGAGAGTGTGAGAATGCTATTTTGCCACATCCAGCACCTGAAAGCAATTTCTGACTAAAGGAATAAGCAAACTTTGTTCTAAGACAGAAGAAGCTTAATGTTGTTTTTTTTAGTAAATTAAATATGGAGCAGAGAGGGTATGCTTTGATGCTGGGTGAGACTAACCAAATAAACAATCAAAAGACAGAGCAGACAAGAGTTACACTTTTAAAAATTATTTTTGCAACTTATTTTAGGTTTTTTTGTTGTTTGTGAGGTTTCTTTTACAAAATATGATATTTAATATCTTGTCTAATGCCATCAGGATTGTGAAGTGCAGAGCATACCACTGCTCAGTAAGAGACAAAGTGGTCATCATTCAGTGCTATGTTTGCTGTACTCATATTGAATTTTTTCTGGCTCTTAATACAAAATAGTTTTTTGTAACTTACACAATTTATGTATCTGCAGAACTCTTAATGTGTGAGTTTCCTCGATTATCAGGGGTTCCATTTATTCTCACTTAGACAGAAAGTTTTGTACATGAAATTTATTGTCATATTTGGTATATTGTATATGTCCACAATTTTAGCTAATACGCAGACACAGCTTAAGACTAGAATACTCTTCATATGAAACGTTGAAAAATAAAAGTACACTATATAAGGTCATTTTAAAATTGGAAATTTGCTTGTACTGCTTGATCTAGGAAATCTTTTAAATTGAATAGACAGTGAGTCATCATGAACCATAGCTTTATCTTATAGTAGTTCCATTACAAGGATAAAAGAAATAATAAAATAATCAGCATTTTACCAAAATTAAGGTTTAGTATGACTTTCTTTTTTCACGATTTCGGTTAGAGTATTATAAGAGCTTCTGAAAAATATCTTGCTCATAATTCATTTGAGAACATACATTCTTTATCAGAAGAATTTTAATTTCTTGCAACTATTCCATTTCCTAAAAAGTGATAGACAAAAATAATTCAATCGAATTAGCCAGAATTTAAGAGAAACTGTTGTAATTTCTTATTTCTACCACAAAAACTGGTCAAATGTTAGTCTCAGTGGCAGTTATTAGGTTAGCAGTGCTTCTGAGCCCAGACATACCCCAGCTCCATGCAGGATGTTCTGTTGCCTGCAAAGCCCCTGTTTTCTGAAGGAAAAAAACACTTCCAGGGTGAAAGGGCCTGGAGCTGGATGGCCTCAGTCTGCATCTGACCTGGACAAATCAAGGCCTAGCTTTTTGGGAAACACTGCTGCATATTCTCACTTCTCAAATGAGAAGCATCATTATTGACTTCATTTTCTATAAATAAAAGAAATAGTACTGGCTAGTACTTTATCAAAAGATTGTAAGGACAAATATACTGATATTTCATGTAATTTTACATTAAAAATACCAGCTTTGTAAGTTGTAACAGGTAGATGCAAGAAGCCTATTATCTCCAACTTAGCACTGTGGAAATAAGACTTGTAGTAAAGGCCTGTCTGAAGCACAGAGACAAGTTTACCTACAAAAGACTGTTGAACCTTAAGCCATATAGCTTTAAGAAATGTTTCTCATACATGATCCCTACTAGGATCCCTGGGCATCTTAATAACTACTAGCATAAATAGTACTATGAGTTGGTTAGTTAAAATACCTGCATATTTGTAAGATATATTATTTCTTGTTTCTGCTTCTAGGCATGTATACATCAGTCCTGACAAAGCTGAGCTGCTCAGCACTAAAGCCAAGTTATAAATGTAAATCAGCTAACATAGCAAATATGGTCAGACCACATCAAATTACACATGAAGAGGTTCACAGTACTTGTATCAACTGTGGGAGGTCCAAATTAAAAACCTACAACTGCAAAAATATCCTAGACAGAAGACTAAAATGAATTTTGCATTAATAAATATCAGAACTTTCCTGCTGGAAGTACATTCAGTTTAGTATGAAAAAGGGTCACGCAAAAAAAACCCAACAAAAAATGGAATTTTATTTCTACCAAAATACAGGTTGTCTAAATTTTGGCTTACATTTACCTTCAGGTGTTACAGAATGTATTTGCGACGGTTAATATTTCATCAGGAAGAAGAAGACTCATGTTCCCTCTGAACACCTGAGTGAGCGTGACCAGGATATCTCCTTCTCAGCTGCAAACTCCCTTAATCAAACAAAAAATTTACAACTCTGGATTTCAGCCTGAAAGACACTCTTAAAATTCTGGTATGGAGTGTCTGTGTCCCAGTCCATTTCACATTACTTCTTTCTTAGACAGCTACCCAGGTCTGAGATGTTGTTCACAGGTTTTGCAGTGGTCAATAGTTTATTATTAATAATTCAACATGATAGGCAGGGAAACAGATGTAAGGGATGAAGTGGAGCTTCCCTACCAGAGCTTGGTCTTGCTCTCTGTATTGTTTTAGTTTAACTCTGGGGCTTTGCTTGCTGGTGGGTGCCCCGTACAGTCTCACGGTCTGCACACTTAATACTAGACACCAACTCTTGATTAACTCCCTTCACAAATTGTATAGGATTGTTCAGCCTCTCTGGAAGAGTATAGAGCATTTCTCCCGGATTTTGTCTGCAGAAGAGGACCTAAGTGACTTGGCCATATGATCAAAGAAAGGCATCAGGCAGTTACTATCTTAAAATAGAATCTCCCTAATTGATGAAGACAAAGATTTGCACCTCTAGTGAGCAATTCGACCCAATAAACTCCTGAATCACCTTGCAAAGGCCTGAAATCACCCTTCACTGACCATTAGAAGAATCCTGAAGAGACTGTGTTGCTAACTGGGGTATTTCAATTAAGTGTCTGAAATTAGGTGGTTGAACTCTAGTACAAAAACTTAGTAAAGCTGGGAGTCGAAAGCATCTCTGTTCCAACACACCTCTGTAATCACAACACCTTTCTAAAATAAGACATGTCTGCTCAGGTGGCAATATTTACACAGCAGTTAAATTGACAGTAAGTCTACCTCTGTCATGATAAAAATGAAATGTTTTTACTATTAATTTACCAAATAAACCTTGTTTTTGTCTATCTAAATTAGGGGAAAGAAATAGCCAGAAATGTTGAAAGATGCATCTTTCATTATAAAAAATATCTTACCTCATAAATTCTGTTTATCTTTAAGCATTTGCATTTAGTTTATTGAACTTCCAAAATAAAGATTTATTTTTTCCTGCACTGACTGAAATTATTTCTGCTTGGTATTTTTTGCTGCATTTATTTTCCTCACAACAACTGGGCTTATGACAACTCACTTGTCACACTGCCGAATGATTATAATCAGCTGATAATTGAGGCTTTGTGCTGCTTAGCCTTTGCAAATTCAATTTCTTTAGCTAGAATGGTGTAATTACAGCCAGATTCATAAATCAGTATTACATGCTAATTACCAATATCAGAAATTAATAGCCAAAGTACTATCCTTAATAAACTGAATATTAAACATTCACAGAATGCATAAATAAATTGCTCTGGTTTTCCTCTCAGCTCAGTTTTTGAGTAAATGCTTATATGCTTTTCAATCACATAATTCCTACATTCAACCAAGTTGCACAATTTGGTTTGAATTTGTTTTTACAAATGTTGGGGTGTTTCTAACATATTAAAAGAGAGATATTTTAGAGGAACAGCCAACAGTGCAGTTTAAAGACAAGAAATTTCTCAGGTTGGTTGTTTCTGCTTTCTCACAGAAGATAAACACTGACACCTAATCTTGATTGCAATCACATTTTAATGACATTCCTTACCCTTCCCAATCTTTCAGTTTATAATTCTCTAGCCTTCTAGTGAATTTAAAGACGGAGAGGGAAGGAAAGACGTTCTGTTTGGATGTGTGGTAATTGGCAAAAGGAAGAGTCAATTATCACAGATTATTAACACAGGCATGCTACATCTGGTAGTGACTGAGTCTGTTTGTCTAGAAATACCTATCAAACAAATAATTAAAATCAAGTGTTGGCAGATGTGAATCTTGCCTCTCATGATTGCTTTTTCCTGATGTACAGGATTTGATAAAGTCTTCCAGTTTAATTTCTGGGTGGTTGGGTTTTTTAAACAATATCTTAGATGTTCAAAAGAATGTATGCGCAGTACATGGAAAGGCTACCTAGGAAAATTAGACATCTGTCTGTGTTTATCTTGATTTTCCCAATTGTACTGGCTTAAGCTCTGCTAAAAGGATGTGGAAAGTAGAAACAATCTGTATTCTTATTGTGCTCTTGCAGCCCTATAGGAAAACCTGCTGGGATTGGCTGCAGATGGCTTCATCGCAGAAGAAGAATGTGCTTCTTAACAGTTGCTTGTTCTGTATGCATGATCAAGCAACAGTCAATGGTTTCCTGTGCCTCATTAGCTGTAGTGACAGGAAGAAGTATGATTCTCCAAAAATACCTGCCCTTCCTCCAAACTAAGGTAACACTGCACAGAAGAAACACCAAGAAATTTGAATCTCGTGTTTGGGGTTTTTTAATAGAATAAATCAAGAAACAACAAGAATTGTAAAAAGTAGCATAAAATTATATTCAAATTCTTGACAAGAATTTCACATTATATTAAGCTTAAGCTTTTGATATGTATGTCGTAATCTTCTCTCATTAAATGAAAAGAAGGAATTATTTTGGTTTGACAGTTGCTCCTTTTACTTTTTATTAAGTTATAAATGTACAACTCAAGTTTCTAAAAAATTTTGCTGCTGCTGAAGATTCTCAAATGTTGTAGTATAACTCAGTATGCATGTAGACCACAATTCCTTAAATACCTGTTTTAATGTTCAGTGTTGTAACCTGCCGGGAAAAAGGCAAGGCTGAAATTTCTCGGATTTCTGTTACAACAGTGAGACCTGTGGAAGTTAAAAGGAGAATCAACAGAAATATTTAAAGTTCATAATTTTTTTCCTGAGTTGTTTATGTAGTTGTAATCAAGTCATTCTTTCTCCCTGTAGGTTTTCTACCATTTCTACCATTTTTCTATTTCCACTATGCCTGCTAAGATTCATATCATCCTGAAGAATGTATTTAAATCCAGTGAGCTGGTATGTACCTTGAGAGAACCTCTCTATTGACTGTAAAGGAAATCCTTTTGATTCAGGTGTGACAGCTATGCTAAATTCTGCCCAGGCAGTTTCAGTCCTTGTCCCTAAACTAATATTTCCCAGTTTAAACACTTCTTTCTCCGACATCTTCCAAAATGAAATATGAAAGTATGATAATAAAATGACCCTAAAAGTTACTGCAGCACATTTTTTCATAATTGTGGAAAGGTATACTTATTTCTAACCTTGAAAGTTTCTGAGATAACAGACTTAAAGTCCTGACAAGCTCAGTACTGCTTATCTAGTGTGATAGTTCCCCCTGGAAAACATACAGCTGGCAACCAATGTAGCTAGTTCATTGGGGAATTAGAACAACAAATTAGTTCCCCCAAATTCTTCTTAAAAAACTGTAGGATGTATTTAAAGGCATGGCCAGCAGGTTGAGGGAGGTGATTCTGCCTGTCTACTCTACTCTGGTGAGACCCCACCTGTAGTGCTGCATCCAGCTCTGGGGTCTTCAGCAAAGGAAAGATGTGGATCTGTTGGAGCAAGTCCAGAGAAGTGTCAGAAAGCTGATGTGAGGGCTGAAGCAACTCCACTCTGGAGACAAGCTGAGACAGCTGGGGTTGTTCTGCCTGGAGAGCAAAATTGCAGCTTTCTAGTACTTAAAGGGAACTTATTAAAAAAATGAAAATTGACTTTTCACATGGACAGATAGCAATAGAACAAGCTAAAAGAGGAGAGATTCAGCTGTTGGGAAGAAATTCTTTACTATGAGGGTGGTGAGGCACTGGAACAGGTTGCCCAGAGAAGCTGTGGATGCGCCATCCCTGGAAGTGTTCAAGGCCAGGCTGGATGGGGCTCTGGGCAACCTGATCTAGTTGGTAGTATCTCTGCCCATGGTGGCACCTAGATGATCTTTAAAGTCCCTTCCAACTCAGACCATTCTGTGACCCTATGATTCTATTTATGCCGATTTTTTTAATGGGAAATGTGTCCCATGCAGAAGAGATGATGATACAGTATTCTGCACAGATTTTGTTGGTATTTACTCAAAATAAACTGTGTAGTGCATGCAATTTCCACTCACTCTTTCATTTTATCATTTGGAGTCCTGTGTTGCATTCTAATAATGCTACTCCTAAGTAATTATTATTCCTATAGTCAGATTTATTTTTCTTCACTTTTATGGTGGTGTTTTTTCTCTCACATTCATATTAGTGTACACATTTATACAAAACTATTAATTATTATGGCAAGGTAGATTAAGCCCTTCAGTCAAATATATGTGCCTAACTTAAACCTCACTTTGAAAGTAAGCAACAAAATAGATGCACACACATTTTTGAGAGCATTGACAGCCTAGAATTTCTCTTTCATTGGGGCTGTGGCAGTTTGGGTCTTTAGAATGTCAATTAGCTGTCCCAATTAAGTGCCTTAATGGAAGCCTAGAAGCCTAATATTAAGAAAAAACTAAAAAATTCTTGGCTCTGTGTTTAACAAAAATCTTAAATTTTAACTTCAGTTACATATGTACCAGGGTCTCTTTGTTTCATGCACTTGGTCTGTATATACTCAATAAATGCATGTGTTAGATTTTTTTTTTGTATGAGAAAAAATGATGCATTATTGTATTATGAACGCTAGATTATGTTTTGTTTTTTTCCTAAGTGGCTGCTGTCTGCCACACATGCTATATTGAAAACAGTTCTAGCTATTACAGTTATTTTTTGACCTGTTACATATTCCTCCACTGGCAAAACAATTCAGTGCTCAATTACAGTGGACTGAACCAAAGTTGATAGATCAATTTTTTTTACCTTCTCATTCTTAGAGATATCTTACATTGAATGAGGCAGAATAAGTTTACTTGTAAATTAGTAAGAAACACAAACAAGTCATGGATTTAATTTTTTTTTTTTTAAGTAAAAGTAACCAGGAAGGGTGGATTTGCTGATAGCACTGTGTTTAACTACTTAAGCAATGTTCAGCTGTAAAATTGTGTTTGGCTGCATAAGCTGCAGATGATATAGCTTCATCCTTTCTCAATCCAGTGAACATGTGTGACAATCACTAATGGGACAGACATTAATTCAGCTTCCAACTCTCAGAAGCCTTTGTTGTTTTCCCAGATATCACCTATTTTCTGAGGTATAAGTAAATTATTTACTTACAGTGTAGTCTAACAAAAAATTCCAGTTTTGAAGGAAGAATTTTCTTTTTAAATGTCCAGCTTGTAAAAAATTTAAATAATGAATGAAGAAATAGTCACCTACATTATTATGTCTTAATAGAAGCAAAAAATAGAGCTTTTGAAAAATAATTTGTGCTTTTTTAAGAAGAAGTCTTTATTAAAATACTTCCCATATACACTGCCCTTCCCAGCTGTCTTTCCCTCTCTCTTCTTAACTTTAAATTTGTCTGCAAAAGGCATCAGTTACTCAGAAGAAGAAGTCACACAGGGTGGCTTTGCTGTTTCTGTGGCTCTTCTCCAGCAGAAGGACAAGATGTGGATCTGGACAGTCAAGAGTGCAGAGTGCTGTGGAAGGGCAGGCTCATTTCTAGTTCTGTTAGAGGCCTGGAGGGGGCTGCTGGGGCAGCAAGGCTGAGAGCTAGTCAAGGAGAAAAAAGTGGATAATGGTGGATATGAAAGAGAGGGAATAACTTCAGGAACACACACCTGCCACTTCAGCCTTCTCTCTGACAGGAGAGGTAGCAGCAAGAGCTGGCAGGGCCAAAGATCTTTTTTTGCCTTTTTGACTTCTTTGGCTTCAAACACCATTGCCTTTTTCTGCTAACTCTCCTGGAGTGTTGAGGGTACTGCTGTCAAATATATTGGTAATTTTCTTTACAGACATCGATAAAAGTAGTTGTGTTTCTGCTGTTATGCTCTAATGATATGAAAGCAGCAAGGATTGTAAGCAACAATAAAATTCTTTATGACACCACTGATGTAGCAGGAAGACAAGAGGATTTTTTATTCAGCATCCCTTAAAAGACTCATCTGACCTTTCCCATTACACTGTGGTAAGCATAATGGAAATTGTTAAGGGCACTCTTCTTTGTTCCACAGAGGTTAACTGCTGGTCACCTCCTTCTGCTCTCACCTCTTTACTCCACAGGTGCTGACTATTCTCTCTCAAGTGGTCTGGTAGATTACCATAATTATTCTCAGAGCAACTGTAAGTGGCATTTAGTCTTTGTTTTGTTGCTTCTTGTTAGACCTGATGAAAGGATTCTGTATATGTATGTGATTATGCAAGCACATGTGTAAACATTGTCAAAACGTGACAGCTAGGAAATACCAATGGCTAATAGAGATTGGTTTAATTACCCTACCTTCTGTTTGCAGTGTTTGCACATTGTCTGTGTACGTATCCTCTGTTCTACCCCTTTGATCTTCTATCCGCCATGATAGCATAAAATAACCTTCAACATTTATATGCTTTACAGTGTTGTTAGTGACGACTTGTAAACTGTTGTAAGCTACTTCTTTCCTTTATACCTTACATAAAGCAGTCGTCTTTGATTCTTCATCTTGTATAGTTTTCCCCTTTGATTTCCTCCAGCCACAGAAACAGCACTGGAAATTCTCTGTTTCAAAGGAAGTTTTTATTGTATAATAAATATCCATGTGTGTTGAAGTACGGCATATCAGCACAGTGGAGGGTTTTTTCTTGAACATATTGCTAGAATGGTACAGCAGGACACAAGAGACATAAATGATCAATTAGTTACACAAACAATTGACAGTTATAACAAGCCATTTTGAAAATGCATCTCTTCCTTTTTGTATAACTCAAAAGAAGAATAATATAATGTACACAAGCTATGTTATGAGATGATTACAGATAAGGTCATACTTCTATGAAAAATTGAAATAAGACTGGATGAGGTATCTTTTTCCCTCAATACAGATGGGAATAACTTCTATGAAAAACTTTTTTCGAATGAGAAACCAAAGCAAAGAAAATACAGGCATGAAAACCAATCTAGGCAAGTACATTCCAGAATATACACATCTAGTCCTTTGCCAGAGTAGAAAATTTGAAAGCATGACCACAGGGAGGTCATGCTTGCAAGGACTGTAAAGATATCCCCAAGCCAGGACTCAAAGAGAGTTCTGACACAGCTGAGGTTTTGCTGTATGCTCTGGCTAAATTGCCAGGCTGAAAGGCAGACCACGCAGTCTAAACCCAGCGGGGTGTGGATGCCACCATACAGCTCCTGGGATCAGATGACTGTATCTGCATATTCCTGTCCCAGCAGTAAACAGAGGCAGCAGGCAAGTTCAGCATTGAACTGGTGACCATTTGCATTGCTTAACTACTCTTGAAGTCATGGCATTAGCTACCATGTATCACCTCTCCGAGGTAATATCCAGAGCTAGTTTAGAAGAGACCTTTGTCTGCAGGTAAGGTTGGTATGGATTTGATAGTTGTACTTGAATACTTAATAGGTATTTTCCAACCTTAAAAATTCTATAAGGTTGTGCCAGGCCTTAAACATTCTTCCAACAAAGGCTTTGTGTCGTCAGACATCCATCCTTATCCCAAAGCAAAGTCAAAAATCTCTGTGATTTCATATTACACAAGCACAGAATCACAGAATCATTTTGGTTGCAAAAGACCTCTAAGATCCCAGGGTTCAGCCTTTAACCAATCACTACCTTGGCAACTAAACCAGACCATTAAGTGCACATTCCGTCATTTCTTAAACACTTTCAACAATGATGACTCCACCACCTCCCTGGGCAGTCCATTCCAACATTTAAGAATCCTGTCCATGAAGAAATGGTGTAGCCTGAGGCTATGTCATCTCATCCTGTCAGTTGTTTCCTGATAGAAGAGGCTGGCCTCCATCTCACTACAACCTCCTTTCAGGAAGAGAGCAGTAAGGTCAACTCTGAACCTCCTTTTCTCCAGGATAAACAACCCACGCTCCCTCACAGGAGCGTGGTCTCTAGACCCTTCAGCAGTTTCGTGTCCCTTTGCCATCTTCCTGTCCCTTCTCTGGACACATTCTAGCACCTCAGTGTCTATCTTGTAGTAAGGGGCCCAGAACTGAGCACAGGACTTAAGGTGCAGCTTCACCAGTGCTGAGTACAGGGGGCCAGTCCCTGCCCTGGTCCTGCTGGCCACACTATTGCTGATACAGGCCAGGATGCCATTGCCCTTCTTGGCCACCTGGGCACACACTGGATCACGTTCAGCCAATTGTCAATCAGCACCCCCAGGTCCTTTTCTGCTGAAAAACCTTCTGGTCATTCTGCTCCCATCTTATAGTGCTGCATGAGATTGTTATGATCATAGTGTAGGACACTGGCCTTGTTGAGCATCGTACTATTGGCCTTGGCCCATTGATCCAGCCTGTCCAGATTCCTCTGCAGATCCTTCCTGCCCTCCAGCAGATCAACACTCATACCCAACTTAGTGTCATTTGCAACCTTACAGAGGTTGCACTCAATCCCCTTGTCCAGAAGATCAATAAATATTTCAAACAGGTCTGGGCCAGAGCCCTGGGGAACACTGCTCATGACTGGCCACCCATGGGATGTGGCACCATTCTCAATCACTCTCTGGGCACAGCCATCCAGACAGTTTTTAACCCAGCAAAGAATGCCTGTGTCAAACCAGCGGGCTGCCAGCTTCTCTGGGAGAATGTAGTGAAAGACAGTATCAAAGGCTTTGCTGAAGTCCAGGTAGACTGTTTCCACAGTCTTTCCCTCATCCACATGGCATGTCACCCGGTCAAAAAAGGAGGTTAGGCTGGTCAGGTAGGACCTGCCTTTCCTAAACCCTTGCTGGCCAGGCCTGATCCCTTGGTTATCCTGTTGTGCTCTGTGATCACACTTATGGGCTAGAATCCTCCTTTTAAACAGGTGAAACCCACCTTTCTCCAGCAGACCTGGAGCCATATAATCCAGCCCTTGATGGAAAAAGCCAAAATTCCACCAATCACACCAGTCTTTAAGCCACATGTGGATTACATGGGTTCTCTTGTTCCTTTTGGCATTTTCCCGTGCTACCAAAGGAATCAAGGAAAACATCACCTGTGCTCCCGACCCTTGAACCAGTCTCCCTAGTGCCTTGAAGTCCTTTTTGATTCCCCTAGGACTGTCTCATCAACCTCCTTGTTGTCAACCCAGACAATAAGAAGTGAGTAATAATCAGAGGGCTGAATTTGTCCAGGGACTCTCTTACCTGGGCCCCAGGGGAGCAGAATATTTCCCTGTGGGACAGGTCCAGTTGGCATACAGAACCCTCAGTTCTCCTCATAATAGAGTTGCCTACTGCAATCACTCCCCTTTCTTAACACCTGTAGTTGTGATCCATCTGGTTGACTGACTTGTTCTGGTCAACTCCCCAGATAGATCTGCATCTCCACTGTCATTTGCCTGACCCTCGGGTTCCAAAGCATCATATTTATTTTGTAGGGGCACTTGGGAAGGCAAGGGAGGCCAGAAGAGCATAGAGAGTTTCATATCATGGTACAAACCAAATAAGGTGCAGTGCTGGAAGGCTTCTCTTTAACCTTAAATATATATATATTCCATGAGTTTAAAAGCAATTACTGCAGGCAAACTAAATTTCACATTCTAGAAAAGTAGCTTTTATCTGGAATGTACACTACTCTTCCTGTAATATCAAAAGTTCAATGTCATTCTAATACATTTTTAAATGAACAATTTAGATTCAGTTTGAGACCTAAATATTGCTGTCAAGGAAAGAGAGAGTAGTATCCTAGTGGGAGAATTTTTTAGACTGACAGGATCTTATAAATTTCTATTGTTATTCATAAACTCTTCAAGGCAATGCATCTTCTAGAAACTTTACAGAAAATGCATTTCAGCTATAAAAACAACAGTAGAAAACAGGTATTATAGGATCCCCTCTCCACTGATCCACAGAGAATGGGTTCTTAAAGTTCTCAACTGCAAAGTCATGGATTTTCACTTCAAGGTTTTAACACAGGAGGTCTCCAGTTTGATCCCTATGTGTCACCCTAGCCTAAGGCTGTCATGAAGGCACATTTGTAAAAGTGTACAAAGCAATGCAGAGAAAAATGCAGTTTGAAGAAAAAACAAGTCAATCAATACTGTTTCAGAGAAGAAGACAACTGTAATAAGTCATGAAGAATTAATATTAATTTACAACTGTGTGGAAACAAAACAGAGAAATCTTGCCTAAGGCCATGACCCTCCAGATGCACTGTTTATTTTCAGAGCTGTTTTTCTTCATGAGCTCTGTCAAGATATTAAAAAATTATTTATTTATTTTGGAAAAATATAATAAGCTGCTTTTCATACAGGAGATATTTATAGTGATTTCAGGGAAAATGATTGGTATTTTTTCATTCCTTGACTTCAGTTTATTGACAGTGGTGGTATTTTTCTTGTTCTTCTCTAGGATTTTGTCATTGCTGAATCACTGAGAGTCCTCAGAATGCTAGATAGTTATTTCTTTTCTTTGGAAAGAAACACGCATAACCAGAACAGTTTCAGCAAACAGGATCATTTATATTTTATGTTTTGCGGTTCTTCATGGATTTGATTCAGAAGTAATTCTGTCCTGTTTGGCTCTTCTGCCTCTCTTTGGCAATTTCATGTTTTGACATATATTATAACTACATCAGTACATTGATTTGCAGAACAACTCTCCTATTTGGAGGTGCATAGTCATGATTTGCTGCTTGCAGCCATGATGATGACTGGGATTTTATCACACCATCTGTTTGAAACTTAGATCTTCCTTGAAGACTAGAGGACAAATTTACTGTTATCAGAGCTGAAATATTTTTCTGACCAAATGAGTATTATTAAGATGTATGAGGCAGAGCTTGGCAGATCATCCAGAATCCATTTTTCAGCAGTAGAACCTAATTACACTGATCCTTCAAGTGAGCCTCAAGATTCCTAGAGAGAATATATTTGATTGTTTTTCACTGGACAACTCTCTGCAAGAAACCCTAATACTTGATATTAAAGTAATGCCTCATAAGATCCATCGTATTGGATGATAAATAAGAGGAAAATTCTGGTGGTCCTAGGAGGAGGGATTTTATTAAGAGAATTATTTGGAGAGATACTGCAGCTGTAGTGAGAATTGCAGCTTTGGGCATAGTGACTTGCTGGTGCTGCTGTTCGTTCCATACTTTTGCCTACTGCTACCTGTTCCCCATTTTTTGAGTACCATTCAATTTAGCTTGCTAGAAGAGGAGATCAGCTTAGTTAAATGGAGTCTCTTACTCCAATTTCAAGACCAATTTTTCATACATTGTAATTTTGTGAAATTTAAAAACATTTGGAAAAAATTTTGCAGCTGATTTCTCTGAATGTTTTTTACTTACAGAAAAAGACATTTTTATTTTCACTCCAAATCAGATTATAAGAATTTCTGGAAATCACTTCATTTTCCATGCTTTTTGATATGAAATTTGGTAAAAAGGTGGATAACATTTACATTGAGATTATTTCTGTATTTTCCTCTGTGATAAATAACCCTGGTATTCGTTGCAAGATCCATTCTCTACTCTATGTGAAGCATGAAGTCTATGAAAGAAATGATTCACAAACAAGTATTGAATGTCTATGCACACAAAAGAGTTGCAAAATAAAGTTACAGAAACAACTTCAAATCTGTCATCTCAATAACTGTTTTTGTGAGATCTTTAATGTGGTGTCATGGTTTCCGGAGAAGCCTGCACATATTTTTAATATGCACTTGATAGCTACAAAGATTTATGTGATATCTAAAATGGGAAATTGGTATATTTCTCATTTCTTTTGAAACCTGGCTATCACTTAACCAGACCCTAGAGAAGGAATTCATATCACCTACTTTTAAACTTTCATACTGTAAACATTTCTATCTGAACTAGTCACTATGTGGTCCTTTTGTAGTTGTTGCTCAATAGAGACAAAGTCACTTATGGATATGTTTTATCTACTTTAGATGCCTGTTTTGACATGAAATTACTTATATTCATGAAGTGCATATTTTTTTCTCTACTAACTTGAAATGAAGTTTGGGATGACTAGCTCAGGCATATAAGTCTGCATTTTGTACAGTTACACTTGATACAAAGTCCGCTAAAGGAAACTTCTGTGCTGTCTTTGCACTTAATACTCTCATTGCGCAGACCTGCCTTGGAACAAGTTCTGTCTTTCTTTCTTGCTTCTGTGATTTAATCTAGAATGGTGCAGTTATTTATGCATCCAATTCTATTATTAGCTTCAGTGTTTCTCCCTTTTTTATGTTTGCTGCTGATTGTGAAAGGAGGTAGTAAGCATTCATTTACTAATTGTCTCTTATTAATAGCCAATCCTATTAGTGGAGGAAAAAAAGCATTTCACTTCCTCAGTTTTTTCATTTTCATTTCCTCCTCATTAATGCATTGCCCTTGTCACTCAAGGAAGACCTCCAGATAAGAGTTAAAACCAAAGAACTCTATTTTTCTTGTTTTGTATAAATATCTTCGCATCGCCATATGCACTTCTAGATAGAATAGTTTTGGCAAGGATGAGATAGGTTTTTTTTCCTTGAGGCTTACTATAAGAAAGCAGAATCTGGAGTACACAGCAGACACAAATTCTCTTCTCATTTGAAACTGAGAGGGCTTAGCACTCCTGAATTGTTTAGGGTCTATTATATTTCAACCTTAGCTGCACTCCCTTCTGTAGACAGTAGCAAATGTTGTATATTGTTTTAGGATCTGTATCTTTAAGGTCTTGAAATCTGCTCTGGCATCTGAGTCTCATTACAGTAAAGGAGACAATGCAGTACTTTGAACCGGTAGTTCAGTTTCTTTGAAATCCCAAGATATTATTATTTTAAATCTGGAGCTGGAAGTGGGTAGGGGAAGATATATGACAAACACAATAATGACTTCAGCCCTCCATTGAAAAGTCTGTATTAGCCCAGAGAGCTATATGTAGGTCACTGATAACCAGTCAAGGAGTAATACTCATGCGGGTAAAGTTTCAGTCTGAGAAGGATTTTTGCACCTGAGAAGGCACTGGCAAACATAGTCTTCTTGGAAAGGTCATCTGGGGCTTAATTACAATCATATAACAAGTTTTTCATAGCAGTCACATTTTGCTGCACTCTCTTGGAGGCAAGTAGCAAAAAGGTTTTCTCTCACATTTTAGAGAATGCTGCTGCAATAGAGACACTACTCCTGCCTTGAGACAAGATAACCTATGCAAACAGAAGAGAATTGCTAAGAACACTGAAAGTTCAGAGGCAGGGAGGGAAAGACAATTTTGCATGTTCGGATAGTGTTCTGTAGGAAGGAAATATATATAGTGAAGTGCTGATTAGCTGGGTTTGCTTGCTAGATGGTCACTAAAGCTTGGTTCAGAAAATGGGCCAACAACATTACTTTCACTAGTGACCTCTTGCCCCGGGAAATATTTCAGTTTGAATACAAAAAATTTTGCAGTGAATGACATTTTATTTACAGTGTTTAAATCCATTCCACATTTTAGTGGAGTTTTGGTGGCAGGACAATAAATTTGCAAGTGATAAGAAAAATGAAAGCTATGATGGGTATTATTTTGTTTCCTTTTTTTTGTTAAATGATAGGCATACTCCTAGGTATTGAGGAGATTTTAGTATATATTCCAGCAAGGGATGAATTCCTCTGAGAGGAAAGGGACTAATCAGGTTAAAAGGGTTGATTTAATGCTACATTATAAATCAATAAAATGAAGTCATGAGATTCACACAAATTATATTCATGAAGGGGTTTTTTTTGAGACTTTTAGATCCCACACACTCCCTTTGCATCTGCAACAACATAATTGGAATGGGGACTTATTTAGCACCATTTTAATGGAGCAGATTATTATTTCAGCATAAGAGCTGTTCATCACAGTAGGGAGGTCTAACATAGCATGAACTGAGACCATTAAGGTTCCATGATTAGGATACTCATTTTAGGTCTATTGTAATATTTTAATGCAATATTTATCAGAATCTACAGTGAAGGCAAAAAGTATTCACCTGAGGAGTTTATTTATTTTTTTTCATATTCTCTAAGTAATATAATAAGACAGGAATAATTTATTCATATTTTTATTTTAATGGAGGGTATTTAGAGGATTTTTTATTACTTTATGAGAAATGTCAGGTATGTGTATTAATCTGCTACACAGGAAACCTATTACAGCCACATTCCTAATATATAGGCTCAGGCCACAGGTGGTGAAACAAGAAGAAAGAGTAAAAATGTAATTCCCCCTCTTTCTTAAACACATTGTCTTTCACAGAAAACAAATGGATTCTTATTTTGCACATTCTGCACATTAGCTCTTTTCTGTCTCTTGATCTGAGTTTCATTCTGTGGGACTGAGAGACAAATCTTCTTTGGTCCTCATTCTGCTGGAAATACATACTGAAGACCTGGAAAATTATGATCCTTTGTCCATTAAAAGCCCTAGAAGGAATTCCAACGACTTCAGTGTTCTTGGGGCAGTGAGGCTGATTGCCCGACAGTGGGAGTTACAACATAACGTACTGTTACAGGGAACTTTAAGGGATTAATTTGCTGAGATGCCAGATGACTTCAACTCTGTCATCTAAACTCTGTGGAAACAGAAGGGAATCAGAATACATTTGAATTAAGTCCTGAGATAAACTCTTCTGTGCTTCAGTTTCTGATATGAGTAGAAAATAAATAACATACAATGAAGTTAATGTAATTTAATACTAACAATGCGTAGCAATCAAAAATATTCCATAGTATAAGCAGTGAGATTCTCCTGGAAATGGATTGAGAAATGCATCCCATTTGAGTTATCTGCACAGCTTTCATTAACCTCCATTAACAAAGCAGCAAGCACTGCACAAATACAATAAACATCACAATGAGGTATAGATGCCCTTTTCTAATTCTGCGAACTTATTTCAACCTGCTACATTGATTGAAAAAAATATTTGTACAGCAGGACAGTAGCAATTCGTCACTATACCTTCTGAAAACAAAAATTGGTAGTGCAATTTACCAATAAAAGAATACCCATTTTTTGTGTCCAGTGCAACATTTCTTCTCTTATTACTGAAACTTGCTTGTAAAATTTTGCATCTATTGTCATCTCTTTCTACAAAATGAGTTTCAGTTAACACATAAAATTATATTTCTCCAGTGAGTGGTTTCAGAAAACTTTACTGCACTGAGATGTTTGATTTATTGTTCTTTTCTTTTCTTTTCTTTTCTTTTCTTTTCTTTTCTTTTCTTTTCTTTTCTTTTCTTTTCTTTTCTTTTCTTTTCTTTTCTTTTCTTTTCTTTTCTTTTCTTTTCTTTTCTTTTCTTTTCTTTTCTTTTCTTTTCTTTTCTTTTCTTTTCTTTTCTTTTCTTTTCTTTTCTTTTCTTTTCTTTTCTTTTCTTTTCTTTTCTTTTCTTTTCTTTTCTTTTCTTTTCTTTTCTTTTCTTTTCTTTTCTTTTCTTTTCTTTTCTTTTCTTTTCTTTTCTTTTCTTTTCTTTTCTTTTCTTTTCTTTTCTTTTCTTCTTTTCTTTTCTTTTCTCTTTTTTTTTCTTTTTTCTTTTTTCTTTTTTTCTTTTTTTTTTCTTCTTTTCCATGAAATATGCTACATTATGGGTGAAGATTCTTGCTTTTGTTGAACTTAAAAAATCTTCTTTGCTAAATAATGCCTAAAATTGCTTTTCAAGCTCATTTTTCATATTTTTTCTCAATCCCTGACACAGAAATACTTGACCTAGGACCTAGGTGCTGTACATAGCTCCCAGGACAATTCATTTCATTCTGGTTTTGGTATTGTGTGCTTGTCTCCCAGCTTACACTTTTGGGTTCTTTGTTCAGGGTTATAGCTGGTAGGTGTTTGGGGACAGAGTGACAGAGGATGAAACATCCACAGTGCTACTCACATTTTTCCTCATGAACTTCTATAGCATTTGCTTTTCTGCTCCAGGAACTTTATCCAACACAAGAAAGCAGCTGAGAAAACTAGAATGTGTATAAAAGTTGGATGTATAGTATAGACACTGCATACCTTGTACAGTGGAAGAGCAGAACTCAGACTGCTCAAGGAAATAGATATCAGGTGGTGGGGGGACATGACACACCACAGGCCCTATTTTAATTTCTTACTTTGTTTATAAAGCATAAGGACAAATTTTGTTAAACTGTTCCTCACTCAGAAAAATAATAAGATAAAATCCTGTTTTTTACTTTTTTTCCAGGTCTCACAACATTTAGCTATTTTCTAAAGCTCTGTCACCATTTTTCACTTGCAGTCTGCTTGTTTTATTAAGTTATTTGCTGTAAAAGGAAAGACTGTGAAAAGAAAATAGATGTTCAAAAACAGAATGGAAAATGATAGGTAGACTTTTTTATTGTCTTGCATGGCATGATTTTAAGTGATTCTATGTGGCCTCAGCTATGATTTCTGAATGTCTGTAATACATACAGCTTCCTTTCTAGACATATTCCAATCTATATTGTTAGACTTGCTTCACTTCTGCTTTCCGAATGCTGCTAGTGAATACAATTTTCACTGCCTTTCCTGCAATAGTTCTACAATTAAAATGTTTTCTTGAAATTCTGCTGTCTCCACTGTGGTAATTTTTTTTTATCATGCAGTCATTGTCTGCTCTTTTCAGTTTCCTCTTTATTCCTCACATTTTTCACCTCACTCTATTGCAATCAATAAGTACTGCTGTCTTTCCCCATCCTATTCCATTACTTTAAGCCATTTTTCCTTCTCTCTCACAAGCTAAGTGTATAAAACAGCATTTGTCGTATCTATTTCTTGCCAAAAAAATATTTGCATTCTTTCTCTGGAAAAAGATTCCCCACGTCAGGGCATTTTCTTTTGTAATAATTTCTTTTCTCACTCGAGAAAGCCTCACCAAATGCATCCAAGGACTACATGAGGGAAAATTTATGTGAGCAAGGTCAGTCAGTCAATGCTTTGTGATATTCTTGGAATTCATATATCTCTGTGGATTTAAAAATATCTCTTGCACTTCATTTAAGTTATATATTAATGCACAGAAGGAAACATAGGGAGGTACTCATGTATAAACAAAGCTCATTAGGTGTCCTTACGAGAATTTATCACAGGAATAGGAAAGGAAAGGGAAAGGAAAA